>MU223489.1:1565919-1583606 GCA_018584345.1 Thuja plicata | reverse complement strand
TCTATGAAAACCATGGAGATGAAAGTCATTCCACCTCTTCAGCAGGAATTTGGACATCCACATTTTTGCACAAATGGGGATTTGCAAATCTGTATTCACATTCAATTTAGAGGTCACCAAACAAGGAATTGCACCCCATAACCGGGTTATGGGCTGCATAACCCGATTATGGGGTGCAACCGAATTTCAAATTAGACGAACATGACTACTTCTCAAATCACGATGTCTTTTGAACCAATGTATGATGAAATGGTTTTACAATTTATTCATGTATCAAAACATGTCTGAAAATGGGTGTCGGCTAAATTTCACACAAAATATCATGCCTAAAGCATCATGCTTTTAAAATTCAATA
The DNA here is from genome assembly GCA_018584345.1 of Thuja plicata. Taxonomy (NCBI): domain Eukaryota; kingdom Viridiplantae; phylum Streptophyta; class Pinopsida; order Cupressales; family Cupressaceae; genus Thuja; species Thuja plicata. The sequence continues at coordinate 1,583,251 of MU223489.1, read as the reverse complement.
TCGTGTCTTTTGAAAGAATATGATATCATATTTTGCATATAAAATTTATACTAATTTGTATAGGATGATAAACTGCAAGGTTATTTAGAGCGATAAAAAGAGTATGGGCTTTCATCTCATTATTCGTATCGAATCTAGCTGCAACAAAGATACAAATTTATTAGCACATTGTTCTTAAAATTAAAATAATATTGGATTATATTAATAGGATATGATATTAAGATATAAGATAACTTATTAATATATTGAGGTGATCGTCTATTAGTCTATTCTTCTTTAAATCAAACCATATTGAATCCCTCATCTTGGCAGAACAAAGTTTATTCCAACTTATAACAAATTATTCAAACTTAAATATTAAGTAATCTATTTATAATCATTTTCAATTAAGTTTGTTCTAGATTTCTATCATAGCCATCTAATTTCATCATTATTTACTTGACAATTGCGTCATTAAAAATTATTTATAAGACAAAAAAGGACATTTAAAAATATTTCTATTCAAAAAAATGAGAATGTCCTTCTAAGAAAGGATTATGTAATACTTAACAAAGGACCTCAATTCGATAGTAAAAAGGACAACCTTACTTAAAACATCTCTAGAAATTAAAAAGAGCCAAATATTCTAGTAATTATCGTAAAATAAAAGAAAGCCACCATTAAAAATTTGCTTAGTATAATTATATGTTCAATGCTTTAAAATAATCTTTTAAATGTGTGAACTAGAGGATTTATTTCTAAGAGTCAAATTCTCAAAGGAGAAATAAAATAAAGTATTTACTCAATAGAATTTAGACTCTTTAAATTTATATTCATAAAAATGACTTCAAATGAGGTATTACCGTAACGCTAGATTTTACAATTTTAAATTTCTCATAAATACCCTTGCATTTGCCTTGTATGAATAAAGAATATACATGGTGATAAGGGCGAATTACGATTCCTCCAATTCCTTGTGATAAATTATATCAATAATCCTAAATGAATAAATTATAATAGATTTGGGTGTATGTGAAAAATATCATATATATTCAAATCATAAGTCATGCAAATGATAATAGTAATATCAGCTTTGAATTATAAAGAAAATATGTAAGAGGTACATTTAGGGTTCTTCTAAAATTTAGGCTTCCAAACCTTAGATCAAAGTAGAATTCAAAGATATTTCTTGGAAAGAATGTCAATATTAAATCTCAGCAAATATGCATTCCTCTTTTTGAAATCTAAATATAGTGTTGAAAATATAAAATTATGCTTGTCCTTATTTATTAGTTGATTGTATACATTACAACATAATTTAAGAGCATCTTTAATATCCCTGTCTTCTTTCTAGAACAGTCAAATAAGACTTTTTTTTGGAGTCATGACCTCTGATTGTGAGATTTTATGACCTCTGATTGTGAGATTTTATTCATGAAATGCACATATCATACAAATATTTTTCAAAAGTATACCACTTTAATTAACCCTATAATAGCTAGATACATTATCATGGTTGACATTTAAACTCACACTCCTCTCATAGAACACCTGCACAATCAATGCATTACCTTCTCTCACCTCCTGTAACACTCTAATGGATTGAAAAACTCACCATTACACCTTTCCTCTACTAGTATAGAAAATCTAATTTGAGTTCTCTTCATTTTCTCCTATACCTTGAACACTTTTATCCTTTTGTCTCCCCTTGCAAGGTAACCATTTTGTCATTGCTTGTTAATTTTCATTCTCATCACTTACAAGCCTATTATATATTATCAATAGAGTGTGTACATCACTCAAGCTTCCATGATGAGGACCAAGTAGTATAAAAAATTAATGATGAACTCTTTAATTTATCTCCCCTTTTTTACAATAAACATAAGAAAATATATTTTAATGATATTGTGTATATGCCTATTTATTTACATATTTTATATTTTCAATATTAATTTCATTTCTTCAAATATTGTATTTGAATCATTCAAATATGAACAAAAATTGAATCACTTTTCTTGAGAGATACGAAACAAATACATAGTAAAAGTATATTATAAAATAATAATTTTTTATATCTTGTGGAATATATTAATATTTGATGGAATTGTTTATTATTGATTTACCTTAGATATATGAATCGAGCAAATAAATAAATATTTGTCCATAGGGAAAATACAAAGAAATTATAAATATAATTATTCACCAATCTCATATCTACCAATCAAAAATAAAAATGACCTCATTAGTGTATTTGTTTAAAGTAAGTAGGAATGGGCCCCAACAAACCATAGATCAAACTTAAACCATTAGATTCATTCTATAAACAGACTTCAATACAAACTTTTATAATGATTCATAAAATAAAATATTAATAAAAAAAGACATCCACGGGAAAGATTTCGTAGCCCACGGATACCATGGTTCCCAATTCCCCTATTAGGAAAAATCAAAATGATCCAACTGATACTTCAGTCATTCATGTGGACATCCCTATGATTATGGAGACCTCAAATGAAAAATGCTCCTCTAATTTGGAGACCCCAATCATTAAAAAGGATATCAAGGGATATTTTGATAACCAAAATGCATTATTCTCCTAGATGGCTGCTCAAGTCAACATCTTTACAGGGAGCATCCCCTTCTCTTAAAAATAGTTAGATGCTATTATGGAGGGCACCAATACTGTGGCAAGGGGAATTAGTGAGCTGGAGGTGGATCATGAGAATAAATTAAAATATATGCATGATACCCTTACAGTTATGCAATATAAGGTCAAAAATGTTAAGGTAATGAGAAATATGGCCATGGATAACTCCATTGAGGGTCTTAGGAATATGAATGACCAAGTAGTGGCTTTTGAGGGTTTATCTAAGAATTTTAATTCCCCTCCTTCCGTGAATGTAAAATCTTAAAAAAAAAACACTCTTCAAGGATAGAGGTTCAACCACGGGGGTAGATGCCGATGTAGATAATACAAAGATGGAAGCTCTGCATGGCTCAACTACCAAGTTATACATCAAGGACAAGGGGTAATCCCCATTTATGATCTTTTTAGTAAGGTTAGGTACATTAATGCAAATTATATTCAAAAGAATGTAGAATTAGATAAGAGGTTGTAGGTGGCTGGGGCGTTGTCCCTTGATCTTGGTTCCTTTTTCTTCATGTTGGTCTTGTTGTTGCTTTAGTGCTAGTTATACTATTTATCTTTGTATATTTTGATCTTGCATTTGTGGTCCCTATAAAACTAATTTTCCCTTATTCAAAAACCATTTTATGTAAATATTGTTTAAATAGAGAGTAGGCATGGAGCGAGATATTATATGGTTTTTGGAAATGTAAAGGAGGGAAATAATTTAGATGGATAAGATGATGGCATAGATCCTTTGGTTTTCTATATTGTGGGGCTTCTTTAGTTTCTTTGGCTTATAGTTTTTTACCAATAGTGTTTGGTGCTCTTACGGATGACCTATTGGTGTAGGTACTATTTTTTATTGATGATGCAAGTTTTTCTCGATTATTTAGTTTTTCCTCCTCAAATCAGACGGTGTTGTTGATGGTGGGTAAATAAACCTTAGCTGTTGGATCAAGACTATGTGATTTCCTAACTTAGTTGTTGGATCGCCTATGTTTCCTGTGGTGTTTCTTTTGACTCATTTGGCCCTGTCTGCTAGCTCTTTTTGGTGCCAAGGCTACCAAGGAGTTTAGAATATTGATTTATGGAGTGGTTCCTAGTTTTTAGGTAGATGGGTTTTTGATTGGGCCACCTCATCTAGCGATGTTGTCTACTATTGATGGACCCCTTCACACTTATGTTCTTTGTTTTATTATTTTGGGGTTTTGATAGTTTCTTCAGAGAGAATTTCTTTGAAGGATTGGAGTGGATCTTAATGTCATTGGCCCTTCTATATTTTTTACTCATGTTTGGCTCAGATTTTTTTGGTTGTTTGCAGGTATTACATAGTTTTTCCCTATTACTCTAGACGATTAGTATTTTTTAGTGTGGAATGACTCACAAGCTGGTCCTAGGAAATCTACTAGATTCGTTAAGGCTGGTACCCTCTCTTTGGGCCTTAATATATTTGTTATTTTTTGGGTGTTATTCAGGTTAGAGGAAATTTTTTTCTTCTTTTGCAAGATTTATTTTTGTAGAAAGTACTTGACCATTTTTTATCTTTTCTTGGGGGGTTTTGTGTTGTTAGATGAAATAGTTTTGGGTGTTTATATTTTTAGTTTTACACCTAGAGGAGTTGGTTAGGGTAAATTTATCAAGAGGAAGACATTTGATGATTTTGCCTCTTTCTTTCTCCTTTAGTTGCATTGGGTTTCTTATGTCCTGATAATTCTTTTCTCTGTAGTAAGTGTTCAGTGGTTCCTAGTGGTAGTTTTATTTGAGGTTGTTAGGTGTGAGTATCTCAAGATGTTGTTCTTCTATGTTCTTATCCCATTTCTTCCCCAACCCTTTTTCTTGGATTCCTTCTTCCTTGCTATTATATTTTTTTGTAGGTTTTATTTGATTCTTGGATTGTGGAGTGTTGGGTGTGGATGGGTGTGATAATTTTAAGAGGGTTAAATTTTATGTTCTCACTCATATCATATTCCTCTCTCATGGATGAGAACCTTATACCCTACGAGATCTTTCTCTTAGATTGGTTCTTGGTTCATTATTGCAGGCTCGGGGGTTATGAAAGGTTGTGATTGTTTTCAACTATTAGGCTTTATTTTTCTCACTCCTTTTTGGTTTCTCTCCCTATTCAAGGATGCCATTTCCTTTTCTTCTATTTCTGGTGCAAGTGGTGGTTTGATTTTAGCTACAATGACTCATAATAATATTGGGTGCAGGTGTTTTAAGTGGGTGAGCATTGATGTGCTCGCTCCCACTTTTTTCCTTTCATTGTGTTAGGCCGCCTCTACTCTGTTAGTTGATTTTTTATTGAATATATTTCATTTTTAGGTGGATACGTCTGCTATGAAGGTTGAGTTTTTTGTCACCAAGAAGATGTGGTTTTTCCTTGGATTTCCTTCTCTTGTGTTGGCCTCTATCGAGCTAGAGTATTGTGGCATTGGTGAAGTTCTTCCCAGGATTATGTAGTTCTTAGTGAAGTTTGGAGGAGCCTTTAAAAAACCCCATGTATGTGATTTTATGTGTCACTTTTGGGGCCTTATTTCTCTTATGGTATTTTTCTATGTATTTGATTATGAGATCTAGGTAAAACCCAGGTATCAAGTTATGGAAGTCTATCAAAACCCTTCCAAGATTGAGAGAGAATTTTAAAACCATATGAAGTATTGTTTAGATTCATCTTCTTGCTACTACAAATGAATTATTATCTTGTTTTATCTTTAAGGCTACTAATATTTTTCTTTTGGTCAAGTTTTTGTTGGTTGATGTCTTCTTTTTTACACTTGTTGGTCTCGGGGTTCTAGATATTGCTAAAATCTATTTATAATAGGTTTCAAGGTCCCTTTGAAACATGTTTGATCCTTAATAGAATATTATTTTATGTAAATAGGAGATCATTATTGTATACACTTATATTTATGGTTTAATAAATTAATTAATTTAGTCATATAATACCATCTCAATAAAATTGAAAAAAAAATTCTTAAGTATTATTGTATTTGAATTCATTAAATAAAATATCTATTAGCCCTTAATAAAATTAAAATTATAAATTAATTAAGATTTTCAATTATTTTTAAGTGACACACTAATTTTCTTTATGAGTTCCTTTCGGTGGATACCACAAGGAGTTATTCCTTTTTAAATCACATTTTATCCAAAAAATATAAATACTATAATTTTAGAAATTAAATATCCTTCATGGAGCACAAACATCTACATTATTTCATCCACTTTCGACTAAAAAATACAAATGTACTCTATACATAAATTAAATAATAACTTATAGCCAAGTCTCAGACCATCTACTATCACACATCTATCACTTTAATAGAAAAACTCAATTACCCTCTCTAATACAAATACATTGTAAAATATAAATCTTTTCCTTTGTAACATTAAATAATCAATCAAACCCATCTCTTAGCACATTCTATTGAAAAATATAAAAAGGGGTGCAATCAAATAGAAACGGGATCACATCACCTTTTGAAGATTTCTTTTATAATGTTCATTAGGAGGGAAAATTCCCCAATAGGCTCAACTACGGATTCAACCACTAATTATTATAAGCGAGGAAATGAAAAATAATTGAAATTAAAATGTACCTAGGAGATTATGGAGAACTTTTTTCTCTGACTATCAGATTCCAGAAACTAACTATAACTCCAAATCTAAGCTCTATAACCTATCAACTCTCTATTATGTGAATTCTAGGCAGAGTAGGAGGGTGCACAATGGATATTTTTTTATGAAACCAACTACATAGTGGCTATTTAACTATGCACCCTAATTTGTGGGCTCAAAAATTCACTAGAATCTTTGAGAGGGCCTTTACTTTCCAGATCTACAATTGTGGGTCTATAACCCGCTCCTCCACAAAGAAAAATGGGGAAAGATTGTTTAAAGGGTTTTTCCTTGGTCAAACCCCTATTTGGGTATCAACATTGAAAATAGAAAGAAAGTGCATGAAATGTAAAGCATCTAATGTAAACAAAAAGACAAATTACCATGTTAATGTGCTTACCCTCATGGATTAATTCTAGTATCACTCAAATCCATGAATAGTTCTTGGTTTTTTTCTTGAATGTAGTAGTTAACCTTGTTAATGAGTTGTAGAATAAAGGAGGCATTCTCATATGTAAAGATCTATGAATGCCACTCTAAGATCTTGATTTTTGATATGCTTGATAATGCTTGAGAGAGAGAGAGAGAGAGAGAGAGAGAGAGAGAGAGAGAGAGAGAGAGAGAGAGAGAGATCTACTTTATTTTTTGAGAAAACTTTCTCCAACTTGAATAATATTTCTTTCATCTAATTTGATGAGGATGAATGCCTTGGCTTGAGATCTTGAATTCACCTTGATTGCTTGAACACTCTTGAATCACAATAATTGTTTATTGATTTTTGATTTCCTTGTTTGTCTTATTATTGCAAAATAAGGAGAGATATAGGATTTATACACTTTAATCCATCATTTTCAGATTCAAAAGTAAGCCATGCTGACCAAGGATAAATATTTCATTCCAAAATACCAACATAGGACTCTGGGTCCAATTTGGTGTAAATTTCAAGGGTGCATAACATTTACAAGTTGGTAGGATTAAGCATAAAAGATAAAATGACCTCAAAAACACCAAATTAGGTTTTTATAGTTTGTGATAGATAAACCAGTAATGGGTGATAAATTTTTAGGATTATACATTTAGCCCTAACTTTAGCAGGAGTATGAGACAAACTCATGCTCATGATAAAGTATCTCAATGCATATGAGTGGTCCTATCATGGTCAAGGAGATAAAGAAATATGAATCCCCAAGTGACTTAAGTCTTTATCAAATCCAAAACTATGACCACTATCCCAGTAAGGTATTGCCTGATTGTGGATCATAAAAATGAAAGTTTCTACAAAAGATGGCATTAAAAGTCTAGAAATCTACATAGTGCTAGTAAACCTATCAAAGAGGATAAGTCTAAGGATCCAAAAAGAGGCCATTCAAAATATCAAGTGTTAGTGGTCAATAAAATGACCAATTGTGTGTAGTTAGTAAAAGGACCAATGAGAGAGGGATAAATCAAGGGAGACACTTAATATAGCATCAAATGAGTGTGTGTGTGTGTGTGTGTGTGTGTGTGTGTGTGTGTGTACGCATGCATGCGTGCGTGTGTAAAGTGTAAAACAATGAGCATAGTTTAGGACCCCACGTTAAAGTGATTTACATTTCCTTACAAGGAGAAATGACTTTAATAGAGTGTACATGTATCCACACAAGATGTAGCCACTATAATATGCCCCAAAGAAAGGACAAAAAAGCAAAATGAGAGTAAAATAGAGGGACACAAAGAGATCTAATAATTAAGGACTCAACATGATCAAAAAGATCTTGTCATGATCCTACAAAGTTAGTAGAACAAGAAGAATGTCATGTAAAAGTCACAAAATGAAGATTCTTTTAGGTTGAGAATCACAGAGACCAAAAAGAATAGGTAGCCACCATTTTGCATCATCCCCAATTGGAAAAAACAAAGGTACATTTACAAAATATAGAACATGTATAATCTAATATATAAAAATATATAGAAGAAATAAGATATAAATAGAGGAATGTGATGAAAGGTTGATTTCATTATCACCTTGTGCTAACAAAGTAACAAGGGTCATCTAAATACATCTAAACAAAATATATAACAAGAAACACGTTACAAGGGAAGCATATTATTAAAAAAAATATAAAGAATCCAATGCACAAGAGGAGCTAGTCAAGCATATTGTTGGACCCCGATCTCGGTCTATAGTGTCTTTGGATGGTAGGAAACACGCAAGAGGAGAAACATCAATAATGATAGATGGAATGATAGATAGTTATAAAAAAGGATCATTCTCTAAAGGTATAGCACTATGTTTATCACTACTTGACTAAGAGATAGTTGTTTTAAAAAAATAAGCTGGAGAATCTTGATTAATATCAATAAGCTCATGCATATCATGAGAATCACTAGCATGTATATCATTGTTAGTATTATGAATAAAATAGTCACCTAGATTATCTTCTTAATCCAAATTAATTGTAATATAATCCAAAATATGAATAGATTTTTCATGTTTAATTGATTTCATATTTTTCAAGTTCACTTCCTTCCTTGGGGTATGCATAGGTTAATCAAAGGGAATCAAAGAATCAGGTAGTGCCTTGGGTGAGGAAATATTTTTTGAAGCATTGTCACAAGATATCATTCAAAAATAATGGTGGAAATCACAAGCATATCAGTTACATTGTGTTTTTCTTGAGATTTGGTTTGGTTTATGATCAATCAATATTGTGTCATTTTGGTGTTTTGGAGGAAGAACTAAAGGAACTACAGTAGGTTGAGAGATAAGCTCAAAAAAGGTTTTTATGTTATAGGTGGTGGAATGGAAGCATAAATAGGAGGTTTAACAAGAATTACAAGTCCATGAAAGAAATTTATAGCATAGTTACGATTGCTAAGCTCACAAATATGTTACATTTTATATTTATGATAGGATCAAAAAATATTGTCTTTTGGAGGTTGATTTGGTGGAGGCGTGGAAGGCCAAGATTCTATTGAGGTGCTAAAGGTTGATAGAGATTATGATTGATCATGATCATTTCTCTATTATGGTGAAATTTAAAACACTTAAATAGGAGAGACTATACAACTTTCATGGAGGTGGCCCAAGGAAGACCAAACAACTTGAAATTGATTGGAATTTGGGATGAAATCATTTAGGTAACTTATAGGGATTTACCACCAAATTCTATAGGAAAAGTAATAAAACCATAGGTGGGATAAGTGAATCCATTGCAAGTTTGGATCATTACATTAGGTTTATCATAGAAATATCTTTGCATTTTTATAGTATGAAGATCTTCTTCAATTATAACATTGTCCATATAAGTGAGATCTATAAGGAAACAATGGGAAATGGTACCATTAACTTTTAAAACAATACAAATAGGACCATTAGGTGCCTTAATAATATATCTAGGATCAAAGGTATTATAAGGATCTGGTTCAGGTTTGGGTTTAGTTTTGGTTTGATCAATAAGTTTGACCACATTATTGGCCTTAGTAGAGTCATTATAATAAGAAAAAACATGGGTGGAAGAAGAATACAAAGGATTGGTAGAATCAATGGTATTAGGATAATTAGACAGTCCAAGATTAGTATAGATTTAAAAGTTTTGATTGGGAAGTGCTACACATTTATTTCCTTGATAATTAACACTCTCAATGAGATATTGGATAACTACTTTAAAATAGAAACACTTCTCAGTATCATAACCAGGGTGATAATGGTATGAAAAAAGGATTTTAGATTAAAATATTTACATGGTATTTATCTAGGATGAACTAGAGTAATTTGACGAAGAGTTAATACCTTAGAATTAAGGAACTTCAATATCACATTATGTAAATATTCAAAAGGTTTTTAAAATTATGAGATCTAAAGTAAGATGAAAAAGGTGCCACACCTTTGGATATCGCCGCCACTTAATCATCAATGTTGTTGGATGAAGGATTGATCTTGATGAAGCCCTTTGGTTTTTGAAAATTTTAAAAGGACTAGGATGCAACATCACTCTTATCAATAAGAGCCATTAGAGTGGTGCTCTCAAACTGACTCACTTGAAGTTAATAATTATGAATTGTACCATCCTAAAAATTAAGCACTTAATTTTTGCTCATTTGGGACCATTTGTGCCCACTTTAGTATGTTTATTATGATAGGACATTACATTGCACTTAAATGTATAATTAATTAAAATAAAGGTCCTTCTCCTTTAATATTGTTTAAAATTTGAGGTTGGATTTAACTTCTAGGCTTGATTTCCATTTTTCCATCCATCCACATAACTCATTTTCCACCTATGTCCTATGTATTTAATTTTGGATTTTAGGGTATGCCCTGATTTCTTGGAAGACTATGGCCTTCACCACCCCTTACAAGAACACTCCCCTATGTCTTGAGAGAATTTTGGCTTACTTTGACTAGGCCACCATTTGTGGCCTTGTCTTGGATAAGGCCTCAATTTGCAACCTTTTCCTAGAGCTTCTTGCTCCATTGGGCTCCGGGCTCAATCCAGGACTATTTTGTGGAGATGTTTCTTTGAGGTTGGTTTGTGAGATCCGAGCCGTGAAATTTTTATAAGAGGATACTAAATCCTCTCATTTTCACATCTATTATTATATTGAAATTTGTAATCCATATACTAGTGCAATCACACACAATGTGAGCTATCATTGTACATTCAAGAGATTGAAGTACAAGGAAGTTCAATTATTGAAGGCATACATCATTAAGCATTCAATCCTGTCAAGAATTCTAGTGCAAGGAATCCATCAAGAATTTCAAGTATTCATTCCGTCATTTCCATCACGCATTCAAGGTATTTACTTCCGTATATCTAGCTCTTTTCCCCATTGGAGGTTAAGAAAAGGGTTTTGAAATCAAGGAAGGAGATCTACATTCATCTATCAAGTCTTCTTCTTCCTCAATCCTACATTATGGAGAATTAGGAGAGAGTCTCCTTCATCATTTCAAATGGATATTCAGCTACACTTGATCACGTATCTTCCCTCTCGATCATAGCATTTTGACCTAAATTTTCAAAGTATTGGATTTCTATGAAAATTGCACCCTTACCTAATTTTGACATCCTGGATCTATTTACGGGATTGAAATATGACTTCATCTTAATTTTCAAAATCACATTTTATAATTAATTTCTTCTGGGCGCAGTTGGAAACCCCTTCGAGGCTAATCTCTTGAATCTTTTGAGGCAATCACTATTTCTTCTTCTACATCATCATTTCATCACCTTTCTTCTTGCTTTGACCTAATGCTAATGCTATGTATTTCTAGTCAACCTTATTCAAACCAGGGCAATTTTTCATCACGTGGTGGTCAAAGTTGTTCTTATGCATTTATCAATCATATTAAACCTTATCTTATCCTAATTTGATCAAATCTATCTCATATCTACATCACCTCATTTTCATTTTGATCTCAAGGGGGTAGGAATAACCTATCTTTCAAAACTCCAAATTGATTCACTCTTTGGACATATTAGTTATCATTGCATCATATCAGTTTTGATATTGTCTTTTCTTTCAATCTCTATTTCAGTGTTCAGTTTTGCTTATTGTGCATTGGAATCTTGCCATATTTGATAGTTCTCGTTCGATCAAGTTTGGGATTAGTTGCTGTATTGTGCTTCATTCAATTGAGTTTGGAGTCAGATCTCTTTCAGTTACCTTGACATCATCATTCTTTGACTCAACATGTTCCCAGATTTCTCACACATTAGTCAAAGAAGGGAAAATGTAATCATCCAAAAATGGTCTAGTAAACTATAAGACCCCTTTCTTAACATTAAAATTTAAATAGTAGACTACATTTTGTATTTAATCAATTTTTTACATTGATTTAATCTCTTATTTCTTTATTAAATCATCATTTTATCATTTATCCAATGATATCCTACGATTTGGCCACTTTATCCTAAGCTTTATTTAATTAAAAGAACATGTCCTCTTTTAATTAAATAAAATTCACCTTATCATATGTGTGCAGATGAAAAAGGAATTTCCAATTTAAAACAAAAAGAAAAAGAATTTTTGTCTACACATTGAATGCACACTTTCCAAGATTAGTGGAATCTTCTTTTGCCTCTTAATATCTTCCACACATATTTTTTCCTCTTAGCCATGTCCATTGATTTTTCCTATTAAGAATCTTGTGCACCGAAGTCAAAATGAATATTTTTATCCATCCCTATATTTTACCTCTTAATCTCTACCATTCATTTCTCTTTAAAAGGAGGCTCTCTCCTCACTCTTGAAAAAAGGATAATAGATTACTCACTCATGCTATTGATATGCTATCACTTTGTTTACTTGCATTCTTATAGAATTCTTGAGCACTCTTACATTATAGAATAGTATTTCCTTATTTTATTTATCTTAGATCACATAGCTTAACTAGGAGGTATTGTAAGCTTGCTAGATTAGATTTTCTTTACTTTTTCTTGCATTTGCATCATATCTTAGTTCTTGCATTTCATCTTAGATTATCTCTCATTTTCATCATAATTTGAATCTTCCATTCTATGGTGCACCTTGCAAGGGTCTTATCTTAAGGTTCATTTAAGAGCCACCATTCACACTATCTTAGATTCTTACACGTCATAGATAGGAAGTTATAAGATGTTTCTTGAGACTTCCTTGCTCATGGATTCTCTCAAGTGTAATGGTTTATATAAGTGTGTCACATTTTGATCATACACACACTTGGGGGGGAAGGTTGCTTGAATATTATTTCTCTCTTATCTAAGGATTTACTTTTATTAGTATAGTGACATTTGTTTATCATGTGACATTATTTTCTTATAAAGAACTGTTCATTTTGATTTTTGATTCTCTCTTATATAAGAGGTGTGCATCCTTAATGACAACCTCTTCTTTACTTTTAATACTATGCTCATCATAAAAAAATTCCCTTACTTTGGGTTTCAAAATTTTTGATACTTCATCAAGAACCCATATTTCACCTTGTGATATGGGATTAAATGGGTAAATTCTTGTTCTCTTACCCATCTTTGTTTTGAATGTGCTATCTTAGTTCAAGGACTCTTCTTCAAGGTAGATATCATGTAGCTAAGATATCTTCCTTTCAAGTGTCTCTTCCCACAAGTAGAATATCCTTTCACAATTATCTATTTTATTAGCTCATAAGAGTAAAAAATATTAGCTACATTAATTGCATATATTAATACTTAGTTATATCTTCTTTTTGTTAGACGTATGTATCCTTGATTCCCTTCCTTATGATACATTTTATGTTTCCATCATAAGGAGAGGGATATACATAAAACCTCCCTTTTACATAAAACATTTTCATGTTGCCCCATGCGCAAAACATTTTCATGCTACCTTGTGCGCAAAACAATTTTTAGCCTTCATGTGCACAGAGAAACTTTTCAAGCCACCTCACGAATAATTTTTTCAACGTAGAATTTACTAGCATAACACAACTTTATAGAACATCAATTCTCCTTCCTATCTCTCCCCATAGATCACCTATCATATCACAATTTTCTAGGACTATTGAATTCATGGTCCTTCTCTCTTTGCTCTAATGGTTCTTCTAGTAGGTTAGACCATGGAGTTTGTACCATATTTGGTGATTACCTTTTTCTTCCTTTGTGATCACTTTTTCTCTTGCAATAGCTCTCTAGACATGATAGTAGTAGATGGGACATTTTCAATCAAGGTCTTTTTCACTAGTTGATTTGAAGTTTTGTTTAGTACTAACCCCTTTTTTGTATCTTTTGGCTTTGCTTTTCCTTTTTCCTTCTTTCTTTGTTTTTGTGCCCTTCTGCATGGATTTAGAATAAATATATTTGGTTTGGGGGCTTAAATCCTTAAAATTAGTGCTTTCTTATATGATGCAAGGAGGGAAGGGAGAACAGGGGCCAAAAGCACGTCCAACTATCCAAACTACCTTGCAGAACAACACGGAAGCAACAACACAGGAAGGAGAGGAGAAACAACAGAACAATTTATATATTACTTTATCAAAATCAATACATGTCAGGCTGTGAAACCTTCTTATTTTGGAAATATACATTGAGATGTTTATAGAATAATCTTCATACATGTGAGGTCATAGACATGCCATCCAAATTTGCTAACACTTAAGTTCTCTAAAATTGATCTCTCACTTCTCTCTAATCGAAGAACAAAAATCCAAATATATACAAGATTCTAGTAAAAATATCAGTGCTTAGATCCAACATAGGAAACAACAAAGGCCCAGATTTAGGTCCAAAACATCCCAATGAGAGATCCCACATTAATTATGCTACAAAATTTGAATGCAAAAGTCGGCCAGAAGATCCAACTTCAAAATTAACAACTCGAAAAGAAGCCAACCAAGTAAAAACAAGGACTCAGTAAGAAGATAAATGAGAAAAATAAACAAATTGTGAAAGAAACCACCGAGAAGCTAACAAAAGTAGAGACCCATTGGCAAAGTAAGACAAAACAAGTAACTGAGCAACAACAGTTACCGAGCACTTTATCGAGAATCCTCCAAACAAGCTAAAGAATGAAAGAAAACATATATTTGGTTGATCAGGATTTCCAAAGAACCCATTATGCTCGTACATCAGACACCTAGGATTAAAAGAAATGATTCTCCAAATCATATGTCAGGTCAAACCTAAATTGAATCCAACTCAGATTGAGAAATTTAGAATGAGTCCTCTTGGTCTATCCTTCCAATTTATCAGATATTCCAAGTAATTCTTTCATCTTGTACTTCTACCAACTCTTTGTTTCAAAATATGCTCAACTGCTTCTATCTATTTCTTAGGATAATCACTGAGTGTTGTCACTTCTTCATTAGGTTCTGTAAGGTATACAAAGATATATATTAGTATGTAATATATACATAAAAAATTGATGGAGTATGTATATATTGAGGAGAAGATAAGATCCCCTTCCTAGCCCCAAATTTCACAAAGGAAAGATCCACTTTGACCAACCACAAGAAAATGGTTAATGCATAAATGCATCAATCGATCAGAAATAAGAAGAAAGAAGAAAGACTTACGATCCTGAAAAATGGATGAAGAATATAATAGATTTGAATTGATTAAGACCTTAATTGAAATGAGTTAGAAGATAAGTACTAACCTCAAAATGTAACAGATTTGAAGAATGTTGTTTTCAGGTGTCTACAATGAGTTTCTGGAAGTTATACAAACGGATCAAGCACAAAAACATAGAGATAGAGAAAACCCAAAAATATTTTCCAAATCTATCTTAGGTCGACTTTGACCCAGAATAGAAAGTCGATTATGACCCAAAATAGAAAGTTTATCCTGACCCAAAATAGAAAGTCAATCCTGACCCAAAATAGAAAGTCGACCTTGGCTTGCACAGTCCAAAATAAAATCTATCTCCGGATCCTGAAAGTCTTGTAAAAAGGGTATCCAGATCTGCACTTGAACCTATTGTCCCAAACCTATACCTACAATAAAAATGGTTTTGTTTCTTGGGGGAGGGGTTTTCCTTGGTTAAACTTGGGTTTTGGAATTAACCTTAAAATATAATTGAAATTGCAGAGATAAACAAAGTAAACAAATAAATTCACCTTGCATGTATAGAAACCCTTGTGGAAGATTCAAATCCTTGGATCCACAAGTAGGATGTGCTAAATGAATGTAGAATGTTGAATGTAGGGTGTCACAAATCAATTTATTATAGATCTTAAACACCAATCTTGAATGGATTTTGGAATAAGAAGAGACTTGCATGGATGTGGATGGAGAAATATTCAACAAGAGGGCTCCATAGAGCTTGAATCCTTCAATCGCAACCAATGAATCTCATTGATGATTTGAATGCTTGAATGTATTTTAATGCTTGAGAGTAGATTCTTGCTTCAATAGATCATGCATATATTTTGGATGGATGGAATTGCTTCTTGTGTCTTAGCTTAGCTTGTCTTTTTCAAATTTTATATGGTTAGAAAAATGAGAGGAGAAGGCTTCCTTATATACAAATCTAGACCACAATATTATAGAGAGGCCTACATAGGAGAATTAAATTCCAATTAAACCTATATCCTTAGAAGTGGACCTATATTAAATATAATTTTAAGATTCGTTGCCTTGAAGACCAAAAGAGCCGACCCAGAAGCGTGAATAAAATCTTTCCTAAGCCCAACATCTGGAAACCTTGGAAACTTGAATTTTGGACCCTGGGTTAGGTTTGAGGTCGACTTTAAACTACGTTAGGATCAAGGTAAACCTTGACCTAGGTCAGGGTCAAGATCGATCTTGACGCAAAAGGTTGACCTTGACCCTGAGGTCAAAAAATTTAGATTTGCAGATCAGGGTGCCAGAAATAGGCCAGAGAGAAGTGAAAAATGGGGGTAGAACAAGAGTAAAATCTAGATCAAAGTTAGATACCCATTCAATGTTTCTTTACATGACCCCAAACCACTTACTTGGAGGGCTAAACTAGTCCAAAATGGAAGTTATTCCATTTTTTGACTATACATTTAGCCCCCACTTTAGCAAGAGTATGGGCTCGATGCAAAGTCTTTGTAAATGAGATCATAAAAAAAAGATAATATTATTGAAATCACAAGGGACAAAGGAATCCTCAAGCCCCCAGGGACTTAAGCCTTTATAACCACTAAGATCATGATAAGAGAAACATCACTAGTCAAAGCTTTCCCAATCAGAACCTATGTCTCATTGTGAATCACACAAGAAAAAAAGTGTAACTGGAAAGATGGAGTTGAACCACCTAATGAATGTGGCTACTCAATAGTCAACCCATCAAGGTTAAATAATCTTAGGACTATTCTACTACAAAAGAGCAACATCAACATATAGGAAGATCCAATCTTAAGGACACCTTCCATCCTTAAGGGATCAAAACATTATAAATTGAAACTGAAGGGATCAAGAGATCCTATAAGGTAAAAATCCATGCTTTAAGGATTTGTCTCTAATCCATAAAGGGAGAAAATTTTTAGGTTTTGAAAATATTTTGAAAGTGTGTGTGTGTGTGTGTGTGTGTGTGTGCAAAAAGGTGAGTAGAGCATATGCCCCCATGTTAAAGTCATTGCAAACACTTTAAAAAGAGCAATGGCTTCAATAGAAACATAAAAAATTCCACCAATTATGTTTCCAC
>MU223489.1:1544585-1561272 GCA_018584345.1 Thuja plicata | reverse complement strand
CCATAAGCATCGAACATAGAGGTGGAGATATAGTGAAATATCTATGTTTAGTAAAACTAAAAATACAAAGTCATAATAAACTTAATATATATTAACATTATAATCATTGGAAAGAGTTTTATCAGTATTACCTTACTACATAGATAGGTTTTTTGAATGGATTCATTTGATCTGCCAAAAGATAAATTCAAAGTGATTTTTTATCAGCATTTTAATAGGTGCGAAGGAGACTCCATTGTAGGTATGAATGAGGAGTATAGATGTTAAATCAATGATTTTTTTATCTTAGAGGCTTTGAGCTAACCATTTCTAATTAATTCCTTCAAATGGAACCTCTCAATGCTTAAATGATCATATTTTATTAAAAAAAAATTATTTCAGCACGAATTCGTTCCTCAAAAAAAGTGTAACCCACTATTGTGGGTTCACCGTAAAACAACAAAGAAGAAGATGTCTTTTTTCAGTCCATCTTCGATTCTGATGATCAATTTAAGAAGAACAAAACCAGCATGCTCATTAAGGAAGATCATTATGAGGAGTTGGATATATTCATAGATAAATTCCTAAAGGTTGGTAAAGCTAACTCTCCTCAAGAGAAAGATCTTCTTATTGCTTTATTTATAGAATTCAATGATGTCTTTTCTTGGGACCATGCTGATTTGAAAGGGTTTAAACCTTAATTGACCCAAAATAGTATTGAATTAGAGCCCCATTCTAGGCCAATCAGGTAAAGACAAGGGCCAATTGACCCCAAGTTAGAGCCCCTAATGCTAAAAGAGCTCGATAAACTTCTTGATAGTGGCATAATTTTCCCGATTAAACATACCTCTTGGGTTTCAAATCTAGTTCATGTTAGGAAGAAGAATGGGGCGACTAGATTTTCTATGGATTTTAGAGACCTTAATAGGGCATCTCTAAAAGATAGACACCCTCTTCCATCAATGGAAAAATACTACACTATGTTTCTGGTTCTGAAAGGTTTTCACTTCTAGAGGGTTATTCTGGTTACAATAAAGTATTAGTAAAGAGGGAAGATTAGTTTAAAACAAATTTTACTACTAAATGGGGAACAATGGCATACATAAGAATGCCATTTAATTTATCAAATGCAGGTGCTACATTTCAAAAATCTATGGACATGGCTTTTAAAAATCTAATGTACAAATTTGTCTTAGTTTATCTAGATGATGTCACCATTTACAACAAGATTGTAGATCAGCATATAGGCCATTTAAGGCAAGTTCTTCAAAGATGTAGAGAGTTTGAAATCTCTCTTAATCCTAAAAATTCCATTTTTGTAGTCCATGAGGGTAAATGTTATGGTATCAAGTTTCAACATAAGGTACAACAATAGATCCTACAAGAATCCATGCAATTCTAGATTTATCTCTACCAAAACACAAGAAGGGATTGCAAAGCTTTATTGGCAGAATTAACTTTGTTAGACACTTCATCCCAAACATTGCCAATTGTTAAAAGTCTTAACTGCAATGCTGAAGAAAAATATGCCTTTCAGCTGGACTAAAGAGGGAAGGTCAAGTTTTGAACAGATTAAAAATGCCCTATCATCAACTCCTACATTAGCTAACCGTGATTTTTCTAAAGTTTTTATCTTAAATGCTTATGGAGGATATGACACTGTTTCAGCTATGTTAGTGTAGAAAAATGATGACAATCTAGAACATCCAAATGCCTTTTGTAGCAAAGGCATGGATGACTATCAAATAAGGTACAACTTTTTTGAAAAATATGTACTTGTTATTAATTATTTGAATAAATTTAAACACTTGGTTGCAAGAAATAAATTTGATTTGATGGTAGCTCATCCTAGAATTAAATAGTTTCTGTTGAATATAGATGTAAATGAGAAAAGAGCATAATGGATTAACAAAGGTGGAATATGATGTGCATATCCATGTAACTAAGCTTGTTAGAGGCAAGGGTTTGTGTGCACAAATGGCATAAAAGGAAGAGGACACTAAAAGAAATGTTGAGGTTGTCTTACTCCAAGATAATCCTATACTTAATGACCAACTAGAAACTTGGATGGCTGATATGAGCATATTTTTACAAACTGGACAATGTCCTTTTGATCTTGATAAGGCCAAGATGAGATATTTTAGATTGAAATGTGTTCCTTATGTTTTGGTTAATGGTATGCTTTATAGGAAAGATTTCTCTAGAATGTTGCTGAAATGTATTGATATTGTTGATCAAAGAAAAATCTTATCTAAAATTTAAGATGGATCATGTGGAGGACACTTCAATCCTAAGACTACAACTTGGAATATATTGAGGGTTGGCTATTACTAGCTTGATTTATTTAAGGATTCCCACTCTTGGGAAAGAAAGTGTCAGAAATGTGCTCTTTTTGTAGGAAAACAAAGGCTAGTAGCATTGCCACTGAAGCCCATTATTGTTGAACAACCATTCATCAAGTGGGGAGTAGATTTCATAGGCCCTATTAATCCTAATTCTAGTACATGTCCCAAATAGATTTTGACTGCTAGAGACTACTTTACAAGGTGGACCGAGGATATTGCATGGAAGAAATCAACTGGATCTGTTGTTCTCAACTTCTATGAAGACATTATAACTAGGTTTGGGGTCCCTCAATCAATAATTTCAGATAATGCATTAGCTTTTGTTGGTTCTAGAATGACAGAATGGGCTGTGAAAAATGGAATCTATATGAATACATCATCTAACTATTACCCTCAGGGTAATGGACTTGTTGAATCTACTAATAAAAACCTTATAATTATTATCAAGTGGACTCTATAGGAGAACAAAAGGGATTGGCATTCCAAGAGAAAAACAGCCCTGTGGCTGGACAAAATTACACCAAAGAAGATCATTGGCATCTCACCCTATGTACTAGTTTATGGGAAGCAAGGTTGCCATTTTCTATACTAACTTTCTAGCCCTACAACTAGCTGACCAAATGATGTTGTTTGGAGAGGAAGACTCCCTTAAGCTAAGGTTTGTTGAGTTGTTGCAGTTAGAAGAGGAAAGGAGCATAGTATTAAATAATATGGAGCTACGACAGATTCAAACTAAAAGGTGTTTTGATAAGAAAGATACACCTAGAGAGTTCAAGGAAGGTGACCTGGTTCTTAAATGAGTTACGTTGAAAAATAGAATAGGGAAGCATGATAAGCTTGACAAATTTTGGTCAGGCCCATTTGTCATCAATGAATGTAAAGATAACAATGCCTTTCAGCTATCCACCATAGATGGAGAGATCTTGCCTATCCCGGTCAATGGGATCTTCTGCAAGCTTTGCTTTGAGGGTTAGTACTTTCTAAATAAAAAAGTTTCATTTTAATAAGTGTTGTCAAGCACTAGGTGTCGTTAGGTTTAATTTTCAATAAAGTGCCTTCAGGCACAAATTTAGTTGTAGGTTGCATGAGTCTTTAGTTTAGGTGTATTTTCATTTCAATAAAGGTTGCAAATGATCTATTCTGATTTTTGGCTCCATTTCCCAATGAATAAGGTCTATATTTCATTTCTAGCAGGTAGACATTCAGCAAAAGTCACCAGAATTGTTATCCTAATTTTGTATATGCATGATAATAATAAAAAAGGAGCAGAAGATTGCATAAAGGTACATCCTTTAAATACTAGTATTCAGATAATATAGATAAGATATATTTTTATTACATTCATATCATCAGATACATTATACTCTAAGTATTGATCATTTCTCAAATTTTCAAATTCATACTTGATCACTACATTGTGCATTCAGACTGAATGTGATAAGGAATGTTCTTTTCATATTACATCTTCCACATTTGAACTTAGAGAAACATATGCAGAAAAGAAAACATGATAGAAGTATGAGGAATAGGGGTCCATGCATTGCCTTTAGGTGTCTTCTACATTCTGGAGTTGGTTGTCTGCATTGTCTGAGTCTTCATGTCTTTAGCTCATGTCAACATGTCCTGCATCCTAGGTCATTAGGTCTTGTGTCCCGCACCGTGGAAAAAGAAGTGTTAGATCCAAATTGGATCTAAGCAATGCATGAAAACCTAAAAAACATCATACAACAATCATACTTTCAGAATTACACATTTTCGAATAACATTAATGCAATGGAAAAATATGCATCTACAAAAAAAAAATTGTAGGATCAAAGGGACATAGCTCCAAGAAACCTTTTACTATCTATGATTATCATTCTACATTATGCAAAAGAAATTGGTGTTTTACAAACTAGAGATCTGATTTCAAGGGACTTCATTTCTGTAGCTTAGAAGCCTATTTCAGAAAAGAAAGGTAGTTCTAAATTAATGAATACAATCAACTAAACAACATTCATATATGAATATTCATGACACATGGTATTCACACATAAAATATGTTAAATTTTTTATGTTAACTAACCTAATTTTTGAGCTTTATCGTGATATTACCTGAAAGGAGAAACAAAAGTACATCCAAGTGTAGAGACTGAATGAATTATGAATTCACTAATATCAGAGAGAAAATAAAAGTGCAGTGAGTGTCATGAGCCCATGACCGAACCTCACAAGATGCATTATCTAAAGAAGAAAGAATGCTATAAATTCATGAAGACAATATGAAAGGTCAAATGCAGAAGAGAGAAAGAATATAGTTTATAACAATCAGTTACATAAATTGGAATGAGGAACAATGGAAGATAGTGATAATGCATGTTTTTATAGTACCGATGCCAAAGATTCTATAGAATGAGTAATTGCAAGACAAGTTATGCCCGTGCAGAGCAGTGATAAAAAACAGTGTAATCTAAAAGCAAAAATGATGATGCTATTAAGGAGGATGAGTGACACTGTTGTTCAAAGGTAGTAAGGATGCATATAACTATAAGCTTCCTTATATTTTTCAAAGTGATATGCATATACATATCAAGTTCATAATAGTGCCTTCAAAGATAAATAATAGTGAGAGTTGATTAAACATTGTTGATGACAGTAGTGAATAACAGTGTTATCAAATGCAATAATAATATGCATATAATAGAAAAGATGAATAACAATGTGTTTTATAAAAACAAAATATCAGTGATTTTGTTACAAGGTGATACCAAGACAATATAAATCATCAAGTGTAATATTGTTATGCATATGCAAAAAGAAGATGAATTATAGTATTGTTCAAAGAGTGACTACTGGTATCTATGAACAGAGCAAATAGTGTTATCTAAAAGTGAAGATAAAAGATGCATTTTAGTGTCGGGTAGATAAGCATACAGTAGTGTTTATGGGTTTCACAAGCCCATGATCGAACCCCATGAACAATATTTTTTACTACAGTTAGAGTGACCCTTCCAAAAAGTGATATACATTTTCCATTGTCGGAAAGACCACACAAAATAATTTTTAAACATGTTTTGTTAAATGCTAAGTCACTATCTTGACAGTGAGATGGTAGTCATGTGAAAGTATTATAATCACTTTTGACAATAGACAGAAAGAGAAAAAACCCCAAGTCAATAGTTAGTGAACATCTAATGAAGGAGACTATAGAAGAGAACCCGAGTTCACAAATGCATGGATCTGTAATGTCATTTTGAAGCCATTGAGTCTAGTGTTAATAGAAATATCAAACTAACAGTGGTGTATACAAACAAAGGCTTGTATCGAGAAAGGGTAATGACATTAAAGAAAAGAAAACCCAAGTCATTGACATTATTATGGAGAAGCATCAAAACAAAGAAAGCATGAAAGTTATTCAACAGTGCAACTCCACTTTTCAAGCTGTGTGAATTAACAATGTATTCAACAACAAGATTAGTAGATAGAAGAAAAAGAAGATAGAAATGTAACTTATCTAGAGAGATGCAAGAGTCAAACACCAAATTCCATGTGAGATGCAATCGGATCCCAGCCCTAAATCAACATAAAAGACTCCATTTTGAGAGCTTGAGCTCTATGTTCAAGCATAGTTCAAGAGCCCAAGCTCTTTGTTCAAAAGAGGAATCCATGTCAAAAGTCCAAGATTTATGCTCAAACACATTTTCCATAATTAAATATAAAGATGAGTCGACAGTTATACAACCAGTTCCAACCCAAAATCGATAGTGAGGAGCTCAAATAAATAGAGCCCAAGATCCAGATCACAGTGACAAGCTCTTGTTCAAAAGCCCAAGTATAGTGGAGCATAAAAAAGAATTATTGCCAAAATTACAGCATGAGCGGTGCCACACAATTAGGGTTTCAAACCCTTGTCTTTACAAATGCAAATAATCCAATAACTAAGACCAAGACACAAAAGTAAAACTGATAAGGGTTTTGAGTCCATCGATTAAATGGAACAATAAATACCATTGAAGACTACAATGTTCGACAACAAGAGCCTTAGGATTTTCATTCCAAGTGGCACAACAACAGTTCAACAACCATCGAGGGCATGTTGCATTTGGAGATTTTTTTGATGAAGTATTTTGGAAGATTGGTGTATAGTGTCAGTCATGTTGACCCTAGGGCATGCCGAAAGGCATGGGTTTGGGTTATGTATTTTTGGGTTGTATGCACCCTAAAATGGTCGCCTAGACTATGGGCCCCATTTATCATTTTATTAATTTATCAAATTCCTGAATCAATGCTTTGCAACATTTTAATTCAAATCAATTTCCTTGATCGAATTGTAATTAATTCAATTATTTCAATATTTCCTAAGGTTTGATCATTTTTATTTAATTAAAAGATTTAATCTCCCTTTTAATTAAATTAAATTCATCTTATTTAATTAAATTAAATTCCTCCCATTTAATTAAATTAAATTCTTCTAATTTATTTAATTAAAAGAAAACCCCTCTTTTAATTCAATAAATAAAAATCCCCCACTTAAAGCACTTTATTTGATAAAAAAGGAAATAAATTAAATAAAAATTAAATAAAATCCCTTTTTCTTCACATCCTCCTAAGTGGTGGGATTTTTGCCTCTTAATCTCAACCGTTCACTTTCCTTTAAAAGGAGACTTCTCCTTCTCATTCATTATCATATTTTTCATAGTATTGTTATGTTGTAGGTTTGGAGAGCAATTTTGGAGGAGGATTTGAGCACTCAAGCTTGGATATTGCAACTTCTTTCTTCTTGTATTCTTCTTGCATCCATGGTTATTCATATAGATTAGATTCATATTAGATTAGCTTTCATATTTCCTTTCATAGAGTAATCATTCATTGTTATCATTTAGATTAATTTCCTTTTATGCATTGCAATCATATAGAATAGATTTCATTTTCATGCATTGAATCTCTCATTTCATGGTGTACTTGCATGGGCACAACTAGGTCAATCTGAGGGTATCCATCACACACCTTTGCACTCCATGACTAGAGAGCTATGAGTCGATATTTGAGGCCTCATTCTTGAGCAACCTTGGATGGAATGACCTCATTCTTGCGCCCGCTGTGGGGTAGAAGATTCATTTTCTACCACTTTAGCTATTTTCATCAATTATTTTTGGATTTTCATATTTTTTGTCTTTTCTGTACTTACTATTTTTTTCTACAAGGAAATCTCGCATGACATTTTGCAGGTTCCCAAGCGAGCTTTTTCTGATTTTGTGTTTTCTTGTGCAGCTCTGTGTGTTTCCTCGCGTGGCTCTATGCAAATTCTCGCGTGAGATTTGGCACCAGGTTGCGGATCTGGATTGGTTTGCTCTTTTTCTATATTTTTCTACTGTCTGGGTACTATTTTGCATGGCTGTACACTTCTTCATGTGAGATATCTATTTCCTCGTGTGACACTGTGTGTTTCTTCGCGCGAGATTCCATACCAAAGATATGTTTTTCATTGCTATATTTATATATCTATGTTTTTCTTGCTAACCACTAATGTTTACTGTTTCTGGTGGTTTGTAATTTGTTGTTGCTATTGCTGATTTGGACTTGCTTGGATAAACAACAAAATGATTTGCATTACATTGGATTTGAGGTATTTTGTTGATCTCTATAACATTTGTATTTTGGGAATTAAAATGAACATCTTATGTGTTTAGCTTGAGTGTTTCTTGCTTTCATAGATCACATTTCTAATTGGTGCTCTAAAAATGGACCTAGATTTGCTTTCTTGCATATATGTTTCACATAGTAATTAGGCGCTATGAACACTATTTGTGGCGATCGTGAGAGAGTGGGCTTCATTCGCTTGTCTTACATGCAAAGCTCTTCTTGATGATAGATCCCCTTGTAGGTAGGGAAGGATTTTTTTTTATCTCATTGGTCAACTTAGTTTGGTCTTCATCTTTTGGCGATACTTTCTCTCTTTGGGGAGATTGGTTTCATTTGTTGTTGTGTGAACCTTGAATGAGGTGATTTCAAGTTAGTGGTTCAATTAATCTTGTTTTCTATGTTTGGGTGAGGTGAAGAGGCTAGAGGATTATGCTCTTTTCCCTTTTAGGAGAATCATAAACTTGGAACCCTTGAATCCAAACTAAGTCCCCATGTGGTCCATATTGTGAGTATTCCTTGTTAGAGAGGGTTAACTGTAGTGGACATTCCCCTTATTGCGTAAACCATGTGGATGGAACCTCAAGCGGTAATAGCTATTTTTTCCATGGTAGAAACAACCACTATATAAATATCCTTATAGAATAAATATTCATGGGTGTAGTTTCTTGTGGGTTGTCAGATATCCTCAGCATCTCCTAATTGATTAAATTCTTGGACTGTGTCAAAACCTCGGTGCGCCGGGATTGGATTTCACCCACTTGAGATTGTGAAAGTTGCAGAGTCAAGCCATTACTAAGAACCATAGTGCAACCAACTTTTTATTTGCTAGGACTATGTGCATGATTGGAAAAAATTTGAGAACATACACAAGTAGCATTCTTATGGAATAGAAATACTATGACACTATCCATGTTCATGTGTAAGGTTGCTTTGTCCCTTTCTCATTGTTTGAAGACAATTGATTTCTTGAAGTCCCTGATTGTTGTCTTGCATGCCTAATTCCTGATAAAATATGTTAATGCATCTAGTTGGTTATTTAAAACAATCAAAATCTGAGTTCTATGTCCTTTCCTTGCACGAGAAAACTGTTTCTTCATGTCGTTCGCTACATTTCCTCACGTGGCTATTTGAGAATCCTCGCGTGATATTTTGTAAACTTGGTATCAGTTTGTTGTTTCCTATCACATCAATCTAGTCTTTCCTCACGCGTCTGAGCATTTTTTCATGCGGTCCTGCGCAAACCCTCACATGAGAAAGAATTTCCTTGCACGAAACTACTTGCTAATGAGTTGTTTTCTGCCATTTCTTGCTTGCTTTCTTACTTGCTGTCGTGTCCTTTTTAGTTTTCTAGGTTGATCCAGGTCAAATTGGATTAGTTACCACATTTTTAGAGGCTTTTTTTACTTAGGAATCTTGCATTTGACCTCTTGGATTAGCAATCTTTGATTTCACAAGTGACCTTGCTTGGCGCTTGGTGAGCTAGAAACCGTCCTTGTTGAAAAGATAAACCTTTAGATTCTTTGATAACATACTTGGAGAGTTTTGGTAGTCTCTTGTCCATCCAAATTCATAAAAATTCAATCTCAATTAATATAATTTGGGTAAGACCATCCTCCTGATCCATAACGTGCTAGGGTATTCACCCAAATTTATTGGGCACCTCTGTGGCAGTGTTGGCTTATGCCTCTTTGAAATTTTCTATCTTATCACTTCTTTTTGGACAAGTTAGTGCTTTTACTATCCTAGTTTGGTACCAACATTTCTTAGGGTAATCCTATCAGCTAGTACCTTTTCTTTCATGCTAGTTATAACAAGATATCAATTAAATCAAGGAAAATGACCTCAAGTGGTTTTCAACCAATTACCCCTAGTTCAAAATTGCTAAAGACATAAGGGAAAAGAGTCC
This sequence comes from Thuja plicata, assembly GCA_018584345.1. Lineage (NCBI taxonomy): Eukaryota > Viridiplantae > Streptophyta > Pinopsida > Cupressales > Cupressaceae > Thuja > Thuja plicata. Next base: position 1,551,420 of record MU223489.1, on the reverse strand, counting down.
ATATTTGATCAATCACCTAGGAATACTTCAGAAGTGTGGTTTGATTCCAAGAGTCATCTTAGTGAGTTGGGTATCCCCTTAGTATCTTCTCATTCTTCTATGGATATGAGTCACACAATGACTCGGAGAGAGAGGGAAGCAAGAGATAAGCGTTATGAGGATATTTTTGCAAAGAGTAGAGATGCTATTTCATTCAGTGGTTCCTCTCACGGTAGTAGACCGGCCTCACCCCTTATTTCCACAAGATATCTAGATGCACACCAAAGGGCTGAAAGAGAGAGAGGTAAGAGACATGCTTATCAAGATAACCAATTGCAACATGAAAGCCAACATGGAGAACCTTATGATGCTCACATAAATACAACTTACACCAACAACTTGTTTCAAAATTCAAGGCTGAGCTCACCTACCAATTACATGAGTGACAGATTCAAGAGGATTGAGCATGAAAAGAAAGCATTCCAAGATGAACAAGCTCATAAGGAAGAACAAATTAGACACCTAGAGATGGAGAAACAAACTTTGATGGAAATGGAAAGAAAAGCCTTTCAAGAGGAGTGAGATAGGCTCTTGGCTAGACAACTCAATGATCCATTTAAGAACATGCATGTTGGTCGTGGAAATAGTTCTTCTCCATCTACTCCTCCTAGGACTCCATGAAGTAGGAGACATTCAAGATCACCATCATGATCTCCTAGCCCTAGAGGAAGAAGGGTTTCTAGACATGATCATTATAGGAGACAAACACCTCCTAGGAACTTAAGGCCACCTTCAAAACATGCTCATTATGGTTCACAATATGGGGGTAGTAGCTCAAGCTTTGATCACACCTCCCAAGACTTTATGCAAATGCAACAAGAGCCACTTTTTCAACAATATGTGGAGAAATATGTGGAGAAAAACAAGGATAAGTTCCTAGAGAGCCTAATCAACAAGGGTGCCAATGTCCCTTACAACTTTGATGTGGATAGAAAGATTAAGAAGCAAGGTCCATCCCAAGAGGAGCAGCTTGATGCAATGCAAAGAACAATAGACCAGACGTCTGCACCTAAGAATTCTTTCTCATTGGACTTGATTTGTCCTAACCCTTTTGATAAGAGTGTTGACATGAAATAATTTCCTAGAAAGGTTGAAATTCCTCAATACAACAAATATGATGGGAGTGGAGATCCACATGATCATGTGCGCCAATTTTATACCACAAGTTTTGAGTTCCATCAAGATGACTCTTATCTCATGAGGTTATTCCCATGAAGTCTTAAGGGACAAGCAATGGAATGGTTTACTAAGATAACTCCTCCTATTAAGACCTTCAAAGAACTTGTTTACAGATTTGTTCATCACTTTGCATACAATGTTTCAAGATCTATCACTTTGTTGGACTTATGTAGCTTAAAATAGAATCAAGGAGAATCCTTTGTTACTTTCTTACAAAGGTGGAGATGAAAATTTTCTTGCTATTCTAGAACTATTCCTAATAATGAAAAGATTGACATTCTTGTTAGTAATTTGGTTCTTGAAATGTGGTATGAAGTTAAGAAAATGGTTTTTAATTCATTTGACACCATGGTTGAGACCGCATGTAGAATTGAGGATGTTTTGAGAGAACAAGGAATTTTGACTAAACATGGAAGTAACAACAACGATGGTCAAAACAATAACACTAACAAGGATAAAGGGAAGAAAAAATATTGGAATAGGAACAAACAAGTGGTTAATGATGGAGTTGTGGATTTCTCCCAACCTAAAGATCAACCTGTGCTACATTTATCTAGTAATGTTCAAGATGTGAAGCTCAAAACATCCAATCAACAAGAAAGTAAGCCAAGTTACCAAGGTAAGCCTAAAAGTGAAAAGCATCAATTTGCAAAACTTGGTGAATCATATGAGAAATTTTTGAAGAAACTTATTAATAAAAATTTGGCACATCCTCATGACGATGCCAATTTTTGTATACCTGAAGTTAAACCACATTGGTGGAAGGAAAAATCCTATTGCATATTTCATAATGGTATTGGACATGATGTTGAACATTGCTAGAGGCTCAAGCATATTGTTCAAGATCTCATTGAGAGTAAAAAAAATATAATAGATGGATTAAACACCAATATCGATCACAAGGCATTCAAGGAACCTTTGCCCAAATATGAAAAGTGGGAAACCTTTAAAGCTAAGAATGGCAAAGCTGAGATCAATTATACCTACACAAATGTGGAGAATACTATTACCATGCTTGAATTTGTAGAAGAGAATGTCAATATGATGAGTGGAAGAGATCCTTATGGTTATGATCTAGATGAAGACTCTCCTCCTATTTTTGATAGAGAACCTCTTGTGGTGCTAAGGGGTCCCAACTCTAGAAGGTCATCTCAAACTCTTAATGTTGTTACCCAAAGTCAAGGTCTTTTTGTCATTAGAGGACCCAATTCAAACCATTCAAGTAAACCTAGGAAAGTGACATCCAAGCCTGTCACCTTGAAACTAGCTATTAATCCTAAGTCAAATTACAATCTTGTTGATCAGTTACAGAGAACCCCAGCTCAAATTTTGATCTTTGAGCTCTTAGAGTTGTCTCCAAGACATAAAAAATTCCTTGAGGATGCTTTGTGCATGGAAAATGTCCCCAACAACTTAGATATTGATCAATTCCAAAATATGGTTAATCACATTGCTACCCCTCATTTCCTTTCATTTTTAGAAGATGACAATAAAGATTTGATCCATCCACACAATATTTCCCTTCACATTGAGGTTATGATCCATCACACCCATGTTAGGCACATCTTGATAGATGTGGGTGTTGGGCTTAATATTTGTTCTTTTAGTCTTTTGAAAGAATTGGGTTATTCTGAGAAAATCATAGATACCAGAAAAAGGATTACTATCAAAGCCTATGATGAAGTAGAAACAAGTTCCAAGGGGTTAGTCATCCTTCCTGTTAGGATTGGCCTTGTTGAAAAGGACATTATATTTCAAATAGTTGATGTTGGACCCCTTGCATATAATATCTTACTTGCTAGACCATGGATTCATGATATGCAAGCAGTGCAGTCTACCTATCATCAATGTGTTAAGTTCCCCTACAATGGAATAGAGATTTGTATACCTAGGGATAACACTTTATCTGTTAATTCAATTTCAGTAGGGGCTCATGTTCCCCTTAATAGAGAAGCCATAGATTTTGATGCAACCTTAGTTAAATGCAAAGACAAGATTAAGTCAGTAGACCTTGGTATGGGGGGTAATCAACTCAACTCCCTCACAACATTACCAGTTTCACCTCGGTCTTATGGAAAACCTTCAAAAGAAAAGAAGAATTCCTCTTCAGATATGACTTTATTTGGAAAATTTGTAGAGTTATCAGTGCCTATTCAAAATGAGAAAGATGAAACATTTGTTAGAGACTAGATCTATAGAGAAGAAAAATATATGCACAATGAGAACTTCTCCCCTTCTCCTAAGACTTATGGGAGAGGGTATAATTTTTTCAAAAAGATGGGCTATCCTTGGTATGGCCCTCTCAATCACAATTTGGATGCTAGGTCTGAACCTCTTGATCATGCTCAATTTGGACGCAAGTCTAAGAAGCCAGTTGGCCTAGGATTTGAAAATTGCAACAAGCATACTAATCCTCTCTTTGAAAAGTTGGATAATGGCGATGAACTAGAGTATGTACCTAACTTGACAAATCAAAAAGACATGTGTGAAGATTGGGTCCCTTCCACTACTCTACTTTGGGGAGATTTAGATATTTCAGTCACCCGTGCATTAGTTGCAACTTTAGAACAAGAATCAGATATAGAAGATCCTTTGAGAGAGTGTCAACAAAAGAATATTGTTTGTTTAATGGAAAGAGAGAGTGCTACTTTTGATGAAACTGGACTTTCTACATCACAATGTCCCAAACCTTCATGGTGTAAGCATCCTAGTCATAGTTCAAATACAAGTTCTAATGAGTATGAATGGGACTCTTTTTTAGAGCCCTCCATAGTTGATAGAGATATTCGTGTTATTCACACTTTTAGTTCTCAACTCGAGGTAGCCAATGAGTCACGTGTAGGATTAGAGGTTTTGAACCTACATGTTTCCTTAGTGGGCACTTCTTTTCTCATTAGGATGAATTCTGATTTGGGTAGCTTAGAGGGATACTTGACAGACTCTAACTCTTCAGCCACCAGCGATAACATCATTCACATTTATAACCTTGAACCAGTCATTAACTTACCTCTTGTTCATCTCGACCTCATTGGTTGGTCCCAACACTATCAAGAACTTGAACTTTTGACATTCCAAAATGATTATGAGATAGCTTTTTATCTAAATGCTATTGAACCTGTAGTCTCTTCCACCAGTAAACTAGCTACTAGTATGACAAAGCCAGACATCAAGTACCTTAGTCACAAGATAAAGAAAAAGAAAATAAAAATAATAGGTGTTTTGATGGTGAAAACCACTATGTGGTGGTGTTAGAACCAAAAAAATTAAAAATAAATAATGTATCCAAGGGTGAAAACCTCTCTGAGGCACCTAAGGATGAGGTACTTGATCATCTCCCCAGCTATTTTCAAGATCAATCTTCAGTGCTTATTAAACCAACACAAGAAGTTAATTTGGGTATAGATGAGGCTCCATAAATAGTACACTTGGCTGAGTCCTTATTACCAAGAGAAAAAAGAAGCTTACACTAAGTTCTTAAAGAAAAAGAAGATCAATTTTGCATGGACTTATTTAGATATGCCAGGATTGGACATTAATCTTATCATGCATTACTTATCTATAGCTCCAAGTTTCAAACTGGTTAAACAAAAATTGAGGAAGATGCATCCTCACATAGCTCTCCTAGTCAAAGTTGAATTGGAGAAACTCCTTGGTGAAAAATTTATAAGAGATATTGCCTATGTTGAATGGATATCAAACATTGTACTAGTTTCCAAACATGATAAATCCATTCGAGTTTGCATAGATTTTAGAGATCTCAATAGAGCATGCCCAAAGGATGACTTTCCACTCACTAATATAGACATGATAGTGGATATGACTGCAGGTTATGAGATTTATTCTTTGATGGATGGTTTTTCTAGGTACAATCATATTAAGATGGCTCATGCAGATCAAGAAAAGATTGCATTCACTTGTGAATGGGGTACCTATTATTGGAACGTTATGCCTTTTGGATTGAAAAATGTAGGAGCTACCTATCAACGAGCTATAACAACTATTTTTCATGACATGATGCATAAAAACATGGAAGATTATGTAGATGACACCTCTGCCAAGTCTAAACAAAGAGATACCCACTTAGACAATTTAGAAGTCATTCTGGATCGCATGGAACAATTTCAACTAAGGTTAAACCCTAAAAAGTGTGCATTTGGAGTCACCTCTAGAAAATTACTTGGTTTTATCATTTGACCAAAAGGAATAGAGGTGGACCCTAAAAATGTTCAAGCAATCATAGATATGTCACCTCCTAAAAACATTAGTCAAATGAGAAGTCTTTAAGGACGTCTTCAATCTATAAGGAGATTCATTTCACAACTAGCAGATAGAGCTCAACCCTTCAACAAGAACTTACACAAGGGAGTCAAGTGTGTTTGGAATGAGGATTGTCAAAAGAGCATAGATCAAATAAAGAAGTACTTGGCCAATCCTCCTAGTTTAATGCCTCCTATCCTAGGGAAACCACTTATTTTATACATTTTAGGAACAAAATCTTTCATGTGGGCATTAGTAGCTCAACTTGATGAAAATGAGAAAGAAAGAGCAATATATTACATTAGCCGTACTCTTATTTCAAATGAGGTTAACTACACTAGCACTGAGAAAGCTTGCCTTGCTGTTGTGTTTGCTCCCCAAAAGTTGCAACATTACATGCTTACACACACTATACACCTCATATAAAAAATAGATCCACTCAAATAATTGCTAAGTAAGGCTTCCCTCACAAGTAGACTCTCTAAATGGATGATGATACTTTCAGAGTTTGACATATAGTACATTGAGAGTAAAGCAATTAAAGGACAAGCCATAGCAGATCAATTGGCTGATTTCCCACTACAAGATAATGCACCTATTCAAGTTGACTTTCCAAATGAGCACCTCATGTATATGACTAAAAGAACATGGAAGATGTTCTTTGATGGATCTTTTATGCAAAATGGTTTAGGAGCTAGTGTGTTGTTTGTTTCTCCTCGTGGTTACACTATCCCTAAATCTTACAAATTATTGTTCCCATGTACAAACAATATTGTTGAGTATGAAGCTTTAACTAATGGACTTAAGATGGCCCTAGAATGGAGAATCATAGAGTTACACATCTAAGGGGATTCATAGCTAATAATCAACCAAGTTAATGATGAATATAAAAAAAAAACATGAGAAAATGGGATTCCTTGACATGCTACTTCACATTTGTCACATTTCAACAAATCCCTAGAGTAGAGAACAAAGTAGTTGATTCTATGGCCATACTTGCTTCACTTCTTCAACTAGATCAACATGAATCCACATTTGAATTCCTGGTGGAAGAGATACATCACCCTATCTTTGACTCATAAGAAAGCCATATCATTTGTACACTTTTTGGTCATGAGTCATTCCATTATGGTGCCATTTACTCATATCTTTGCGATGGCATTATACCTAAAACCTTTAACCGATCTGAATGAAAAAATCTTACCTGAAACACCACTTGCCATTCCCTTATTGCTGGTGATTTGTATAGGAGGGGTCTAGATGGAACACTTCTTAGATGCTTAGAAAAGGAAGAATCTGACCAAGCATTAGTTGACATTCACAAGGGCATCTATGGGGGACATTCCAATGGTCTTGCCAT
>MU223489.1:1528795-1541335 GCA_018584345.1 Thuja plicata | reverse complement strand
AAATTCATCTTATTTAATTAAATTAAATTCCTCCCATTTAATTAAATAAAATTCTTCTAATTTATTTAATTAAAAGAAAATCCCTCTTTTAATTAAATAAATAAAAATCCCCACTTAAAGCACTTTAATTGATAAAAAAGAAAATAAATTAAATAAAAATTAAATAAAATCTCTTTTTCTTCACATCCTCCTAAGCGGTGGGATTTTTGCCTCTTAATCACAACCTTTGATTTTTGCCTCCTAATCTCAACCGTTCAGTTTCCTTTAAAAGGATACCTCTCCTTCTCATTCATGATCATCTTTTTCATAGTATTGTTATGATGCAGGTTTGGAGAGAAATTTTGGAGGATTTGAGCACTCAAGCTTGGATATTGCAACTTCTCTCTTCTTCTCTTCTTCTTGCATCCATAACTATTCATATAGATTATATTCATATTAGATTAGCTTGCATATTTCCTTTCATAGATTAATCATGCATTGTTATCATTTAGATTTATGCATTGCAATCATATAGAATAGATTTCATTTTCATGCATTGAATCTCTCATTTCATGGTGTACTTGCATTGGCACAACTAGGTCAGTCTGAGGGCCTCTATCACACACCTTTGCACTCCATGCTTAGAGAGCTATGAGTCGATATTTGAGGCCTCATTCTTGAGCAACCTTAGATGGAATGACCCATAGAAGTGTGTCAACATTTTAGCACACAGGGGTTAGGTTTTATTTATAGGTTTTTATATATGTTGGTTTAGGTGGCTTATAAAATATGTATTTTTAGATACCAACATTATAGGCATGGACTAAGGCATGTGTTATGCCTAGAGTTTAGGGTTTCAAATTAATTGGAGGAGTATTTTGGATGGAGAAGCTAATTTTTGAAATTGGCTTGAATGGTTCATTTTGGGTATGTATTTGGACTTCATAGTTAGTTTTAGGGGTTCAAGTTTGGTGCATTATAGTGTTAAAGTGAATGTCTTTTGTTCCTTGGCATGTTTTTGCATTTGGATATGTAACCATTGCAGATTCTGAAGGAAATAAAGCAAGTGTTCTCATCATTTACATATGTTTATGAGTTTAGATATCCAATCCTGTTCTCCATTTCAGCATTTAGTGTAATGTGTTTTATAGCATAGATTAGTGAATTAATCTAATTCCTTTTATAAGCTATTTAAATATAATCTATTTGTAGAGTTTGTATATCTATTGGTAGATCATTATTTGAGGTGCAAACCATAATGGTGAGATATTTAGGTCAACCTATATTTTGAATAGTGAATGTCCATTTCAAGTCTCAGTAGTATATGTCATCTTGATCCTTGTTTGAAGTCCTGATTAATCTGAAACTAGTTTGGTGTATCACCCCATTTTTATTCAGTTTTCAAGTTATCTTTTTTCCCCTTTTCCCAACCAGAGAATCAGTTATAGGTGATATTCCATATCCAATAGGAACTAGCCTAGAATCCTGAGACTCCTTCCTAATCAAAGGTACCCACAACTCATGAAGGTTTCCATTATTTCCATGAGATGTCATTGTGCCCTAATGCCTGAGTTAGGGTGATATTTCATGTACTTAACACTTACATAATGGACCTTGTTTGGAATTGGCTATTTCTCCTTAAGTCATGCTTGATTTTTCTCCTCTTGTGTGTCACCCACCTTCCCTAATCAATATAGACCAAGATGGGGGACAAGAGATATGCTTGATTAGCTCCTCGTGTACAATGGATTTCTTTGTGTTTTCTTGTTGCAATGTTCTTACTCCGTGATGTATTATATGCTATATGTTTATATTTCTTTAGAAAACCCTTGTTGCTTTGTTAGTGCAAGGTGAAAAAAAATCAACCTATTGTGACATTCCTCTATTTCTATCTCTCTAAACTTCTATATGTTGTTAAATGTTGTGTTGTGCATGTGATATTGTTTGTAAATGTTTCATTGTATTTTTCTATTGAGGATGATTCAAAATGGTAGCTACCTATTCATTTTGGTCTTCATGATGTCATCCCAAAGACTCTTCTTCATGTATCTTACGTGTTATTATTCCTTTGTGCTTGTAGTTCTACTACATTTCTAGAGAACTATGACATTTCATTTTGATATAATTTTAATATACATGAGTTATCATATGATCATACTGACCCCTAATTTGGTAGATCCCTTTCATGTTCTCCTTTTTCATGCACCATTTTGGAAATTTCAAGATCTGATGTATATTATGCTTGATCCTAGAAACTTGATTCTTCTTTTCCCACATCTACCCTATCATCTCAACACCTAGTTCAAATTTGGGTTGATTATCCTAGGTACATTTAATGTTATTAATGTTATGTATCCAGATACATAACATTATTAACATTCTGTATCCACTTAGTTTGGCTCAAATTCTATCCAGAGCTCCATGTTGGGGTTTTAGTGGGAAATTAGATCCCGCGGTTAGCATGGATTATTTTTTAATCCAACAATGTAGGATGAAGTATATAAAAAACCTATTTCTCCTCATTTTGATATACAATCATGATTAATTGTAAGCAACCAAGCATTTTCTAGAGATCAAGCATTCAAGGTGAATTCAAGATTTGAAGGCAAACATCCAAGATCTAGTTTTTCTTCAAGAATCCAATGAAAATTGAAGGAACTATTCTTCACTGTATCAAGATTCTATCCCATGAAGGCCAAGTAAAGGAGTTCATAATCAAGAAAGGATATCCTTCCTTCCATCTGCATACATTCTTCCTTCATTGCAAGTGATTATCAAGCATATCTACAATGAAGATCTAGGAGTGGTGTTCATAGAACCATGTATTTGTGAAGGAATACTTGATTCATTTCTACATTCTGAGGTCAAAAACTTTAATTTAACCAACATTCAAGAATATTCTTGAATATGAGCGATTTCTCCATCTGTTCATGAGGGATTTGTGCAATGTGAATCAAATGTTTACCTTTTTACATACATTTCCCTATGCAATTTCCTTTCATTTTCAAGTTTTATTTCTAAATAGGGGTTTTACAAAGGAAAACCCATTTTACCCAACCTTTTCACCATTTGTATGTGGAGGAACATGTTACAAAGCTATTAAAATTTTTCTAGGATGATCAGGAACAGTCAAAGAGACCGTACAAATTTCAGTCAAAAGTGTCAGGTATAAAATGCAAAAGACATTATGTACCTGGGTACAGAATGAAAAAGGGGTTCTGGACCCTACAATTTTAGGTCAAATTGAAAGAATGGGTCAATAGAGTTGTGTGGACCCTGATTCAGATCAATTCTAGTTTTTGGCGGTTTGTTATCAGCCAGTAATTTTTATATCTGCTCATATTTGCATATTTATCTTGCTTCATTGCATTTTCCTCTTTCCATTTCATAATTTATATATCTTTAGCAAAGGATCATTGTCGCATTCAACACCTGGTTCCTACTTGATCCTATCAAGACATCTTTCTTCCAAGTGTGTAGTTTTAAAAAGGAGGAGTAATCTACCCCTTTTGTATTACTTACCTTTTCTCATTATACATAAATAAACTTACAAAAAGTGGCATCAAAGAGACTTGTAGAAGAATAATACAAACTTTGATGTTGCATTCTTTATTGGAGGAGGTATTTTGAGAGTTTTATGCTATAAGATAGAACCCACATTGCTTGTTAAAATTTTTTATTAGGTAGTATTTTAGTGACTTACATAGATAAGGTAGTATTTTGATGTTGCATTTTTCAATAGGGATTATCATCTATACATTTGGAGATAGTTTATCTATGAATAATATGGGAAATTAGAACTTAAAATATGTTTTTGGGTGCTAGTGGTATAGGGTTTTCTAAAACCAATGATTGTAAGAATGATTAATACTTTGCATGATTCGATTACGTAATTTTTTTACTATAGTAAAGGTTTAATACATACTGAGTGGTTAGTGTAGTGAAATTGTTAAAGATAAAATTATTATAAATAATGATAAATAAATACAAATACATGTGTACATGCATCACTTTTTCATGTTAGGATAATTATTAATTATAAAAATATGTTAGCCTTTTCAATTAAGACATGACGGATATCCAAATTTGAATCCACTAAAACAATATACTACACTATTTTCCTTATTATTGTAATGATGTTAATGTTTTAGTTTATGTACTGTATTTTGTTGTTCTTCTCATTTTAATATATGTTGGAAGAAGGTGCTTGAATCTAAATAACCCTCTTATGACTCAACAATATCCTTCATTGGTTCAAAGTTTTAAGGGACATGTATATAAATTTGAGCCAACATTTGATAGGTTATTGTCGTAATTGATTAGTTATAGTGATTATATACATCTATCAAATTATTTGGGAAATATTTTCAATATAGCATGTGAGATATTTCTAATCAACTAAGAATTGTCAAATAATTTTTGGTCATGACAAATTTATGGTGGATTTAGGAGCATGTACATTTTTGATAAAAATACAACAAAAATGATAAGATTTTAAATTCACACCTAGTTCATTGTTTGATATTGATTCATATATTCTTTATAGAATTTAAGTTGCATGTATATTTTACATTGATTTCTAAATCATAAAAACTCCCTTACAACCTTGTTACACATTACATCATTAGTTTTACACTATCACAAATTACTATAAATGAATTGTCAAAGATACACCAATGAGTTTGAAATGTAGCCTCCATAATTAATGATCCCTTATACATAATTTTGTTAGACAAACTATAAAAGGTAGAGTGTTTCATATACTTGGATTCCCCTAAGGGTGGGATCCGATTCCATGGAGGATGGATTTATAAAATTATAAAATAACTTCATTTTTATAAGGATTTACAAGGTCTACAACACCTAGTGCTAATAGTCTCCAACTTGTTGTATAAATTATAGAATAATTAATAAGATGTCCAATAAAAATGTTAGCAATTAGGGGTAGAATTGATAATTGTTATTTTACCTACACCATATGTACTTTTTAGGCTCCCTAAGTTTTTCAATCGATCTATAAAACTCACTAAAGTATCTATATCTCATTTATCATCATTCACTTGTACTCCACCATGTTGTGAACAAAATGATACTAAACATCAATGTACTTTTTCAACATGATATGTAGGGTTCTTGGGAAAAATAATTTAGTAGACTCTCATACTCATCATATATTACATCCTATTATAGGTGAACATGTAATGTAAACTTTTCTCTTAGGGAGGGAAGTTATTTTCTTGTACTCAAATTCTATATTTTTAAAATGAAACACAAAATATCTCTTGTTCAAAAAATTCACTGCATTATAGAGTAAATATTAATTATATTATGAAGATGAAACCTATGTTCATTGCACTTCTCATATCTATTTTGTAATCACTTCAATTTATTTTTAAAATCCTAAGTGCAATCACTAGCATATGTGCACTAGTATTTCTAATATAATTTAGTAAAAGTTTGTAGAAGGAATTCAATAGAAGAATAAAACTCGATAGATGAATTTATTGATTGTAGAGTAAGAAGTGCATCTTGTGAATATGTTATCATCATTTATAAGGTACATAAAAAAAAATGCAAAGAGTATAAAATGTAGCCTCATATTTAATGTTCTCTTATACATAATTTTGTAAGAAAAATTCTAAAAGGTAGGGTGTTTCATATAAGGAATCTCATGGATTCATTCAAGGGTGGGATCTCATTCCATTAGGGATGAATTTATAAGCTATTAAAGTAATTCTTTTTTACAAGGATTTACATGGTCCACAACACCCAATTCTCATAGTCTACCACTTGTTGTACGTAAATACAAAACAAAATTAGAGGTCCTAAAAATATAGACTATCAATTGGGGGTAGAATTGATCATTATAAACTTAAACCATATGTACTTTTTGTGTTGACTAGTTTTATCATTGAATCTATGAGATTAACTAAAGTATCATCCTATTTGTCATCACTCTCTTCTCTTCCACCATGCTGTGAACAAAATGATGCTAAACATCGATTATATTTATGGCAAAGTTTATGGATTCACTTGTGTAAGAGTTTTTAACCATTGGCATATTCATATGGATTGTGGAAATCTATTGGCTTAGATGAATTATGTTCTTTTTCTACATGAAAAGTAGGGTTCTTGGAAAAACTAATTTAGTACCATTGCGTGAGTGTACCTCTCATAATCAACATGTATTGCAACCTATCATAGGTGAACATTTGAGTTAAAGTTTTCTCTAATTTAATTAATGATAAAAGCAAAATAATACTAACACTTACATTCCTTTTAATTTGTTGAAGCATATAGACACTTTTTTAAATTCATTATAGCATATAGATAAATATTTATTTAAAATGAATAAAATATGCATTAGAAACTTTGGAAATACACCCAACAATTTTTGTCTTTCACTTTTACTTATTTTTCATGCAAAGTACTTTTTTTCCTTCAAATATGATATATATAGCTTTAATTTTGAATAGTTTTTTATGGAGGATTTTGCGTCATTCACAAAGTCGTGTAGCTATTTGATATGGGTGCATGGGCTTTTAAGTTGAATCCTATTCAACTAAAAGCCAAGGACTAAGGGGTATCTATTCCACTGAATTCACCAGGGGCATGACTTTGGCTCCATCCCTTATGATGTGGAAGCCTTGTTCTCGACAATAATTGATTCTTGATGGATTCATTATAGACCATTCTTCAAATTCACTAAAAGGTCTATTGACATTTCAAAGATATTTTAAATATTAGAAGCAAAAAATTAACCACACTATTAAACTACACCTTATCCAAACAAATTAATTTTCAAACATTTTACAATTAATTTAATATATAAATGACTAAGACATCACTAACTCACCTTATAATATGGACTTTAATCAAAGAATACTGACACCAGGTCGATTCCATTCGGATGTGCCGTTCAATGCATTCAACTTATGGCATTAGAAACAAAAAGGTCCAATCTTCGACTTCGACTTGGTTATTAAAAAAATGCTCATATTATTTGTTTCCCAGCAACGATGGCGTCAAACGCGAATTTTCCTCATTTTTATCAGCGGAATAATTAGAAAACAAAGCGATGAGAAGAAGTGTTCTCCAACAATAACGTCATGCATGAGGTGCTGCTGAATATCGCCAACAAAGAACAATATAAAAGTTTCTTGTTTATTAGATCACTTATAATGATGATGAAGTTTCTTCTTTATTAAATGATTTCCGATGAAGTTTCTTCTTTATTATATCACTTCAGTGGATTGATGTTTGTCTGCCACTTTTGACTACATTCAGTAAACACTCGACATACCCACTTCTCACTAGATCTATTTTGGCCTTCAAATATCCTGATGTTGGGTGTATCTCACATGATTCATCTTTAGATTCTTGAAGCTTGATTGAAATAATGATGATAATATTAGAGATTTTGTGTGGGCTTCTGATTTGGGTCGCACACGGATCAACGAACCCAACTGAAGGATTTACTCAACTCACCTTGAGTGCTGCAAATTTAATGATACAAAGGCCATATGTTAAGGAGGTGTGCGAGTGCTACAGCTTCTTTCATGGCGTCCATTCCATGTGGGTTTACAGCGATGACAAACCTCATGATCCCAAATGCAATACCAAGCCTAGGATAGAAATCCGCATCAAGGTTAAATTTCTGATAAAAAAATTCCCACAAATTTAATATTAAGAGTCACAATATTTATGGTGTGATTTGTATTTTGTTTTGCAGGGATATGACTACACAGCAGGAGTGCGGCAATTCGACGGGGACTTTTATGTTCCATGTGGTACGTCGGGAACATGCATCATGCAAGTTTTTGGGGCATGCAACAGCTTTACAGTTACGTGTTTACGATGGGCAACTGAAGTACTACAAAGATGATGTTGTGGTTTCTGATGTGTACGATAGGTGGATTCATTTGAATGTTATTCACAATGCAGATGAAGGAAAAGTGAACGTCTTTATCGATGGGGTGGAAAAGGTTGTTGCTGATGATAGAGGACGTGCAAACCATTATTTTAAATGCGGCGTTTACAATCAAGACAATTCCTCCTATTTCACGGAGTCTTGCTGGAAAAATATTAAAATTTGGACCAAATAATGTAACTCCTTTATTGGATAAGAATGGCTAGCATGGCGTAGAGACGGAATAGGGTGATCGAACATTCGATCTTCATGGTTGACCTTACAAATGATGATTGTTGCAGAAATGTAGAGGAAATGGTATTAAATAAGTTTTTAACAAAAATGAGTATAATGGGTAAATATTGAATGAATAAAGTTTTTATAAGCTTATTCATAATTGCCCTAGCATTGCTGCGAGAATTGCTTTTATGATCTTTCATTTTGTTTACCAACTCTGATGGGTTGATGTGATAGCAAAAAATGAAAAAGAGAAGATGTCTAATTCATATAACGGAATGCATTGAATTTGCAAGTGCTTACAACAAGAAATGATGATGGAATAGAAGCAAACACTAATCTAAAGGTACACTATTTCTAGCCCATCCTAATATATCCATAGCTATAAAAAGGAAGGAAAGATGGATTGAATGAGAAAAACTATACAACAATGCGTTGAGGACGAATCAGATCCCAAATCAAAATTCAAACTAGTTAGTCCATAATAAACCGTGCAAGTAAGTATCTAGCTTGATATATCCTAACATACCTTGCTCCTCCATTATTTTAGTGCTTACATTATGATCCAAGCAGAGATATAAACATGCATCTGTGTTGTTTACCAACGACATTTTCCTTACCACCTAATAAAACCAGTTCCAGCATGACAATTCTTGCCATGTTATTATTAGATGGCCGCATTTGGTGATACAAAGTATGAGGGAACCCTCCAGCCATAGACTGCCCTATAAAGGGTTGATAAGGGATATTTGGCAGCATAGATGCTGCTAATGAGTTGCTTTTCCGTTCATAATATAATGCAGGAGGTGAAAACAACTGTACCACACTACCAACTTTTGCATTAGGTGTTCTTACCAGTTTCTCCATAAGGGATAAATGATACCATATGAAAGTGGCATATATGGTAGTATACACCCATGGGGCTTCCGTACTGCATTTCTTAGTGTAGTTTTCCTTGAGAATAACCCACCATGAAAGATTGTGCACAAGGGTGTGTATTTCAAGCCCAAGCAAAAACGTAAATGTCTAGGCAAGTGTGTGGTTTGTTGCATGGCAGATTTTAAAGAAGATTGTCCTTTTACAAATGTGTTAGACCCATTTAACATAGGCATGTCTTCACATGGTTGATCATAAGGTGGGGCAGACTGACATACAAGTTCTATACAAGGAAATGCTTTATCAGTTATGGTCACACTTTTCCTCAAAAGATAATTTGCATCCTTTGTCAAATCATCCTGCCTTGCTTCAGGAATATTCTCTCTCAAAGGAAAAGATGAGAGACTCAGATTGCTTCTCATGCTTTGCTTTAGGAATATTCTCTCTCTCAAAGGAAAGGATGAGAGACTCGGATTGCTTCCCATGCTTTACTTTTCCTTCTGTACTCGCCAAGGTCATTTGAGAAAGAAATTTGGTGTGTGTTTGACTCTCCTGGTTGATCCCAACAAATTTTTCTCTTTCTAGGGCTTGGCCCTCTCACCTGGCCCTCAAAAGTATGTTTTTCACTGAATTCTTGGTGCTATCTTGAATTGGAAAATTTTCATGAGAGTTCCAGAAGATTGCGAAGTTCACTTCCCCTCTATAGGGAGGAAATCTATTTTAGAAAAAACACATGCACATTCTGTGCCCAACCAGCCCTTTCAAAATAGATCTGTTGGTCAAAATAGAAGAGTGACCCATTGAAAAGAAGGAATAATGTAGAAAATTCTAATGGAGATCATTGTTTTTTCTGTCAAAGCTGCATTCACATAACATAAAATCTTATTATGCAATGCCTGAGTTTGGCTGTTTTTGTTGTAGCTGAGACAGGGAGAGAGATTGATGATGTGTCAAAAGGCAGATTGTGGGGATCCATGGTGAAGGAGTCTGCATCTACCAAAAGTATGTCAAATTGCTATTTTTAATGTCAGAGTTGTTTTTATTAATAGGAAAATGATTACCAAAGGAAATCATGGCTAAAGACAGAAAGGCAGATCACATTTTTGCAGTGTAAACTGCTAACGGAAAGAGTTTTTTGAGGTAAAAATCAGAAAGGGCGCTGCTTGGAGATCGTTTGTAACCGCTAGAGTCAAAGTATATCGAAAGAGATTTTGACAGAGAGAATGTAGTTGTTGGTCTCAAGGGATCTCAAGAAAGAATATCAAAGGAGATACAAAGGTCCAGCCAAGAGAGATCACTGGTGTAATAGAGGATGTGAAAATGATTACAATTATATCACAGGTATCAAAAGAAGAGAAACCAATTAGAAGATCTAGGAGGTTGATGAATGAAAGGATTCTCATTTTCTTTTACAAATGTGTGTTACAACTATACAAGACATAAAACCAAACACAAATAACAATGTGGATTCTTTGTGCCCTCGTGGGTATACAGTGTAAATATTGACACTAATAATGTATTGGGTTTCTTCAAGCCCATTTGGTTCTACTTATGACGAAAAACAAAATTCCCATGCATAGGAACAATGTTGAAGAAATTGTTGGTCTTTTGTCCTTGATGCCTTGACTCCAGCTGGCATTGCTGAGTGTAGTGTACCGTGCGGATAACCGTGGGTTGTATTTGAGTTATGGTTGTGTTTTTTTGACCTTGGTTGTCAACACTTGGCATTGATGTAACCACGTGTCTTTTTACTATGGTGGACGTGAATCATTCTTGATTATTGTTAAGTTATGTTTCTCATTATTGTATCTGAACTTTATGTTTACCATATTATTGTTTGCTCTTACCCTAGCTGAGGGTGCCACCATGATTCTTTCAGTGCTGGTTTGATGGCTCTCTATAGCATTTGTGATTGTGGGTTTTTATTATGTCATTTCGCTTCATGAGAAGAACAGATTCATATTGTTTTCGTAGTATCTTGTAAGGTATCTGAGAACTGGTGAAGATTTATATGCTCTAACCTTTGGTATTATGAATTGTGACATTTTTGTTTGTCTTCTCATCAAATGCGGATACATTTTTGTTGTTTGTTGTGTTCTGGCACTCTCCGAGCATGATGCACTCAGCGGTCACTCACAGGCAGTGGTTGAAGGTTCTCAGTCAAATTTCACGGTATGCATTTTTCAGTCAAGTTTGAGCGTGGACAAGGTATGCATCTTAAGTCTCGAGTCTGAAATCTCCAGTGCATTTTATTGAAAGAAATTGGAAGCACTGTGTCTTTTGTTCAGTGTTATGTCGACTATGAGAGTTATGTTTGTTCTAAAGACTTTGGTATTTGGTAGTCATTTTGAGTTTATAAACTTGACTCTTCATAAGCGTGCAGATTGAAATCTGAAAATGGAGTTTCATGGATTTAGTCATTTAAGTTTCATTTGTGAACTTGGTGTGTAAGATTCACATTGATTTCTAAAGAATTCTATGCAGTTTTATTGTACACCAAAATGAGTTATTCAGTTGGATAGTCTGTTTGTGAGACAGATTTCATGGAAAAGCTTTTATGCATTCGTACAACATATTTAGTTGGTAATATGAAAAGTTATATACAAACTATTTCTATTATCAGTTTGAGTATCAGTTGGAAAAATAGTTGATTTTGGGTAATACTTTGGAAAGTTCAGTTAATCTCTCTCAGGAAAAGATATTTGTCTTCAAAACAGTTGATTTTGGGTAATGCTATGGAAAGTTCAGTTTAGATTCAGTTAAACAGTTGCACAGTTGTAACTGATATTGGTTCCTTGAATGTAAAATTTCTACAATACGTCCCTATATAATAGAGTATATGTGTGGAGCACAATGTTGGAATAGATACACATATATATTTCCTTGTATATGGAGTATTTTGCATAAGATTAAGAGTAGTAATTTTATGATTACTTATATATATATATAGATGTATGAGTTGATAGCATACAGTTATGTATATATGTAAGTCTATTAAATCAAAAGCATTGTAAGAAAGGAAAGGGTTGTAGCCCTTGCAGTTGAAGATGCATAAATGTTGTAAGGATTTGGTGCTAATAAATAATAGGTATTTCATTTGGAGTGGTTTTTTTATCCTATGACAAAAACCAATTCGGTTTTTGAGGGTTTTTCCACTCGGCATAAATCTCTTGTGTTGTCTCTTTTTGTGAGTTGTGTTTTTGCTCAGGTATCTTGTATCTAATTCCATATATGTGTATACAGTTGATTCTGTGATTTATAGTTCCTTTCATGTCCGCTCAAAATTGATTAAAATGTTTCAATTCTTCTCTATTCTGATTCACCCCCCCTCTCAGAATAGCATCCACTTCCAACAAGTGGTATCAGAGCATAGGGATCTCTGTTAGGTTTGTCCTAGGGATTGATTCTGATATTTTGGAAGTGTCTGTTTATAGCTTTGAGTCATCTGTGTGGGTTCAAAATTGCATTGCACTTTGTCAGGTTTATCAGTTTTTTGTTTGACCTTGTTAAGTAAATTCAATGGGCAAAAGAAGTAGGAA
>MU223489.1:1500446-1516263 GCA_018584345.1 Thuja plicata | reverse complement strand
TTCCTTTAATAAGGAAAATAGATATTCCTCCTTAAGAGGAATCACACATTTGTCACACACACAATATGAATGTGGCATCCATAGGAGAAGGGGGTTACATGCAAACTCCTCCACTCATCTCTACTTAAGAGATGTCTCTCACACACTTGCTTCAATAATCTTCTCCTCTCTCTCTCAATCTCTCATTGCTCTCATTATTGTATTGAGCTTATTGCTCTCATCCTTTAGGCTTTTTGCCATATTCTTATTCACATAGGGGTTTTTCTTTGCTTTTCCCCTTACCAAAATCTCTTGGCTCTTTGTTGGATTCTTGAAGTTTCTCATATGCTTTTTGGTTGATATTGAAATCTTTCTCTCCTTTGGTTTATGGTAAAATCTTCTAACATTTCATTTTCTTAGATTACTTCATGTATGTTTTCATTCTTTTCATACTTCTTACACGAAAACCAATATGGTTTTTGAGGGTTTTTCCACTCGGCATAAATCTCTTGTGTTGTCTCTTTTTGTGAGTTGTGTTTTTGCTCAGGTATCTTGTATCTAATTCCATATATGTGTATACAGTTGATTTTGTGATTTACAATTCCTTTCATGTCTGCTCAAAATTGATTAAAATGTTTCAATTCTTCTCTATTCTGATTCACCCCCCCTCTCAGAATAGCATCCACTTCCAACAAAAATATCCTCAAAAAATCTCAATATTATAAATCAAAAACCCTTCCCGAGATTGTCTAAAGATTACAAGCAGAAGGAAGTATAAGAGAAATGAATGCCATTCTCCCTTTTTTTTTTCTAATATAGCTTTGTGTATTTGATCTCTTACCGTGGTAGAAGAGAAATTAATGTCATTCTCTCATCTCTTTTTTCCTAATATAGCTTTTTGTATTTGATCTCCTATCGTGGTAAAAGATAAATTAATACCATTCTCTCATCTTTTTTTTCTAATATAGTTTTGTGTATTTGATTTCCTATCGCAGTGTCTTCTCACACATCTAAGCCTAATATCAACAATATTTATAATGCCATCATATCCGTCTTTTTCTCAAAATGACAATGTACACACCAAAAAAAAAGAGCGGTAGTAAACAACTAAGAAAAACACTCCTACACTACTACACTATCAACCATGCTATCCAACAAATAGCATATATCAAGCACTCTTATTTTCATGGGGATTCACCTCAAGGATTTATACCTTGTCATGCTCAAAATCATATTGATAATTTAAGCAAAGAAAATATGCTTGATTTTTTTTTCTAATTCACACCCCTTCAATTATACATATGCAAATTTATAGGAGGAATATCTTTAAATTATAGGAGAGATCATATAATGATTTCTTATATATATCTTTAAATCCTTACAATCACTCATATATTAACCTAAAATTTATAGTCTAACAAAATATAATGAAAATACTCACAAACTTGATGTAACAAAATATTATTATATTCATCTTATGATGTAATATTCCTAGAACCAGAAAGGATTGATAAATAAGTTTTCGTGGAATGTGAAAAGCCATCAAATTGTAATTTTCTCTTTGTTAGATAATAAAACTAAAATGGATGGCTATTTCTCTATGCATGTAGCTTGCATTGTGTGAACTAGGCTAAATTAGTGTCCTAAAATGAATTACTAAATTTTTGCCTCTTTTATTCTACATTATTTAATTACTATTGATTATTTATTTGATTTGCCTAAACCCTAACATGTAGAATTATATCAAGCTAGGCATCATATCCCATTTTCATTGGAAACATTCCTATAAGAAAATGAGTGAGAAGGGCCTGCATCTTTGTCCACTATACTTGATCCTCAATAATTAATGTTAAAAATTCTTTTAGAATACTTAATTTGTATGGTATTGAGTAGAATTAGTGGTGGTAGGAAAAGGTGTAGTAATTGTTAGAAACACAACTTTGAGTCCATTAGTTGATGGGTGAATGTGTGGATAAAGCATGTTGGTCTAAATTTTGATCAAGAGATGATTCATCTAAATCTTTATGATGGAGCTCAAAGTTTGAGAAAGAGAAATAATAGCCTTGAATTTATTATCTCTATTTCTCCAATCCAACAAATTACATGCATCTAAAGGCATTTTTTCTCTTCCACTTACTATTCCCTCACAATTCTTATTCATTAGTTGTATTTAGATTTTCATTTTCTAGGTGCAAAAGTTAAAAATAGAATATTTATCCAATGGAATTTTCATTATAAAAAATATAAAATAAAAATAGCCTTATCTCTCGAAAATATCAAACACTTCACTTGTCCCAACAATTGTGCTTTAAGCTGAAATAGTCTAAGACAAAATGGAAATTGGGTTGACTTATTTGGATATGTGTCAAGAAGAAAGGTCCTCAAGAGACCAATAGATCATATTTAGTAAACAAGAAGAAATCTTTTGGAAATAGAAATCTAGGGTCCAATGGTTAACTAAAGGCGATAGAAACATGAAATTCTTTCATCAATTTTTCATGAAACATAGGAGCAGAAAAATTATAAGGAAGATGTAAAATTGTGATGGATCATTTAATCAAGATGAGGAAGAGATATCCAATTTGGCTATTTCCTTCTTAGTGTCAATTCCCATCAAAATGTGCAAATTGGTTTTCTCGATCCAAAGAGATGCTTGATTTAATACCTAAAATGATTTCAGATATGGATAATCAATAAATCATGAAAAGGATCATCCTTCAAGAAGTTAAAGATCTCATTTTCTCTTTTAGGGATTATAAAGCCCCAGGCACTGATAGATTCCCTTCAACCTTTTTTTTAATAATTTAGGGATGTTGTGGGGAGGGATAATCACAATGTTGCTAAAGTTTTTTTACCAAATCAGTAAGCTTCTTAAACAAGTAAAATGCACCTTTATAGATCTTACTCCTAAAGACAAAGATGCTAGAAAGATGGCTAATGTTAGGCCTAATACCTTGTGAAACACCCTATAAAATTCAAAATATTGGTTAATATGATTAAAAAGGTTCTAGAAAAGTTAATATCTAATTATCTATGAGGCTTTGTGAAGGGAAGACATATTTTAGATGTTGTTATAACTGCACATTACATTATCTACTCCATGGAATCAAGAAAGAAGGTAGGTATGCTTCTTAAATTGAAAATTTTGAAAGCTTATGACATAGTCACTTAGAACTACCTTTTTGAAGTCCTCCAAAAGTTTGAATTTAAAGGTGAATTCCTAAAGATGTTCACTAAATGAGTTATCTTCCCTATGTACTCTATTTTAATTAATGACTCGCCTCAATGTTATTTTTCTTGTGGTAGAGGATTGAGATAGAGTGCTCCCCTCTCACCTTACTTATTCATCTTAGTGGTTAAAGTCTTAGGTTTTAATATTAAAAAATATAGAGGTCTAAATGTGGTCAAAGGTGTGAAAGTTGCTTCCCAAATGCTTCCCCCCAAAAATCAAAATTTTGTGGATGATACCATACTCTTTGTTGAAACTTATATCTTAGAAGATAAAGGATGGAAAGACATTCTAGACAATTGTGCCCTTATCTTGGGATAACACATCAATTATCAGAAAAATAAATTTTATTTTCTGAATCTTCCTTTCTTCTTGTAGGACAAGATGGTTAGGATCCTTGGAAGAAGTGCTAGTTAATTTTCCAACTCTTATCTGGGTCTCCTCCTTTCTACCAAAGTCCTAACTAACTCCTTTTCATATAGTTAAAATGAAATATTTCAAACAAAAACTTTCAGGATGGAAGAGGAAGCTTTTGATCCCTAAGGTAGTAAAGTTTAGGTTCTGAAGTCCCACCTTCAAAACATCCCAATCTATTATTTATACTTGTTTAAAATCCTAAGTGATATAAAAGATGAAAAAATATAAAATAAATCCTTATGGAGTAGAATAGAAGAAAAATCAAGGATTTCTTTGGTCAGCTAGGATTGTGTCTGCAAACCTAAAAAATACGGTGGTCTTGAGATTACAAATATTAATAGTTTTAATATAGATCTTCTTTCCAAACTTTGTTGGTAGATAATTAAAGGTGAAAAGGATAGGATAAACATTATTAAATAAAACTATCTCATAAATGACTCTCTAGACAACTTCATTCATGAGTCAGACCAACCTTTTGGCTCCCCAATCTAGAATAATATTTGTAAAATTAGGAATGTTGTTAAGATAGGAGGGAGACACATTATTGCTGACAGGAGAAATACCACATTTTGGGATGACATTTGGAACAAGGATGTGTTTCGTTGAGCCAAAAAATATTTTAATTATATAAAAATCCTCCTGATAAAGATGAATAGAACCTTCTTGCACAATTATCTTACTTGGCATGACATCGATGCTAGCTAGAAACATTCGAATATTACCTCAAAGAGGTTAGGGGGTAAGCTCCTATTTACAAAGAAAAATGGATGAAGAAATAAATCACCTTCAAAATTATCTTGGGGATTTCTCTCTTTATCATTGCACAAAAAAGATGCCTGGATTTTGAAACTTCAACCCCCGAGTGCCTTCTTAGTTAAATATGCTTGTTGGTTTATTAAGAGTTCAAAAGATAATAACTTTCCTTGAAATCAAATATGGATTGCTAAGCTTATTTCAAAGATTAATCACTTTTCATGGGTCACAACTGAGAGAAAAAAATTTAAGTATCAATGACAATCCAAATAAGAGAGGCTTCATATTTTTTAATAGATACTCCTCATGTCTTACTAATTTGGAAAGTATTGATCACCTATTTCTTCACTATCCTTTTGTTTTTGATAGATAAAGCAGTAAGAGGGTGCTTGCCCGTGGAACAAAGGACTAGTAGCACATTAATAGCATATTAATGGAACTATTCAGTAGATAGAACATTTTAATAGCATAATCACCAAATCTAATTTTGCCCCTATCAAAAACATAAACCACAGTACTAATCAACAAGATTAAACCAGAGTACTTAAAACAAATAGTAGCATATAAAGTATCAATTATAAGCCACGCAGGGCTACACAACAAAATATAAAAACTAACATTAACCTGAACTACAACACATGGGATCCAAGGGCCAAGCCCAGCCAAAATTAACCAACACATGGACACCAGAGATTAGTTCTTCCCACCTAGTTGTTTACACAATAGGGTCCTAGCCCACTCCTCTTGCAGGAACATGAAAAAATCTTTGTTGTCCTCGTCCACTTCTAGCATGCCTCTCACCAGCTTTTCCTGCACATGACAGAGGGTCATAGCCAAAGCATGCATGACCTTCAGGGAAAATTTGTTGGTCCTCATGCAATGGTTCATCAGATCCTGCATATTCTTCTTAATCTCTGCAATATCCTTGTCCATATTTGAGAACCTCCTTTTGAGGGTGCCTTTAAATTTGTCTTTGTCCTCCAGGGCCACGGTATGGGGCTTATCCTGGGGAACCTTAGGAGGAATCAGGGGCAGGGTAGGGTTATTGGGGGTTTCCATGGTTTATTGGAGGTTGGGTAGAGGAGTGTTACCAGTCCTAGGGGGACTCATATAGCCATCTGAGGAACCTTTCTTAGACTCAGTGGAGTGGGAGTCATTTTCAGATAGGGAAAGCTCTTTAGAGGCCGTTTCCATCAACCTAGTTTTACATTTTTCCTTGGCAATTCTATTTGACCTCCGGTGACCCAAGCCACTTAAGTCCACCTCCAAACTACCCTGGCTCTCCATCATTCTTCATCTTTTGGGCATATAATCAGTCTTAGGAGTGTTGTTAGCCTCTTTCCCATCTTTGTACTCCACAGAATCAGAGACATAAGACTCCTCCTAACCCTCCTTCCTACTAAGAGGGTTTTTAACAATTTTTTTGTGGGTTGTACCCTTTCCATCAGCCAGCTCAGGCTCCTGGGTGATACAGATGGAAAGGGAGGATGAATGGGTGGGTTTTTTAGTTTTGGCTAGGGGCTCCTCCTGGGGCATCATATGGATAATCATGGGGCGTTGGGGTGCTAGGAAGATAGCTTTGTGGAAATGATAGATACAGAAGAGGCCCTAATGGAGGATAGCTTTATCAGGGTTGCCTTTAATATCTAGGACATTACTCTCTATGGAGTGCAGAAGATAGAAAGGTATGGAAATTAAATCCTTGTTTATAATATTATTCACGAATGGTAAGTGGTAGTTGTAAAACACGATAAAATTACCTTCCAGCATGAAATACTTCATCATAATGAGGAAAATTTTTGGCCAGAAGTCTGGCAGCTCCTCCCTGTTGAATCCCCCTCGTTTTCTCACCGACTACTCACCGTCGTTGAAAAATTGTTTGAGGCTGGTAGGGTCAGGAGTCTGACTGGTATTTTTGTATTTCCTCCCCACCATAGGGAGCCCAGTCCCCTCAGCTATGACCTCTTCATTCAGCTGGAAGTGGATGCCCCCAACTGAGACACTCCTATTGTTCCAGGAAGAGACAAATTGTTTGGAGATTTTCTCATCATGCCCACCTTTAATTCTTTCCATGAAACCCCATATGCCTATTTCTTTGCAGTAATGAGTCACCAATGCATCAGAAGTGAAAGCCTCATTAACGTTATTAGGCTCAATGCAGAGAGTATTGCCTCCCATTTCAAGGGTCTACTCTTTCTGTGCCAGAATATCTTTGAAATCTAAGAGCTGAGCGCTTTCTTAGGCCATAAAAAAACCACTTTTTTTTGCAAAGCCTTTCCAAGAAAAGCTTATACTTAAAATGCTGGTCTTGAAAATTTTGGAAAATGGGCTCCGTACAAGTAGATCTAATGGATCTCTAGGTGCCATTAATAGAAATAATAGTAGGGACAGCAAAAAAAACCCTCTAATTTAGACAACTCTTACTCCACATGTTTGAAAGGTAATTATAATTCTTTATGGGAACCATAATCATGAAAATCTCCTGAACATGCCAACACGTGATCCAGTAAGGATTCTTAATGAATATGACAGCCTGGCACATTTAAATAGTAATATTCATTTCTCCCATGATGAGTTGCTGAGTCACCAAAGGTAAGTCACTAATCACCCTCCAACTATTGAGTTTGATTTGTTTTAGGCCTATTTCTGCCATTGAGTTGGCAACCAAATTCCCCTCTCTATATGTGTTACCTATAGTCATGTGCTAGAAGCTGTTGAGAAGATCACTAATCTCCATAATGATAGGTCTAACACCCCATCCTCCACTAGCACCACTACTAATGGCCTCAACAACCACTTTGAAATCCCCCTCAATTTCTAGCTGTCTGAAGTTCATTTGATTCATGAATTTAATCCCCCAGAGAAGGGTCATTCCTTCTGCCTGGGTGAAAATGCAGTTATTTATAGGCCCAGCATAAGCCAGTAGGCAAGTGCCATTGTGATCTCTCAGCACACCACCCCCTCCATGACCAATATTATTTACTGTCCCATCAAAGTTTAATTTTGTCCATCCTCTGAGAGGGGTGGCCCATCTGGTACCATTTCTAGCTATCCTTTTCACATCATCAAACCTAGAGAACCCATCTAGGAGGTTCTAGCTGTCAGCAATTCTAACTTCCCATGCAGTAGGAGGACAAGGGGGGAGCTTCCATTTAGCCATCCTGGCATTCTCACATAGGATCTTAGTTCCAATATGGAGACAGGCCTCAGGCTGGTTACTATTCTCTCTGAAAATCCTGTTGTTCCTTTCCTTCCAAATGGTCCAGCATATGTGAGGGGGAAGCATACGCCAGAGGATTTGGAGCAAGGGGTGATTGGAAGGAGATCTCCAATTGTTAAATTGACGCACTTCTCTACCCAGGGCCCATAAGATACCCAATTTGCTGATAATCCCTTGCCAAATGCTGGTGGCATAGTCACAGTGGATGAAAAGGTGGTTTACCATTTCTTCCTCCTTCTTACATAGGACACATCTGTTTACCATGGAGAAGACTCTCTTTATGACATTATCTTGGGTTAGGACCTTACCATGCATTAGAGTCCACCAAAAAAAATTATTTTTGGCATGAGCTGAGGGATCCACATCTTTTTCCAGTCCCCTGGGTTACTCTCCTCCTTCAGAAGCAGATTGTAAGAAGATTTAACAGAGAAAGTACCAGCCTCGGTGGGGGCCCAGATAATAGAGTCATCACACCCTTAAATTCTAATATTAGTTAGGTTTTCCATGAGATCCTTGGCCAAGTGTTGCAGGTAAGGTCTATCCCTTAATCGATTAGGTAAATCCTTCCAGTCTCTACCATTGATATAGCTAGAGACTCTATTACCCAGGATAGGTCTGAGATAGTCCATAAGGGGTTTGAATCTATGGCCCAAGTTAGGTTGATTCATGATCCAGTGGTCATTCCAAAATCTTATGGATCTCCCATTTCCAATTTGCCAAAAATCTCCTTTAGACAGAAGGGTCTTACATTTACATATGTTCATCCAGAGTTTGGATCCACTGGGGAGGTCACTATTGTGTAACATCCTCCTATAGGTATGTCCTTGGAGGTACTTGGATTCCATTAATCTGTACAAGTTTTCTTTTCCTTCTATGATCTTCCATGTCACTTTCATGGTAAGGGACTTATTCATCAGACCAATTTTTCTTAGACCCAGGCCACTCATTCTTTTCGGGAGGCAGACATTGTCCCAATTGACAAGAAAAATCCTCTTCTTTTCTTCAGACCCCACCCACAGAAAGGGTCTCTAAATCATTTTGAGTTTATCATCCATGTTGCTTCTAATTTTAAAGAGGGATAGGAAGTAAACAGGGATCCCTTGGAGAGTGGAGGCCACCAGCTGAAGTTTGCCAGCATTGCTTAAAAACTTCCCCTTCCAACTAGCAAGTTTCCTCTGGGTTCTTTCAAGGATGGAATTCCAAAAATCTTGGGACACCTCTTTGACCGTGAGGGGGAGGCCAAGGTAGGTAGAAGGAAGTGAAGCTGCTAGACAACCCAAAATTTGAAGTACCTTATTTTGTAACTCCATGGGGGTATTGAAGAAGAACAACCGACTCTTTTGGTAGTTAATACACTATCCAGAAGCCCATGCATAACTTTCAAGGATTTGTTTTCGCTGTCTGGCCTCAATCATTGAAGAATACCCAAAGAGGAAAGTGTCATCCACAAACTGTTCTAACACCACCTGAGGAAGGGTAGAAGCGGGTTTGACACCTTTTATTCTTCTCATAGCGGACAACATACATAGACTCCTACTAAGCACATCAGCCACCATGATTAAGAGGTAGAGGGAGAGAGGGTCTCCCTTTCTAAGACCCTTCTCCAGAATAAAATAGCCCCCAGGGGAGCCATTGAAAAGAATAGAGAAGCTAATAGTTTGATTACATTCTTGTATAATCTAGATAACCTTCTCATTAAAGCCTATTTTAGCAAGAATTTTAAGCAGAAAAGACAAGTTAACTTTGTCATAAGATTTAGAGATATCCAGTTTAAAGGCCATACATGGGACCTTTCTTTTGTTTATAGAATGGATGATTTCAATGGTGGCAATGGCCACATCTAGGATGTGTCTACCTGGCATAAAAAATTTTTGAGTAGTGCAGATAATCTTGTCTAGAAGAGGCTTGATTGTGCCAATCAGGATCTTGGTAAGGATCTTGTAGAAGGTATTGCAGAGGCTAATGGGTTTGAAATCCAACATATATGTAGGATTTTCATGATTAGGGACAAGGACAATGTAGGTTTGATTATGTTGTCTTAGAAGGTGCCCAATCCTAAAGAAGTCTCTAGCAGCATAGCTAACATCAAGCCCCACAATGTCCCAATATTCCTAAAAAAATGTCAGAGGAAATCCGTCGGGTCTAGGGCTTTGTAAGCTCCCATAATGAAGACCACCTTCTTGACCTCCTCATCAGAGACCTACTTCATAAGCATGTCATTATCACTAAGAGTAATAGCACTTTGGATGTGGTCCAGGAGCTGGTTTTGGATGTTGTTCGGACATATAGGGCCCTTCTTAGAGTACAACCCCTTAAAGTAGTTAACCGCAACCTAACTAATTTTATCCTTCTCCTTGACTTCATTCCATCCTTCATCCATAATAGAAGAGATTGTATTTCTTCTTTTATGGATGCTAGCAGACCTATGGAAGAAGGTCGTATTCATGTCCCCTTCAGTAAGCCACTAGATTTTGGATCTCTGCTTCCAGTAGATTTCTTCTTTTTTTAGGGTTTCCTACCACTTGTGTCTAGTCAACTCCTTCTCCACCTAAATCTGGGGTGGGTAGATTCTAGACACCAATTGGGCCTGGAGGGAATCTAAGGTTTTAGAGAGATCCTTTTTCTCTTTGCAAAAGTCTCTAAAATTATGTTTGCTCCAACCTTTAACCTCCGTTCTGATAATTTCAAGCTTTTGGGCTATTCTGAACATGGCAGTACCCCTGATATTAGTCTTCCACTAGAATTTCACTTGATCTCTAAAGGATGGGTGAGAGCACCACATAATTTCAAATTTGAAGGGTGTCAGCCGGACTCTAGGGGTGTCAAGTCAGTAGAGGAGGAGGGGATTATGATCCGAAGTAGTTCTAGGGAGGGAAGACAAGGAAGAGTTCAAGCAAAGGTTCCATGAAGAGGTGGCCAGGACCCAATCTAGCCTCACCTGGATGAGGTGGGTACCCTTCCTATTGTTGGACCAAGTGAAGGGGTTCCCCTTCAGAGTGATGTCAAGCAGACCTATGGAAGAGATAAAATTAGCCAAATCCCCCATGCTATCTGAGTAATCCATTAGACCACCACACTTTTTCGAGGGATATTGGGGGGAGTTAAAATCACCTGCCAGCAAAAAGTTTACTGAAGAGTCCTGATCTAGCCGATGGCCAAGATCAACCCACAGGGAAGTTCTACCATACAGGGTGTTAGGAGCATAAATATTGTAGGTGGTCTATTCAATTCCATTCTTTCTAAAGGTGATAGAAAGGAAGTTAGGGGAAGAAGCAACAATCTGACTAGTTATTCTATTAGGGTTCCAGAGTGTAGCAATACCACTAGATGCACCTGCAGCTTTAGAGTAAAGGAAAGCAGCCCCCAGCCAAAGATTGGGTGCCAGGGTAGCAAAATTACTAGCAAACATCTTAACCTCTTGTAAGAGTAGAACATCTAGCTTGAGATCAAAGATGTAATATTTGACAACAGTTTATTTAAGGGATCTGTTCAAACCCCTCACATTCCAAGAAAGGCAATTCATTTCTTATTTTTGAAACTAGATTCTAGGGTTTGCTACTTACCTGCTTCAACATCCCTTGTGGACCCTTTTGATCTCCTTTCCCATTCTGAAGGCCTTCCTCTGGGTGTTTCCATTCCCACATTAGGCTTTTTAGGCTTGGCTTTCTTTTTTTGTGTTTTCCATTCCCCATCCTCATCCTCTGAACCATCTAGGGAGCTGGAGGAGTTCTTCTTCACAAACTTTGGGGGGGGGTTTAGCATCTAGTTTTGGGGATTGTAACTCGAGAGAAATCACAATGGCAGGTTGTTCTTCCTTTGTAGGGTTAGTCATCCTCCCCTTAGGGGGGCGTTAGGGGGTCTTTACCAGCTCTGCCAAAGGCTAGAGAACAAGTTCCTCCATAGACAGATCAGGAGAAGGACCAGAGCATCCCCTATCTGACTCCTGGGGGGATGATCTCACCTTCCTCAAGTGCTAGATCTTCAGATTCCATTTTGTTAGCCACCGAGGGTGGCCTAGACTCCAAATTTTCCTCTTCACCTATGGAGGGTAGATCCTCAACTATTCCTTTGTCCTTGTTCCCTTTTTTTGTTCCTGACTTGGAGGACTTGCAAGTATCACTAGAGTGGCCTCTACTATCATAGTTCTGACATAATAGGGTAGCATTCTCATACACCAACACTTGGGTCCATCTACCAAGTTTAGATTTCAAAATGACAAAGTTGGGTAGGATTTTATTTATAGTGACATTCACACAGAATCTAGAATACACCAACCTAGATTTAGAACAGGTCACCTGGTCTACTGTGATGAATGAGCCAAAGGAGTCACCAGTCCATCAGAAGACTTGCTCGTCCCAATACTCGAGTGGGAGGCCAGGGAAATGGAGACAAACTGGAGCTATTCTTGTTAGATCCGTCGTCGGATTAAATCTGGGTTTCCATTTTGCAAGGGCCAGGAAGCGCTTTCCATAAGCCCATGAACCCAACAACACATAGGATAGGTCCTCTAGAGTGGTAAACTTAAACAGAAAGAGTCCTCTCAGCATAGCATAAACCAGGATAGAACCCTTGATCTTCCACTAGTTAGACACCCATTTTCTAACTATTTCTATGGTAGGTCAAAAGTTAAAGAATTGACCAACTAGGGCCAACTGAAAGTCTGCCATCATGCGATTCACCACTAACTCTAGGAGAAAAAGTTCAATGCCTTCCTCAGTCTAAACAAAATTCACCAGAAGAGCCTACAAAGATTGGTGAGCTTCTCCAACAAGGGCCCCTTTTCAGTTAGGTTTAAGGGGGGACAATGGGGTATCAGTAGAAGAGGATGCTTTTTGAGATTCCCCCATTGACTCAACCACTAGGGCCATGACAAAGGAAATCTGGGGTCCATCAGGCCCAGAAGGTGGGTTAGCTAGGGGGCAGCATCTCCCCCAGGGGAGGCAGGCATGGGAGCCTGTAGTTTGAAATTTGATCTGGTGTACTTATTGTTAAACAACAAATGCCCAGAGGGGTTACCTCCCAACAAATGCCGCACCCTGTAGATGAAAAGCGGTCACTTCATGATCAAAAAATCCATGCTTTACCATAGGAACTATGAGGGAGTGTACCTTTGGTGCATTGATAGGGACCAAGCTGTGAAAATAATTGAAGAATTCCATGGGCAGTTTGGGACAGGGCATGGCTCAGCCAATGCCACCACCTATCAGATCCTTATGGCCAGATATTATTGGCCCTATATATTTAAAGATGTTTATACTAACATCTGAAGATGCCATACTTGCCAAACCATGACACACCGTGAGCGTAACCCAGCTATGCCTTTACAACCAGTCTTTGAGGCTAGGCCTTTTGCCCAATGGGTATTTGACTTCATCAATGAAATCAACCCCAAATCATCTACAAACCACCGATACATCTTAATTGCAACCGATTACTACACCTGATGGTCTGAAGCCATACCTTGAAAAAACAAAACAACAGATGTAGTTATCAAATTCTTGGAAGAAAACATATTCACAAGGTTCAGAATGCCCTTCACTATAGTGTGTGACAATGGTTTGGTGTTTTCTTCAGTGCAAAGTTACTTGAATGGACCTATAACCGGAAGATCACTATGAAGTTATCCAACAACTATTAGCCCCAGGGGAAAGGTGTTGCTGAATCAATGAACAAAAATTTAATTGAAGTGATCAAACACCTGCTAGAACAGAATCCTCAGGATTGGCACCAAAAGCTGAGTTTCACCCTCTGGGCAGATTGCATTCAAATTAAGGCTGCCCTAGGAATGTCCCCGTTCCATCTGGTTTATGGCCAAAACCTAGTGTTTCCAATCAACTTACAGATCCTGGTTTTACAGTTTATGCGAGAATTCAACAACTAGGATAATATTGTAGAGGTTTAGCTCCTAAATCTGGTGTAGATGGAGGAACAATGAGATGCATCCCTTAAACATTTTGCGCATCACCAAGCAGTGGTAAAATGATAGTTTGACTATAGAGCCCAATACAAGGCCTTTCAGATTTCAGACCTAGTCCTGTTGTGGGACAAGGCCCAGGTTAAGAAAGGAAAGCACACCAAGTTCCAACGGCTCTAGCTCGGACCATACCTAATCTCAAAAATCTGCGGGGCATATACCTATAGCCTCAATACCATGACTGGAGAACCTTCCTTGTTAATGGATAGTTTCTCAAACATTGCTTCGAATGAGGCCGATTTGCCCAGAGTTGTATTTATGTAAAGTTCTCTTGCTTGTAAATATCTCTTTCCCAGTGCCTCATTTGGAGGTACCTTGCTTTGTAAATAGTCTTGTTGGCCATCTTTTGGAACTGCCTTTTTTTTTGCTTTGTCTTTTCTTGTCTTCCTTCTTTTTAGATTCTGGCATTTTTCTCTCCCTCTTGTGAGGATTGGTATGCTTTGCCTAACATCTGGTCTCTGGGATGTCACCTTCAATGTGACGATGAACTTAAGAGTCTATTGTTAGCATGAGGGAATCGGTCTGGTCTCCAGAGTTATTTTGCATGTTTGGTAGAAAATTATGAGTAGTCTTCATCGAATTTGTCCCCAGAAGTCCAGTAATCAGTTAAATTAAAATTTTGAAGGAACAAGTAATCGGACACACTGAGGGTAGATCGGTCGCACTGGTTGATTGGCCCAAGTCTGAACTTTTAAAGATTCTTTTTGGGTTTGTATTTTTCCTCCCCCATTCAACAAATTAAGCTGGGTGGAAGGGTGAAAGAAGTACCATCATTAAATTCAACTCAGCTTAAGCTTGATTGTGAAAGAAGTACTGCCCTCCCACCCATAAACATACAAAATAACAAGGAAAGGAAATGGGATGAAACTTTGGTCTCCGAGAGAAACAAGTGAATTTGATGACTTTGGGGTTTGATATACTTAGTGACTCCTCTCTACTTCTCCCAAAGGTCATCGGATTGACTTCCTTCCAAAGCACACACTTCACCACTAATGAAAGGATCATGGATTGGATCGCGTATGACCAGATTTTCTTAGATGTTTAACACCTTGTGAGCAAGATGCTTTGAGTAACGATTTGTTCCAGTTTTTCTAACCAAAGATTCTGCAGTTCTTGAATGCACTAAGGCATTCATCACAAATAGTTGCATTTGTTATACCCTGCATCCCCATCCCTACATTTTGTGTGCAAAATGTTGGGTCCACCTTTCTATTTTTTCTTTTGGCTCTTGCTTGTCTTTTTGCATGTTTCTTTGTTTTCTTTCTCTGGGTTTTCCTTCCCACAGTGTTGGTTTTGCTTTGTGTTTTTGTCCCTCATGTCTCCAGGACCCGGTCGCAGAGCTGGTTGCTCCTTGTCCTTTTGTTGCTAAAGTTTGGTCAAATGTTTTGTCTTCTTTTATGATATCTTGGCCTCTTGCTAAAACTATAAATTTTTTTATAGAATAGTGGAGATTATATTGCTCATCTTGATATACACATTATGTGGTCCCAAACCCTCATTTATGGTTTAGAACACATGGAAGGAGAGAAATAATAAAATATTTAAGGAACAACCCAAAAACAACAATGTTATCTCCCAAATAATAAAACATGTAAAATTAAGAAAAATGTTGATATTGAATTCTTCACTTGTTCAAAAGTTCTTCCCAATGTTCAAGAGATTAGAATTAAACAAGTATGGAGAATAAGCCAAAACCCTATGAAGATAAGTTGGGTTAATCTGACCCAAAGAAAATAAACAATATGGAAACCTCTAGAGACAGGATAGATTAAGTGCAACTTTAATGGTTTCTCAAAGGGGAATCCAAGTATTTTGGGGCTAGAGGAGTGTTCGGAGATTGTAAAGGATACCTTATTGGAGGATACAATGAAAACTTAGGTGTGTGCTCAAATAATAGAGCTAAAGCTTATACTGCATGACAAGGTTTAAAGAAACTTTAAGAAAATAATTACCAAAAAGTTATTCTAGAAGGAGACTCTAAATTGCTTGTTGATTACCTCAATTGTAGAGAAAGGGATCCCTAGGAGTTTAAAAGCCTTTTCGAGGAATTTAAAGTTCTTCTTAGGAGTTTTCTTCAATCATAAGTCTAGCATGTCTTTAGAAAAGGAAACAAGGAAGTTGACAAAATGGTCAATATAGGTCTAAGACTTGAAGAATTGAACTATATAATTTATCCCCAGTACCCTTCAAGTCTCAAACAAATGCTTATTAAAGAAAGAGTATCGATAATTTCTAAGGGAATTTC
>MU223489.1:1466498-1491353 GCA_018584345.1 Thuja plicata | reverse complement strand
ACTCATGAGATCTTATGGCTTCGAAGGATTCTTACAGATTTACAAGCCCAACAAATTTCTTCTACTCCACTTTTTGTTGACAATCAATCAGCAATTAAGATGGCAAAAAATCTAGTCTTTCATGATCATACTAAACACATCAGCACTAAATTTCATTTTCTTCGCCACCATGTGAAAGATGGAATTGTGCACCTCCACTATTGTCCTACTGATGATCAGCTTGCAGATCTTTTTACCAAAGCTCTGGGATGAGAAAAGTTTGAGAAGTTTTGGAGCATGATTGGTTTAACCCCTTCAGATTAAGGGGGGGATGTTACACCATTAATTATCGGGCTTTTTTTACTATTGTTGTTAGTTTATTTTATTTTATTATTATTTAGTTTTTCTGTTCTTGCAACTGCAGAGAGATTCCTAACTAACTCTGCACATTATAAATTGTATTTCTGTGTTTTCTTTTCAAAGCAATGATTTAGAATAAAAGTGATTTATTCAAATCAACCTGGTCTAACAGAATAGAGCTAAGTAGCATTGTGTGAAAAGCCCAGCAAGAAAGAACAATATGTTAAAAATGATACTTCAAGTATCAGCACTGGTACCCACAAAAACCTCTTATGCAAACACTAGTATTGTAATGATTCCTTGGAATTCTTTCTCATTAAGATTGTACAGGATACCCCACCTAAAAAGGATATTTCATTGTAATATTATTTATCTAATTACATCTATGCTTTAAGATTAAAGAATAACTTACCTATAAAAAATGTGACTGTGTGAGATTCTTTAGGTTGCTTTGGTTTAAGATTAAAGAATAACTTACCTATCAAAAATGTGACTTTGAGAGATTCTTCAGGTTGCTTTGGTTTAAAATATTTCATAGCCTTTCTCAGATTGTCATCTGCAAATTATTGAACAAATAGTTCTTCAATCTCATTCAAAAGCTTAATAAACTGCGGGTCATTAGAAAGTCAAAACCACCATTAGATCTCTAGCAAGAAGTGGTATCTATGACTGGTAGCTCAACACTACAAATGTAAAATATTGAAATAACTATGCTAATCAAACATATAAAACTATGTGAGAATTTTTCTTAATACATATTTCGGATCACATTTTGTGATCTATCACCAAAATAAGTAAACAAGAGAAAGACAATGACAGTTTCATCAATGTTTCAGATCGCATCCCATGCTCTATCATCATAATAATCAAATAAGAGAAGAGAAATGATAGATCATAAAATGTATCCTAAAATAGTAATTTAAAAAATGTAACATAAATTAAATCCAAAAGTGTTTAAGAAAATAATTACACTAGTGAAATTATGTAAACTTTCTCAACTCTCACCTTGTAAGAGCTATTAAAGTAGGACCTTCCAACCACATTCAAGTATATAGGAAAAACTTGTTGGCTTGTCACCTGCAATACCATCAATGAAAAAGAAATAAATAGTCATTGACATTCTAGATATTGGTGGTTAAAGTTAGTTAGTGGAGGTTATTGGGGAAAAAATATAGTCTAGTGTGAAAAGAAGTCAGTACAATGTTCTGTGACTCTGAAATTCAAGATAGGGTCTGTTATAACAAACCAAGAAAGAATGAAGTCGTAATTAGGGTCTCATCAAATTCAAACTCAAATTTGAAGAAAAATATATCAAGATTTATCCCACAGAAGGGAAAGGAAAACTATACCCAAACCCTTGGCAAGTTCATTTCAGAAAAAAAAAAAAAGAGAGAACAAGAAATTATAGTAGAACAAGAAATTTATAGTATTATGATCTCAAAAGTTTCTAATGTCCCATTTTAGCATAAGAAAAAATTCCAGTGTTGACAAGGACAAAAATTCCACCAAATCCATGCCCTTTAAACCGTCTTCATGATCTACTAGTTTGAAACTATGTATAGTCTCCAAACGAACCTTAGCTATAGATTTTCTAATCCATCCTTCCACTGCAATCACTCCATAATTGGCTAAAACTATGAGTTGACACACAGAAGAAAAAGTGTTTTAGAGATTGTAGATGACAAATGGAAACCCAATGTGGCAGTAAAGAAAGTGTCTAGAGAAAAGAGTCAACACCCTCCACTTTTAAGTGCCCTCTGCCTGTAGCCTGTACAGAAAATGGAACTTGCATGTCCACCTATGCCTTGGGTATACTGGAAAAATGATGGACCATATGTTTTCCACAAAATTTTCCTTAGTGATCATCTTATGTAAAGGACCTGAGATTATAAAAATTATAGAAACATTCTTACCACATTCTAATATTTAATTAAGGATTTCCATATTTGCACAAAGAAAATCATATTTTTGAAGAAATTTGATCATCATACAATCCAAGTTGGAAGACTGGAGAATCCAAGCCTACATACTGTATACATGAGTGCAAATGGTTGGATTTCTTTCCACCATTTCTCTACCTTGAGGAATTCAAGAAAGCATTTTTAAGTAAAATAATTTTAAGGAAAAGTTGTTATATACCTTATCAAATTTATTCAAGATCTTGACAAAGGTAAGCATGTT
This sequence comes from Thuja plicata, assembly GCA_018584345.1. Taxonomy (NCBI): domain Eukaryota; kingdom Viridiplantae; phylum Streptophyta; class Pinopsida; order Cupressales; family Cupressaceae; genus Thuja; species Thuja plicata. The sequence goes on along the minus strand of MU223489.1, from coordinate 1,488,833 downwards.
TAATGATATGTAGGAAAACCAACAATCAAATTAGATTTATTGATAGATGATATAGTCAGAAAATTAAATGTTGGTGATTCCTGAAAATCAGAAAATATGCCAAATTTGAAAAACAAAAGAAAAGAAATGTGAAACTGTAAGTCTTGAGAAAACCTAGCCCACGATATAGCTCTACAAAATCTTTACAGATCATTTTTTTGAATGGCAGATGATCTTCTTGTTCTCTATGTTATTTTCTTCTATCAATGCTTCTATTGGAGCAGAAGAAACCCTAGATTTATTGGGTTGGCTGAGGATATCTTCCCACATGAGATGTGTTACCTACATAAATGGTCCTTGATAGTGTAGTGGCTATAATCTCCATTTTTATATTGTACACTTGCAGATTAAAACTCCTTGACTTTCCATACTTGTTGGACTTTAATTTATTCAGCTTCCCATGACTTGTGAGCAACTTATAGGAGATGGGACTGGGAAACCCTAAATTATGAGTTATAAACCTACAATAAATGCACTAATAAGACATAGATTAGCTTTAAAAACCCTTTATTACAAAAATTTGTTATGGCAGTTTACCACAAAAGTTTCTCTGAATTTTCCCTGAAGAAACTATGGCAGCTATGTGACCAGGCCAAATCAAACCATTTGGTTTTATCCTTGCATGATTTACTGCTTGATTATAAGGATTATGGTTTCCAGTGTCTGCATATGAATCTCTGGAAATAAATAAGGCTTCTGGAAAAATGACAGGGAAAAAAAGGACTGACCACAATAAGCAGAGGAAAATGGTAAATGAAGAAGACACATTCTGGACATTTTCTTTCTCAAAGAGTTTCCAACTATCAAAGCTACATCCAACATGCCACGTTTCCAGCACCTTTGATTATCCCTCCTATTTTCCTGCTAATTTTCAAATGGGAAAATAAAAATACCACCGGGAATTATACACATAGCCAATGGGAAAAAAGAAAGGAAAGATGAAAATGTCATTTAAATAGGGAAATTTTTCTAGAGCATAGAAAAAATAGAAGATGCTCAACATTCAAGGAGGAATTTTATGTGGAAATGCTACCGAAAATATTAGTCTCCTACCTTAATGGAAGGGACAAATAATATGGGAAGTGTTGGTTCACATTTCAACATAGTCAAATTGACCCTCTTCTTAGTACCATTTTGTTGGTTGGTCATAGGGTCACTATCAATGTATAGAAACCCAATTCTTTTCTTAAATGAACATATTGAGGAGTCTATGCAAGGTTTGGTGTCATTATGATTTGGTGTTTAACTAAAAGATAAATTTAATAGTATTCTACAAGAGCAATACCAATTGATGTATATTCATAAACTAATTATATAAAATCTCATTCATCTTCTTTTACAAATAGACAACTATACATACAATACAATATAATGCATTGTATCTTGATTGAATTTAGAAATGCTCTCACAATAATAAATCATGATGGAACACAAAAAAATAATAATCTAAAGTTACACTATTTCTAACATATCCTACTCTATCCATAGTTTGAAAAATAAAAAGAATAAATAGAAAGAGGGAAAACATAAAATGAAAAAATGAAATAGAATGGAAGTGACAAAATAAGTCTACTATCCAAAATGACAATTAACTTGATGAACCTTCTCTCAAAATATATACATATACATATGTATATATAGATATAAATACATACATACATACATACATATGTATGTATGTATGTATGTACACACACACACACACACACACACACACACACACACACACACATATATATATACACACATGTATATATATTCACACACACACACACACACACACACACACACACACACACACATTTTATATATTGAAGTAGTGATTATCTAGCAACAACTAATAATTTTTTAGCATATTTCAAAAGAGCTTGAGAAATCTCTACATGATGCATCATTATTAAGCTACACTACTTACAATCAGTCTTAATGGAAAATCCATTTTTTTAATATAAATAATATATGTATCAAGGATGTAAATTAGGGGTTACTTTTTCAACTAACATTTCCTAAACCTTTTTCTAAGGAAGTTTAACACTAAATTATTGGCCATAAATTATGTCAACACTTGAATCATGCTCTCTCTAGCCAGTTTAGAAACATTTTCCTCTCACTGCAAGGTAATTTTTTCTACTAAGAGCACCAATGTGAATTACTACAAACTTAAAACCAATGCATTATATTATGCATTCTAGGATGATCACTATAACTAAATATATGGTATTTATTTTGCTATTTTCCTTGGAACATTTATATGAGATAGTTTAAGAAAATGTCAAGATATTTACAACTTATTATGTAGTTTTTATCAAATTATATGAGATGTGTTAGACTAGTCACAAACCAAACACTTTCAAAAGTTGTAAATTTTATTTTTTAAATTCTAATTTATCAATTAAAGAAATAGAAAATTTATACCCTAATTTGAGATTGAAACATAAGAATTGACTGGAAATTTATAAGTCTTCTAAAAACATTGATGATACTATTCCAATTTATTTTCCAAGACAACTTTGTCCCTAAACTATTTTTTATATGAAATCCACATTATATTGAATGTCTGATTATATAAACATAGATAAATACCTTTCCCACATTTCCCAAGATCTTGAATAATTTCTAGTTGATGCATAATTAAAAATATATGTTACTTTTACTTAACCTAAAATCACTATTAATGACGCAGACCTATGCTTCAAGTTAGAAAATATATAGATCAAGGATACAATTTAGGGACTAATTTACTGTGTAACATTTGCTACATCTTTATTGTAGAAATGTCGTTAATGAATAGTTGGCCATAAATAAGGCCAACTCTTGAATTATGTCCTTTCTAGCCACTTCCAAAACCATGTGTTCCCATTACAAGGTTATTTTTCTATGTAGGGAACCAATATGGATTAGTAAGAAACTTTAGATTGTGCTTTCGATGTCTTTCCTAGGCTCACTATGATTAAATACATAGTTATATTTTTTACTCCATTCCCTCAAACGTCTATATGCAATATTCTAGCAAATATTTTGGTATTTAAAACTTATCATGTGATTGTTATCAAACTATATGAGATGTGGTTAGGCTAGTTGTGCACAACATATTTAAACATCATAGAATTAAAACTCATTAATATTTCTATATGGGATTAAAACTTTACAATACATAAAAGATTGAAAAAGTGTTGTAAATGTCCCTTATTATATTATTTTAATGTCTCTATTCTTAAAACTAAAATATTATTTTTATGTAATATAACTCAATTGAATAATATTTATCTAAAAAAAGTTAATTATAAATAACGTCATTATATACTGAGACAATGAGGTATAAAATTTAATTTCAACAAATCGACTTTGACAAGTTGCATAAAAATTATTATCATCCTTTAATTTTAACTATGATTCTCACATTGCATTACAATAAATACAAATAAACATGAAATGATTTTACCTTAGACAAATCACTTTAAACCTCCCTTTGGACTCTTTCTAGTAAATTACTTAGGTGTCTTCTCACAATTTATACCTTGACTGACTTGTCAAAGGCATTTGTCTGACTTGAACTCAATCATGAAAACCCTTTAAATGAGAATAACCTTGTTACATCCTTATTTAAAATAAATATACAAATGTCAATGTCTTGCAATACATTTGTATCGAATGACATTCACACTCATTACACTCATTCATAGGTCAATAAGTTGCAAAGCTAATTTCTATGAGAATTAAAATCAAAAGCCTAGTACAAAAAAAGGCCTAAGAAATTATTTCCTTGAAACTTTAACATTTCTCCAATGAGATTCCAAGCGAGATGAAGGGTTGTCATGAGTGTACATTCCAAACTAAAAATAATGCTCCTTATGACCTCTTTCATCATCCAACACTTTCTCCTTCCCATCCACAAACACATGCACTTTCCCTTCATCTGTATCGTGGATAACGTTCACATGAATCCACCGATCATAGATATCAGACGCCACCACTTGATCATTGTAATGCTTCAGCTGTCCATTGTAAACGCACAACATAAATGTTGTGGCTTGTTGAACACCGCTGAAAACTTGCATGACGGATACTCCCATTGTTCCCCGCGGAATATACATATCACCATCAAACTGCCACACCCCGCTTGTATACTCGTATCCCTGCACACATAACCCTAAATTCAGAAAAACATAACATATTGAGAGCACCTTTAAATCAATTTCAGAGAAAGACAATGGATTAAAAATATGAAATAAACCTTTATGAGGATTTTTGTCCTCGCCTTGGTGTTGTTGTCCGCTTTAAAGGGTTTGTCGGTTTTCTAAACCCACATGGAATGACGCCATTAACGAAGATGTAACGCTGGGATTCTGTTTTTTCGTAGGGTTTTTGTATGTCCAAATTTGCCTTAGTTAACTCCTGCTGACTAAAGCCATCAGTTGGCGACGCATATCCAAAGCTTCCTAGGCAAATCAAAAGCCCACACAAAATTGCAAATATCTTCGCCATTGAGTGAGTCCAAGGGTTCCAGGAAAATTTATGCGTTGTTGATGGAATGTAAGGCAAATGTATTGGGATAAAGGCGCAGTTTTTATAAAATTTTAGTTTTGAGAATAAAAAGTATGAGTGTGGTGGAGGTTGATCAATTCCAAATACGCGTGAAGACTAGATGGGTCAATTTGGAAAGCATGTGAATGACAGATTAGTCACGAGGAACAGCGAATTAGAGATGCTGAAAATTTAGGGATTTTAGTCAAATATTAGTGACACCCAACCACCATCTAGGCCACGAACAAACATTGAGTAAATTAATAGGTTATTCTTAAATATTACCTAGTTTACTTGTGTAAAGGTTATGCACAAACAATTCAATTAGATTAGGGTTATTCTTATAGTATAAGGTTAATTTTGATTCATAAAGAAGGATAATTATTTAGTATTTTTGTATGTAGGGTTATATTTAAATAGAGGGCAAAATTGTGTCGATATGAAACCAAGTTTAAGTTCATATGAGCATTTCTATTTTTTGAAAAGGCTGGGAGCATAATAAAAAGATGGTTATTTTTTGCTTACAATTTAATAGATTTAAAAATTATATTTGAATCTGAATTTAACACATTGATAGAAAACTTAGCAGTAATAAAAATGGAAAAGAGAATGACCTGGATCGAGGGAAACAATCACAAAGTTGTTTTGGTTTCACCACAATGGTACCATAGTTAGAAATAAATGAATAAGATGAATAAGACATAATAATAAAATCAGCTAGTAAAACATAATGCTTATGTAAGTAGACATAATGTTAAAATCAAATTATATTTAACAAACATTTACGCAGATAGAAACTTGGTTACTTATACTTATTTTTCCATTTTTTCTCTCCTTATTCTTCAAAGAGACAACCGATATTCATTCTTTTCTTCATGATAGTGTTTCCATGTTATTAATTTATTTATTGAAATAAAACATGTCCAGCTTCTACTCTATATTATTGTAGCCTTATTAGTCCCTCCCTCTATGGTGGGGACTATTGTATGATAGATGGTTTTGGTTTTATTTTTGCCTCTCATCCCCACAATGTCTAATGTTTTTTCTAATAAACTCTACCCATTTTATCCCACGCATTCAGTTCTCTGTTAGAGCTTTGTAACATTTCCTTGAAGATCATTTTTATCTAATGCCAGAATGGGTAGACAACCAATCACTGAAATTTTTGTTCTCTTCCATTTCTTTAGAAAATTCTGGACCATCATTTGCTTCGTGTTACCATACTAGGTGAATTAATTTCTTATTGAACAATTTCATAAGTATTAGCAATTGTATTTCCAAAACTTTTAAAATAAATCAAATATTCTCTCCTTTTAATATAATAATCAATACTTATAATATGTCTCATTTGCATCAGAATTTTTAATTTTTAATTTGTAATTTTGTCAAACCCTAAATTTTTTACGATAGTGTTATTTTGTGAGTGCTTGAATATGTTTTTACTTCTTTCTATTCTTTTTGTTTCTTTTTCAGGTTGGTTTCCTTCAGACACTTCTCACCATGGTTTTCATGTCATCAAACTTTAGCTTGTAAAATTCCTGCCCATAAAACTTTAGTGAAACAACCAAATTGTAATGGAACACCTATGTAAAAGATAGCTATAGCTTGTTGTATGCAAGACATTGTTTCCCACCCCCCCTCCCCGAAATTTATGTGATTGAATAAATTATCACATGTTGTGAATAATCTTGCAATAATTGCATTCAATGTGGTGACATTTTAAGGCATTTTGTTCTATTTTGTTGGAGGGCATGTGTGAGAATAGAATTCTAAAACTTAGCAACTTCTTTTCCCATCATTTTTTAGGAAGCCTAAAATGCTCTCAAAACATGGGTAAGCCACAAGAGATGTGTTTCGAGGATACCCTTATCTGATATTTGATGACTATGTTATATATATATATATATATATATATATATATATATATATATATATATATAGTCATTCAACCGTCTACTTTTCTAGGAAACTTTAGCACTTAAGAAAGCTATATATCTTGTAAATATGTCATATTTTCTTTAGGACCCAATAAGATTTCTTGTAATTATTACTGATGAATAATGATTTAATTGATATACATATGGAAAAAAGTATTTTAGGTCTACATTTGTGTGTTTTTATGTGTATATATATTGGACCTTGTAATTAGCATACAATGTATATTCAAAGCTTTGATAGAATCCTTGAAGTCTATTTTATTATGTTTTCCAATGCTAGATAGAATTTTCAAGTCTTATTGTTGGATATCAATTACAGTTATCAAACACTAAAGAAAAACTATAAATCGAGTTAATATACATATCCCTCCTTATTTTATATGCATAGGTATCTAGTAGTCCAATTTTCTAGGAAACTTCAGCACTTAATAAAGCTATAGATCTTGTAAATATGTAATATTTTCTTCAGGACTGAATATGATTTCCTGCAATTGTTACTGATGAATACTGATTTCATTGATATACATATGGAAACAAATGTTTTAAGTCTATGTTTGTGTGTTTGTATGTATATATATGGGACCTTGTAATTAGGATACACTGTATATTCAAAGCTTTGATAGAATCCTTGAAGCCTATTTTACTATTTTTTCCAATCCTTTATATGATATCTAGGAAGTCTTATTGTTAGATATCAATTCTTTGGTATCTGCATAAGCATGTATATGTATGTTTGTATGTACTTATATGTATACCAATTGGGTCCTATAATTAGATTGCATATAGTATGATAATTCAAGGTCTTTTTTGGAATCCTTTCAAGTCTGTTTTATAATTTATTTAGTACTATGTAGAATTTATTACAAAATATTATTCCTAATCACCCATTTCGTTTATATGTTTAGATTTTCATGTGTGTGTGTGAACAATATTTATGCACATTGGGACTTGTAATTACAATAGAGATAGCATCTTTGATTGAATCCTTGTTATTCTAGTATCTACTTTCTGAAGATTGATATACATAAACAAATCATATACATTGGTATATAGTGTACACATAGGATGTTGAATATCTACTCATGGATTTCTTCAGGGCATGATGGGATTATCTACAAGTGTCATTCATTACAGTCAATTTATTTGACATTTCATCAAAGTGGCACTATTCAACTCTGGAAGGGGTGATAAATATTATTGAATAATATGTAATGTAAGTGGAAAATAATGGCCTTATGAACATTAGGCGTTCATTAGGCCCTCGCCAACATTGGCATAGAATCAACAAATATGAATATTATATTGACGACTGCCCATTCCCTTTTTGTGCTTGGAAACTCATTACAACCATCATTAGGTTCCTTTAGGCTAGAACTTACAACAACAATGAAACCAGTGAGCTAAACCATAGAGAAAACCTGGATAAAGTTATTTTCCATAGAAATAATAGGAAAATAGGAATAAGGCAATAAGTAATGTTTATCAATTTTTGGCATAGAAGCCCTTTAGTCTTACCAAATTAATAAGATGAATTTTCCCTAGCATTTCCACTTCTATCCTAAACCCCTTTTGTCCATGTCCTATTCCATCAAGGTGCTTCACTGCTATCTTTGAGACATTAGACAAAGCCCCCTCATAAACTTAACCAAATCCTCCACTGCCCAACTTAATGCTAAAGTCATTTGTAGCATCTTGTAATTCTTTTATTGAACACTACAATGGCAAGCCTTCAGGCCAATCGACATGATCATCCTCACATTCATATTTATCCTTTCATTTTTGTTGCTTATGTGTGCATATTTAGCATGCATGTCTATCGGGGTAGTTGCAGATGTCCATAATCTATTCCTCTTTAAGAGTTGCTTCAATTCTGATTCTAGCATGGGACAATGAAACAATTTATCCTCCAAATTCTTGATTCTAGCATGGGCCTGTTAGTAGAGCACTGGTTGTAGAATATTGAATTCATGACAATCTATGTAATAAAAAGGCATTTGTGAAAATACTTGTAATTATTGTTACTGCTATGTCATTGTGTACCTTAGCATGGTAATGATTATTGGTCAAAAATAAAATTAATATTATTGACCAGTGAAAATAAAATATGTAGAGCATATACTATAATTTGTAATTGTAGTTGCATTCCCTAGCTGCAACACTTTTAAAAATAAATAACAAAACAAAAAATAAGATACGACCACTACAACTCAGGAAAACTAGTGGTATATGTTGTGCCTATGCACAAGTTTTTGGATTACAACTCTTAGATTTTTAGAAAACCATGACCCATTTTCTACTTGTGCACAATGACTAGTATTTTTGCTGACCACATCTTTTGATCCATGTCTCAAAAATTCATGAGATTTTTAAAAAAAAGTTAGCTGGAATATTGCATATCCATGACTAGAAAGAAATGCTGAAGATATTTCTTACTAGTATTTTTTCTGCCCACATCTTTTGATTCATGTCTCAAAAAATCATAAGATTTTTTAAAAAAAATGGCTGTAATCTTGCATATCCATGAATAGAAATAAATGCAGAAGATATTTCTTCAAATGTGGGTTATTTTCTTCCGCAAATTGTGATTATTGCTGCTGCAGATATTTTGGTTATAATTTCTTCTTTACAAATATAAGGTTTAAGATGATTTGTGGGCACACAAAATCTGCATTTTCCCACCTGCTTCTATCTTGACCTAGTTTAAATTTTGTACATCTGGTTTTATTCCCAATTCATTAGGCTTCCTCAACATGGTTTGGATTTGATACCAATGTTTGGATTACTGACAAAACAAATTGTTACTTGCAAAAACTTGACAATGTACAATTTGTACCTTCTTATTTTTCCACAAGCGACTACCATTAATGAGCAAAAATTCTTTACTTGCAAATACTTGACAAGTGCAATTCGTACTAGGCTTTTCATAGGACTCCATAATTGTTTTACCTTAATCATTGCACTTAACCTGTGTTAGTTTCATTTACAAAAATGTCATACATTAACATTGTATTATCTACTTTTTGGGTTTTGTAGGTCATTTACTATATCAGGTATTCATGGATATCGCACATGCACAATACCCAAGGTAATTAAATAATTACTATACTCTTGAGATGTTTCAAATTTGGCATACCTAGATAGGGTGCTTTGCATTCACACTATCACTTTCCTTGTACATGTACATTGTTCAAAGTAAACAATCAAGACCTTTGCATTCACACTATCGCTTTCCTTGTACATTTACATTTTTCAAACTAAACAATAAAATTTTCTAAAGTCTATAAAACAATAATGCAATTTTAATCACCGATGAGGAAATTAGAATAGAAACTATTCTACTACAAATGTGTCTACTTCATTTGCAATAGTCATTAGTTTACCAGTCCATACATATCATTTGTAGTACAATACCATTTACCCTTGGCCAATCAAATGACCAATATGGAAGAAAAGAGCTTTTCCCATATAATAAAAGAGCTACAAAATATGATAACAATAGAAACGTATGAATCAAATAGCCAAACATAGGTGATATCAATTGACGAAGCCCTTTCCAATGTCCATTACTTTCAGATTGGTCTGTTCAATTACAAAATCTGAGACTTCTTATTTGATACAATCCAAGTTCTACACCATTTCCAATACATGCCTAATGAACTACACAATGGACTTGTCAAGTATTTATTGCATTGCCTACACAATGTTTGTGCTATAGCTCTAAGATGTTTTTAACATGAGCTGCACCCAGTAATATTGTGTATGATTTGCACAAGGCATATTATAGAACCAGATACTTACATAGAATCAAGATTTCTGCAACACAAACAAACACACATGGTGAGAATGAACTTTGGGGTGACACATTCTATGTTTAATGGCTAGCACGATGGTTGAATATCACCATATGCCTTTGGTCATCAACATCAAAGAAACCATATATAGATTTCAACAAAGATGTGACTCATTCTATGATATCAATTCTTTTCCACGATGCTACTCCAATGTCCGAACACTATGAACCGATATTTTCAAGGAAACGATTACAAAATGCATGAAAAAATATGCGACTACAACTACCAATTGTATAATGCAACATAGTCGATGTTTGGAACATAATTGCAGAAGCATTCAACAAGATTGGATACAATCGACTTAGTGCATTCATTGCTTCATGTGGTGACACCATGTTTTCTTCTATAGAATTCCTAGTTGAGAATCCATTTGATACAATACCTTTACAATTATTTGTAGCTCAATCATTAGCTAATGCATTGAGAGTGTGAAACAATTTTTCACTATCATTATTTAGGCTATTTCAATATCCTTCTGAAATAAATAACTATACTCTATCACAAATGCAAGCACTAATATCTAAGAATGGAATATTATTGTGTTAAAGTCACATTCAAGTTTCTGACTATTTCTTATTGTGGATATCATGTACATTTCATCTAACTATATACGTATGGAAATATTCTCCACAATCAAAACCTGAAGTAAATTTGCAACTGCACAAAATCAAAGCAAACAATTAACTTAATTTGCTTTAAAAAGAGCTCAGGCCATTGTCATTATGAACCACTTTTACCAAGAGAATGTTTCCCTTATGATATGCACACAAACCAATCCATTCTTCCTAAAGCTACGAAAGATGCATGTATACTAAAGAGTAGAAACAGTTGTGCCATAGCAAGTGGTAGCACTATAGAAATTGCAAAATTGCCCAACACAAATTTAAATGCTTGTTGTTCATTGCAACTATTAAAATAAAAAATACGTAACAATGATATGAAGTAATAGGAAGTAGAAAATTACCATGCTATTGAGCCCCAACAAACTACAAATGAAACACATCTATATACAAATACCAAGAGAAAATCTATATTTTGGAATCTAAGGAAATGTCACTACGCCACTAGATATGGACATGCAAGTAGAGAAGACAACACAATTGGCAAGTCCATTAGGCTATACTTACGGACCATTAATGATACACATACCCAATCATGAACTCTTTGCAAGATGTTATGTTTCCACAAAGATATCTCCAAAGATGACAAATAATTTATCCATGCTTTATATATGCTTTCTATCCCAATGAGTGAGAAAAAAATTTCAATAGGTGAAGCCATTTGAAAATGATTTATAGAAGCTCCTACAATTGGTAAAGTTCCCGCATTTGCTACTCCATGGAATATTAGATGTAATAAATGCACATATGTTGTATATTCCTTTACCACTTTAGATGAAAGGATTCTCGACCTCTGTATTTGTTTCACACAAATTAGGCAACTTGGGTACAGAAGAGCACAATATTGGTTAGATAAAATAATTATCAATGTCCCTGTGGATTTTAACAAAGTACCAAAGGAATTACCTAGACAAGTAGACAAAACTAAAATGATATAAATTAGATTAAAGCACAAGTTATAATATGAAAAATGCCTATGCACAAGGAAATGCCAGATCTACATGTTTCATAAATGCTTTAACAATGCTATCAATGACACACCTATATATTAAAGAGAATATCTTGATTAATAAAGATTGTGAAGATATATTTGCCAGGAAAAAAGGACAAGAACCAATAGAAGCTGAAAAACACACATATATAGATGACACACTGTCTGAACATAACAAATAACCCATAACTGAGTCAATTATTCACTGGTTCAATGATCCATACTTAATCAAAGACCTCAATATGAACATTATTTAAATTGCACAATCAGAAGGTTTCAAACCTCTCGGCATATTCTAGGACACGCATTCAAAAGAAATGAATTTTATAACACTTTTTTATGGCTTAGCACGACCTGAAGATGTTACGAAGAATTTTTCCTACCAGAAAATAGAAAAATGGGAGTTCGTGCACAAAAACAATGACTTTGCAACACATATTTAACAAAAAAAATTTAAAGCCATCAAAATCATTATTTAAAAATATCTTTATTGGCATGGGTTTGTATATGAAAAGATGAGCTAAAAGGTCAAAATTTGATTGTAAAAGATGTGCGCAACCTTACAAACCCAGAAAAAATTTGAAGTTCACCATTGGTATTCAGATCCCTAAGGAGTATTCTCACGTCTCCTACCTATTTAGAACATATGACAAAAAATATATTTGCAATGATACGACAATGAAGCCCCTTTCCTTTCTTCATCACATTGACAAGGGTTGAACATTTTTGGGAACTAATATGAAAAGCATTGCACCATACATCTACCAAAGAGGAACACAACAAAAATATAGAAGATAAAGACCTAGACTTTGAAATTAGGAAAACCCAGTGCTTTGCACTCGTTATTTCAACCACAAGATCAACACATTTCGGAAGATGATGCTAAAAAATAATAGAATATTTGGGAAAGTTTCAAATTAATTCTTTGGTAAAGGATATGCCTATATATGGACATTGTCAATACAAAGACATTTAGGACTTTGCCCAAAAATACATTTCATGTGACTCTACATTACTGGATGCAAATCTTGCCAAAATGCAAACACATCATCATGTAAAAACTTGCAAAAAGAGAAAGACATTAGATTGTCCATTCAGCTTCCCATTTCCCCCATGAGAAGGACAACACTATTAAAGCCTCTACCAATTACCAATACCATATTCAAAGAAAAGATGATTTTTTTTCAAACAACTAGAAAGAAAAATAGTACATAAAGGAAGATACATTCGACAATTTCTTGAATGAATTCTAGATAGATAAATGAGACTACATTTTAATGCTAGAAGCAATACTGTCGCTGAAAATTTTCTACTAAAATGACATTGAATTGACATTTGGATTACAACATTCACAAAAGAGGTACCCCACTATGGTATGCAAATACATATACACAATTTATCTTAGATGCATATGCTGCTGCATCTTACTGTAGTTCGTATATGACTAAACTACATAGGACATTATCACTTGCATTTCTCCAGTTACAAGAACAATGCACTCATGCTTACAATGAATGGGGCAGTTCATATGGAAATTAGGAAATACATTTCTCAACTACCAACAAATGTCTAGTCGCCAAGTTGTTCACATTGTCCTCTCACTACCAAGTTACGTAAATGTTCAAGGAGAACCATTGTCCCTTTTACATTTTATGCAATTTAGTAGATTTTACATATGGAAAGCTGAGTGTCATGCAAAGAGGAGGTGTTAGTTTGTGTATCTTGGATAGGTGTCTCCATGCATACCCAAGAAAATAATAGAAAGTTGTCAAGTTTTCTCTAGTGACATCTAGAAAGTAATCAGAAACTTCCAGATGTATTTCATGAAGTTAAGATAATCTTAGTCACTGAGATTATATTGTGGCCATTTATTTATTAATGAGGGAAATCATAAGAGGATATCTATGGCATTTTGGAGAAGACATTATTCTTGATAAATATTTCTAGTTTTAGCAAATAGTTTTGTAGTGATAGCAACGGAGCAGTGATAACGTTGGATATAGCAGCAAGGAATTTTAGTAGGAGAAATTGAGGGAAGAATTTCTGGAGAAGAAAACTATTTTTAGAGCTCTATCTATAAGAGAAAAGAAATTTATGTAACTCTTGATTTATTGAAGTTTAATAAAAATTCCTCATTTTTTGAACTGGTTTTCCCTTCGGGGTTTTTCAGGGACAATTTATAAAAAAATACTGTATATATTATTTTGTGTATTTCTTTCTCTAATCCTATTATATTATTTGTGAAATTTTAGTTGTGTTATTTGTAATGTTTTCTATGAATTAATTGTCTGTAGACAAATAATTTGTTTGGATAGAAGTTTAATAATCAGTTACTGCAATAGAGTTTCATAAGTCAAACCCAACTCAAGGATTTACTCAGCTAAACATTACTACTACAAAGTTTGTCATACAAAATCCAATAATAAGGATATTTTGGGCACTATAGCTTCATTTATGGTTACTATTCCATGTAGGTTTATAATGAAAAAAAAGCTTTTTTGGATTATAATAAAATGAATCCCAAGATAGAAATCCAAATTAGAGCTTTTTGATTGATAAAGGATTTCTTTAAAACTTAATAGAGTGGGTCACAATATATTTGGTTTGATATGTATTTTGTTTGATAGGCATACAGCTACACAAGAAAAGTACAACAATTTGTGGGGGACTTTTATTTTTTATGTTGTACATCAAGAACATGCATCATGCAAGTTTTTAAGGCACCCAGAATGACACATGCAATAAATTTGTAGTTACATGTGTACAACAGGAAAATAAAGCACTACACAAATGATAATGTGGCTTCTCACATGTACAATTGATGGATCACTTGAATGTTACTTATGATGCAGATGAAGGAAACATGCATTTGTTTATTGACAGGGCAGAGAAGGTTATTGTTGATGACAGAGGTCCAAGCATTATTTTTAATGTGGCATTTACACTCAAGATGAGGTCTCACATTTCATAGAGTCTCACTTGAAAAAATATTAAAATTTGGACCAAATAATGTAACGGTCTCATTATACTAACTTTTAATATATACTACTTATTGAAGACATAATTGAAGTGAATTATAATGAATGGATACAAAAAATATGACACATGTATCACATGAACATGTTAACTAAGCTAATAACTATATAACCCTTTTTAGTGAAGAAATAGATATTCAAATTTAAAATAGTTAAAATAATTTATCAGAGCATTAAACAATTAAAGTAATCTAATTATTATCAATATTTACAAGGTCTATAGCACCTAGTGGTAATAGTCTCTCATTTGTTCTATACATTGCAAAATAAATAAGAGTTACAATGAAAATAGATTAACAATTGATCATTGTCAACCTACACATTATCTACTTTTTGTACTCCCTCACTTTATCAACAAATCTATAGAGCTATCTAAAGTATCTACTTTATTTATCATCACTCTCTTGTCATCCACCATGTAATGACCAAAATGATACTAAATGCATCAATATACTTTTTGAACATGAAAAGTAGGGTTATTGGACAAACTAATTTATTGGCTTAACTCCAAGTTGCGTATCATAGGTGAACAACCAAAAATAAAAACTCTCTTAATGAAGAAAATTATATCTTGTTAGTCAAATTTCTAAAATTTTAAAACAAAATACAATGTATATCTTGCTCTAAAATCTCATTGCATCATCAAGTAAATATTTATTATTATGAAGGTGAAAACTACGTACCTTTCACTTCTCGTATCTATTTTATAATCACTTTGCTTTGTTTTGAAAAATTAGTGAACACTCATTAACATATGTAGACTAGTATTTCTAATGTACTTTAGTTTATAATAAAAAGTTAATGGATGAATGAAATTTGATTGAGTTTATTAATTGTAGAATAGAAAGTGCATCTTGTCAATATGTTATCATCATTTATAAAGTACATAATAAATAAAATACTATGTGCTAGTTTAACTGATGATAAAATATAAATAATAGGAACACTTACCATTCCTTCTAAGTTTATTGGAACATATAGACGAAAGATTTAATTAATAAATAGATTATGCATTAGAACATCAAAAAAATATTCAAAAATAATTTTTTCTTTCACTTTTACTTATTTCTCATGTAAAGAATTTTTTAACTTTAAATATAATATATATTTTTTGTTTCAAATATATATTTGATGGAGGACTTCATATCATCCATAAAGTTGTGTAGCTACTTGATATGGGAGCATGAGCCTTTAAGTTGAAACCTTTTTGTCTAAGAACCAACGACCAATGAGTACCCATTCCACCAATTCATTCAAGGCACCATCTTGGCTCCATTCATTATGATGTTGGAGTCTTGCACTCAACAAGACTTGATCGCTAATAGACTCATTATGAACCATTCTTCAAATTCATCAACCATCAAAAATCAATTAACATTTCAAACATATTTTGAATATTCAAAACATAAACTTAACTATACAATTAACAACACCTTATCTAAACAAATTAATTTTCAAAATTATTTAGCTAATTTAATATTGAAAATACTATGACAATAAAAAAAAAACGAGGTGAAATATTCGATTTCGACTTGGTAATTATAAAATGTTGATATTATTTGTTTACCGACAACAATAGTGTCGCACACGAAGTTTATGAGGGGAATAACTAGAAAATATAGCGACGAGATGAATTGTCCTCCAACGATAACAGCATGCATGAATGTCCCCAACGAAGAACAGGATAAAAGTTTCTTCTTTATTCAGTCACTTCCTAATTTTTATGGATTGAAATTGTCCGCCACTTTTGACTACATTCAGTAAATAATCGATGGAAAATATGTGCCAGGTCTGTAAAAAGACACACAAACGACGGGGCCTCCACTGCATTTCACAGCTGCTTATTTTGTATGTCATAATTTATAAAGGAGACGATACGTTGTAGTATCCAATCGACTGTCCATTCCCGTGAATTTTCTATGTCGTATCTGATTAACACTCGAATATTTCTAAAATGTGCTTGAAGCAAGATTCACAAGGTCTATTTTGGCCTTTAAATAATCTGCAGTTGGGTGTACCTCACAGAATTCATATGTACATTCTTAAACCTAGATTGCAATAATGATGATAATGCTAGAGATTTTGTGCGTACTTCTGATTTGGGTTGGAAATGGACACAACTCACGGATTTACTCAGCTGAACATGAGTGCTGTAAATTTCGACTTACAAAAGCCATACGAACGGTACAACTTCACAAGGTTTTTTTTCCAAGATGAAAGATTGTTTATGGAATACTAAAAATTTATCTAGTTTTCAAATTTACTTAACAACTCGGTAACTGAATTTACAATAAACTCCCCAATTTGTGTAATCTTATTCTCTAGACCATTTATTGTTGTTCTACCATAGTTGTATCAAAGTGTAAGCGTAATTAGATTTTTATAGAAAATGACAATATATATAATGGGAGGTTGAATGCATTTTGCTTTTAAAATTGATATATATTATATTTAAAACAAAATAGATATAGAATGAGTACGTCATATGATGAGAAATATATTTTAGATCAGGTAAGAAACTTATTATTATTATTAGCATGTTGAGAGGCACAACTATATACTAGTACCATTATAAAGTTCTAATTCACATTTCAATATAGTCAAATCGACCCTCTATGTAGTACCAAATTTATTGCTTGGCCACCTGACATAGAGACAACAACAATAGTTTGAAAACCAAATCCTCTCTTAAATGGAGACATTGAGTGGAGTCTCCACAAGGTTTGGTCTCCATACAATTTGGGGTTGCAATATAAATAAATGACAAATTTAACACTATTTCACAAGGGGCTACGATGATTGACTGATGTTTGTAAAAAAATTACATACAATTTCATTAGTATTCTCTTAGAAATAAACATTCACATTTACAATGGAATGCATTAAATCTTGACTGAATTTACAAGCCTCTTACAACAAGAATTTTATCTACTTGATGTTTTTGTTTTATGATTTTTTTCTAATACGACCTTCATACTTATTGTTCAATTGAATACACTTGATACAAAAATAAAAATAGTACTTTTTAATTAAAATATTATACATATCAATCACCCACATAAGAGATATCACAATAAACACATTTGGAGTTCAACAAACCTTTGGAATAAACTAGTTAGATTTATTGGTGGATATTATTATTTCATATTTTCCATATTTAGGCACATGCATTGGAAGGATATCCATATTATATTGAAGTAGTGATTATCTAGCAACAACTAATGACTTTTCCTATATTTCAAAAGATCTTGAGCAATCTCTACTTGATGAATCATTATAAGGCTACACTACTTTAAATTGATCTTAATGGAAAATCCCTTTGCTTTAATTTTAAAGAATATATGAATCAAGGATGTAAATTAGAGGTTAGTTTTTCAAGTAATATTTACTAAACCTTTTTTAAGAAGTTCATAAAAAGCTTAATGGCCATAAATAATGTCAACACTTGAATTATGTTCTTTCTAGCCAATTTAGAAACACCCTCTTCTTAAGTTTTTCTATTAAGAACACTAATGTGACTTACTAGCAACTTTAGACTAATGCATTAGATTATGCATCCTACAATGATCAATATATCTAAATATGTGGTACTTTTATTATTCTTTTGTTTTGAATATCTACATGAAATAATTTAAGAAAATGTCAAGTTATTTATAATTTTTCATGTGTTTTTTTTATCAAATTATATGGTATGTGGTTAGACTATTGGCACATCTAATTTTATATAAAAAGTGTCAATGTTTTTATATTGTTCAACAAAGCAATAAAAAATTACAAATTCAAAACTACAAAAATAAATAGAGAGAACATGTGAATCACCAATAGTCTAGCTATAAGAGTGATACAAAAAGGATGACATAAGATTACACATGTCCCATTTTTAAGAGATCACATTCATGGCCTTGAAGGAGTGAGGCCGCCGCGTTTGAAGAAAAGGCAATAAGCAAATAAGAAAAGTTCTTCTTTCTCTTTTAATTAAAATTTCATATAGTCTAACTTGAGCTATGCAGTTCCTTTGTTTAAGAAAAAATAACGTGACATATATCTCACGTTATATCTTTTCATCTACCAGTTCTCATGTTATATAACAACTCAGTAGCCTTGTAAACTGGATTTCAATTTCCTTATTTTCCTATATCAAAGACATAATTCATAATTCAAGTGAAAAAAGTCATGACCACCACCAAAGTTCTATATTTATGTTTATTAGATAGCATTTCTATGTCAGCATTCTAATGTGTGTGAGAAACTCAAATTTTCACTTTTCGATCTAAATATTATATAGAATACTAAAGGATTTATCAAGGTACAAAAGCACAACTAGATAATTAAATACTTCTACTTGAAGGAGGCAAAAGAAAAAATCCAACTTCATTGACAACTTAACATACATTAGGAGCATGGGAACAATTTATCGACTCATTCAGGATGGGTTGTATTCTATAACGTTAACATAAGCTGTGACAAACAGGCACACAAGGCAAGAATGCAAAAGATTTTTTTATTTCAGAACCAAGCAAATCCTAAATCCCAAAAGCTGGAGTCGAATTTAAATCACAGAAAACTTATTCTGAACCTACTCTTAATAACATATAAGAAATTGATGATTCATTCTCCTTCAAACAAATCTGTTAAAACTTATTGCACACAACATGCCAACAATCAGCTGGTATTATGATGAGACGTCATTTGGTCCAAAGCCTGATATTTTTCCAACGAGACTCCATGCAAGATGAAGCGTTATTATTAGCGTACACTCCACACTTAAAATAATGGTCTGCATGACCTCCGTCATCAGCCACCATCTTCTCCGTCCCATCCACGAACACATTTATTTTCCCTTCATCTGCATTGTGGATAACGTTCAGATGAATCCATCGATCATAAACATTAGACGCCACCACTTGGTCATTGTAATGCCTAAGATTTCCGTCTTTAGCCAGCAGCATTAATGACGTTGCATGTTGAGCACCTCCGAAAACTTGCATGACGCAAACTCCAGACGTTCCCTGCGGTACGTACACGTCCCCCTCGAACTGCCACACTCCCTCTGTATAGTCATGTCCCTGCACAATATATCATCACTCAATTTAAACAAAACATGCAATATCTTTGAGCACTTTATACAAAATTTTAGAGCAAACTATTTGATCAGAAATTGAACCTCTATGCGGATTTCTGTCCTGGGACTGGTGTTGCTGTCAGGAGAGTGAGGTTTGTCATCTTTGTAAACCCACATGGAATGGACGCCATCAATGAAGCTGTAACGTTCGGACACCTCCTTATCATATGGTCTTTGTATTACAAAATTTTCAGCATTTAAAGCCACTTCGGCGAAGCCTTGAGTTGGATCTGCATTTGCACTTTCAATCGAAATTAAAATTCCAATTAAAATAACTAAAACCTTCGCCACTAATAATTCTGAGGATATAACTCAAATGTTTTCCTACAAGATACAACCCTCTCCGAAATTTATGGTGAGAAGAATACTCAAAAACATTATACATATCCTTTGAAATGTGAATTTTTTTATTTTTTCCAAATGTTATTTGAGACTGCTTTGCAGCCGGTTGATACTAACAATGACGACGAAGACGTTGGAGTTTCACGTACTCCGAGGGCCTGTACAAGAAAATATTTTCCACCCATTAATTTTACACCGATACATAGCTGATACAAGCTTTGCTCCTGACTATCCAAGGAAATACATAATAAAAACTAATTATTTTTACAGATAGCGTTCATTGTAATGCCCGTAACACAAAAATAAAACGAAATTTTCACTGAAACAAATTGTATGTTATACGATGAGAACATAGAATTGTTGTATAATGGAACAGTTTTACTTTGATGAGAACGGAGATTTGTTGTATATTGTAACAGTTTTACTGATTAGTTTATTACATAATTTCTATTATGTGTCATCAACAAGATTGCGTCATGTGGTAGTAATTAAATTCAGTTATTCAAATCATTTTCTTTTCTTTTCTTATTTTTATTTTTATTTTTTTTAAGAAGGGGATAAAATCTTTTTTGTCCATCCATCTAAGAATTGTTGGTTGGAGAGGAAAATTAAGAGTTTTTTGTTTGAAACATTTACTATCTTTCCTAGGAAGATAATGAACAATATTATTGTAGGAAAGAGTTTTAGGAAAGTTAAATGTATGGTAAGCTCACAATGTTTCAAAATATAGTGGGTCAATAAGATATCTATTTTCATATGGTAGTTTTCAAAAATGAAATCATATAATATTTGGACAATAAAATTGATAATTTATGAGTGAATAACACATTTAATCTTTAAGAATTTAGAAATTTATTTCGTTAGTTTGCAAGATTATTTGTAGAATTAATATCTTAAAGATTGACATATTTAATATGTTGTTGAATACTTCATGCAATTATATATGTTCTTAAATGACTAAACTGTGTATTTGTAATCTTGAATCAATTGTTAAAAGATCTAATTGCACGTATCATGTTGTCCTATGTTTTAATTAAAGTCTTTCAATAATATGAAATATAATCTAGATATCTAACTTTAGTACTTTCTTCAAGAAAGTCATTTTTTCATGAAGTTTATCCATAGATAAGTTTTAAAAAGTCAAAATTTGATAATTGGTCTTACTTGCCAAGCAAAAGTTTTACAATTCTTATCTATTCAAACTTTATCTTCAAATGATAACTTGTTTCTATTTAGCATAATAGATACAAGCATCTACAATAATTATTCTTGAATGACTTGAAATTGTTGACTTTTCTTCCCCGACACATTTTACATTCTTGGATCTACAAGTTTTTTTTTCAGAATAGTCATCTAATTACATTATTCTTGGCTTTGTGTTTCCAATAGTTTCTATTTAGAAATTATTATAACTATAATGCTTGATTGAAACTTTTTTATAAGATTTTACATTTGATGAATTAAACAAAATATGAAGAGATAGAGGGCTCATAAGCTTTGAAAAATAAAGAACCTACAACATAATAAATAGGTTTTCTAGATTTGGTGTCTTTTAAATTTAAATTATTTTGGTAAATAATTCTAATAATATAGTGTCTCAATTTTTGGTTTAAATGTTATGTTCAAATTTAACATAAATCTACTTAAATTTTAGGAATAGGTAGTTAATAATTACAAGATGATGTAAATGAATGAGTTATAGTATTTTCTATGTAGATTCAAGCTTTGCTTTAAAAAAAAATAAAGAATCATTTCTATGACTTTCTGTTTATAATCCTATCACTTATATTTTCATTTCTTTTATGATTGTTATAAGAAAATATTTAATATTATGATTAAAAGATAAAAATAAGAAATACACACACACACACACA
>MU223489.1:1422454-1466100 GCA_018584345.1 Thuja plicata | reverse complement strand
CACACACACACACACACACACACACACACACACACACACACACACACACACACACACACACACACACACACACATTATCTATTTTATATTACTAATCATGTTACACTTTATCGAAATCAATTGAATAAACTTCATTGACGTAATTGTCAATTAGTATTGTTTCATATAAACAATGATTAGTATACTCCATGAATCCCATCAGTATTGTTTTATATTGTGGGGTCATGACCACAATGGGGCACAACTCCATGAAGAGTCATACTCCATTGTGGGCATGTCGCAATGATGACTATCATTATATACTCGGTTGGGTTGAGAGTTTATCTAGTGACACATAAATATAACATAGACTCAAAGAAAATAAAGTCTATGGTTATTCAATTACAGTTTGGTCATCACTTAATAGTAGTGATCCTTGATCATCATTAACAACATAGATATGTGAATTAATATTTAGAAAAATATAAATACATTGTATTGATTAATATTATAGATTTTTAATACATCAAGTTTATACATATAAATCAAAGAGAATGTAAGAAATTCAAATTATCAATTCCATATTAAATCTGATCTAAAATTTAACAATAACTCTCATAGTGACTAGAATCTTTTATCAAAATTTTTTTAATAAATTATTTAATGCCACAAAAAAATGTTAAACAAAAAAATCCAAATTTTAAATGCTTATCATTGAAATACCTTCCTTATAAGTATAGTCTTATGATTTCATTTTATGTTTTATTTATCTTTCATTGATTGTTATAAGAAATTATTTAATATTATGATTAAAAGATAAAAATAAAAGAATTTAATATTCATATATTTATTTATAATATAAAAATTTAATAATCAAGTTCTTTTTATTTGTTATTATCAATTTATTTTATTTACTATTTTAAAATAATGATCAAAATTATTGTGCAAGAAAATGCAATTATTAGAACATGATAAGGTGATATTAATATGATTTTATTTGTTGCTTTAAATCACCTATTATATACTAAATTCAATTAGAATTTGTGACTAACTATGAAAATAATGCACAAGAAATTCTCCTTATAAAATGATTATTTTCTTACATTACTTATTATACAAGAAATTTAATTATTAGAATTCCTAGACGAGAATGACCTCATTTTAATTACTTTTTTAAGATTTGGATAAAAAAATTAATTTATAAGATAGTCTGATATAAAATGACCACTGCTTTAAAATCACTTATTGTACACGCAAAATCAATTATTAGAATTCGTAAATGACTATGACCTCATTTTAATTACTATTTCAACATTAGATAATAAAAATAATATAAAAAATCAATTATTAAAATTTCTAGATGACTATGACGACCTCATTCTGCTCTAGTAGAAATTTTCCCTGAATTGTTTATGGTGTCGATAATATTTTGCTAAAATATATAGATAATGATAGAAATATCAATATTTTGCCAAAATACATAGATAATGAAAGAAATGTCAGGGACTCCACAGCGACAAGTGTGTCAATTTAACTTCACCGGTTTGTGACCCTAATGCATACTTGGAATTTTCAAAACTAAAATTCAATGTCTTCCTTGTATAAACAAGCAGAGGATTGGATGTAGAAGACATAATTTATGCTTTCAATTCTTTAAATTTCTTAATGGCCATGATGTTTTCTCTCTTGTGTGGGCTTTTGATTTTGATAGGAAATGAAATTGCATCACTAACTGATGGTTTTATCAACAAACATTAACTGACACAAATATTGAGATACAAAAGCCATATGATAAAGATCTCTCAGAGTGTTACAAATTTATTGATGGTGACCATGACATGCGGGTTTACAACACTTAAAAATTGCTCTAGACTAGCATATAGAGGCTCACTATCAAAGTAGAAAGATACAACAACAAACTTGTGCACCCAAGACTTACTATTTAAGGGACAAGATACATAAAAAATAAAGAGAGATTCTCCTGATAGTGTAACTAATATACACAATACTATCAACATCAGTAGTACATTGTTACTACCTTTTCTTCTGTATCACTATCACTAAACTCTTCCCATCTGATTGTAGTTCTTCAATGGTTTTCCTTCAATTCAATTGCTTCAGTCCCTTACATTTTTCCAAAGAACAAATTATACTTATATAAAAGATAGATCATTTTAGATTACAACAAGGTTGGCCATGCCAAAGGGATATTATAATTGAAGTTACAAGTCAGCCCAAGAAATTAAGAAATGCAATAAGGTCCCATGCCAGAAGAATCCAAACCAAAACATAAAGTGGACCCAACTAGATAAGAGATAAACAATAAAATCATAGGTGACATATAGCATGAACCCATCGAGATAAGAGATAAACATTAAATTATTAAGCATTGCATAACTAGGTTTCGTTTCATCTCTATTTGTGAGACTCTATTTTAACCTAGAAGTATTTATTATCTTGTTTTTGGTTTAGATGCAGCTAGAAATTGTCTTATGCATCCATTGCATTGGGGTCCCTCGTTGGCCACTTGGCTATTATCGTTATACTTGAATGATTTTTTTATATGGTTTTGGTGTTCCTTTTAAACACTCATTTTCTTCCATCTTCCCATATCGGGAAACTAATTATTTCTCCTTACTTCCTAGTATCAACAATTGTGGTGTAACATGAAGTATCATTACAATGTGTATATCGCTTAGGCACCTAATATAGGTCCTATTAATGCCAATAGGATAATTGAACATTGGTATCTAAAATCAAAACCTAGTGGTCCTACAAATTATCACAACTAATTTCACTAATATATTATCCTTTCATTATGTACCCTAGGTGGCTAATTTTTTCATGATAATTTATATACGCATATTCATTTCTGCCCATCATATGCTCAATTCAATATTTAATTTCCACTAATATCTCACCTAAATTCAAATTCATATTTTAAAAAAACTCATGCAGCATGAAATTATAATACCCTAAAGTTATTTTAATTCTATAACAATTTTACGTTAATCTCATATGCAAAATATTATCATTTTTTTGTGTAACTATTGAATGTAAATGACCTTATTGATTTCTCTTATATATATGAATCAAGAAATAAAATTATAATGTGTTGATATGATAAACGATAACAAATTAAAAGTATAATTATTCATCAATTTCATATTTACCCAAATCAACACTAAATTTTATCCCTTTGATATTTTCATGTTGCAATCCTTGAAATAAGTTGTTTATTAACCTCTACAAATTTAATTATTATCTCTACCAAATAAACACTAATTTTAGTTGAGACCCTATTGGTGAATATATAGATAAAGTACTTTCTTATATACCATATATATTAGCCTACACAATTAACATGTGTTAATAAACCTTTTGGAACCCAAATTCTATCTTTTATACAATGTATAAACAATTTTATCATTTCAAAAGATAAGGTGTAAATAATCTATATGCAATAGCTATATGCATAGCATATCTAAATCATCTTTATAGGTTTCATGAAATCCAAAAGTATATATACCCAACTTCATACCCTTAGAAACAATCTTTAATGTCAACCACTATAAATAAATCCAATAATTGTGAAAATAATAGAACTGTAATTATCTATTAGATACCAATAATATTAGTACTATATTTTGTTTCCAATATCAAATACCCCATTATAAATTAATGTGCTATGATATTGCTTTCCCTTTGGTAACCTCAAAAATTTATCTAGACAAATTTTAATTAATTATATTGCTCGCATAAATAAAAATTAAATACATAAAAGATACATGTTACTTTCACATTGTCTATATAGATTAAAGTTTCAATGTGATAGTCATCTATTTGGAATCTTATTTTCAAATCGTGACATTTAATAGTTGTACACATATAATATAAAAATAGATAAAAATGTATAAGTTATTTACTATTCTTTACAAT
This sequence comes from Thuja plicata, assembly GCA_018584345.1. Lineage (NCBI taxonomy): Eukaryota > Viridiplantae > Streptophyta > Pinopsida > Cupressales > Cupressaceae > Thuja > Thuja plicata. The sequence goes on along the minus strand of MU223489.1, from coordinate 1,462,182 downwards.
AATATTTAAGAAATATGATTGAAAAATGTTATGGTACAAAGCTAGTGTTCAACTTTGTACAAATTTATGCCTTTTGTCAATATATAATTGTATCAAGACAATATCTTCAAAACACATACAAAACTATATGATAAATCACATATTTATGTATATTTTACCATTATAAATTTTAATGTCGGACTATAATAATAAGATATTTAATGAAGGATTAAAGATTTAAATAATTATAAGAAAGTATTGGAAATGTTATAATGATTATAATTTTACAACTTATACATTATTCTATGTGTTAGTTCTAAAAAATTTTAATATTCTGATGAATAAAAAGCCTAAAATTTATATATTAATCTTTTAAACATCTTTATTTTTATTTTTTTTTGGCAAAAATGGCTGAGCCATTATAATTTTTTATTAATGTATAAATCTGTTTCAAAGGTTCAGGAGGGAAAGAAACAGAAAAGAAAACCCTCCTTCATTGCCAATACAAAAAACAATCCATAAATCCATAGTTCATGATATTCCCACCTATACAATTGGCTCAAACTGACGCCATGATATCAGTTGTCAAAAAGAAGCTGATCCTCTAGATAAAATACCTAGAATGTAAATAGAAAAAAATGGCTGTCCAAGCCCTGATCTGACAAAATTGAGAGAAACCACCAGTATATCGGCATTCCCTATATAATCCCCCAATTAATCGGTATGATCCCCACAAAAATCCAGAATATATATCTCAAAATCTGACAGAGTATATATACCAAAAGCTGATATATTCGTAATTATCTTAGAAACCCCAAAAAGGATATTGCAAAAAAACTGTTACTTGGGTTTAACCTTTCCATGACAGTGGCATGGACACTTGCATTGATGGCTAGAGGATACTAATTCTGATGAAGAAGGCAAAGAATGCGAAGTCCCTGCAACCGCTACATCCAAACCACCATCTTTTGAGTAATTAATAATAATGGCCATGCTATCAAACAAGTTATATGCATCCGCCATGATATTAGTTGGACTAAATTCCAACTGAGGGCCTGTGCTCCTCCTAAAAGCTACTGAGTCCTTCATCGTAATGTTGAGCTTAAAGGAATTATAAAGCTTGACAATTTCTAGATCTTTGTCTAACCTATTTGGGTGAAATAATCCTCCTACCCATGCTTGTGATTCTCTCAGATTGTATCCCAAAATGGCCTTATGAATGCTACCAATAGACACAAAAGGGATATAGTCCTGGGTGAGGTCATAAAAGTTGGACAGAAAGATAGAAAGCACCTGAGAATGGAGAATGTTGTGGGGTGAAGAAGGATATAAAATATCTTCTCCAATAACAGTACAGACCGCATCCTCGACATGTTGTGGAAGGGCCCTGAAAGCCACCTTCATTTGTTGGTGAAGGTAATCAACTACAACAAGGCACTCCCAATCTAAGCTTGGAATGTGGATGTGAAAGTTAAAAGGACAGTATTCCATACTATGAGAAAAAACACTACGAAAACCACCACACTACCACTTAGAGAGTTGAATCCACACTCAGAGCCAAACAAGCAAAGGAAGAAATATGAGGGACCCAAACTATTTAAGAGGTATATATGATCACCATATCAAAAAGAAATGCAAGTTTCAGCTCATATGGAGAGAGCCCATACCACATATGTTGGCTTCACAACCAAGTTTCCAAAAAACAAGGCACCACCTCAGCTAGCAAAAAAATAAATACTCTGTGCCCACCCACCTGACTAGCCTTAAAATTGTCACGAGTGCCCAACAATCGTACTTAAAATTGGCGATGTGTCCATATTTGCAATAAACCCAAACACATGGCCATGTATGAACTATTAAATTCCTCTGTGAATTCATCTTACGCAAAGATAGATATCAATCTCGTGCTGGCGTCACACCACACAAGTGGCCCTTAAAACAAAGCAAACCCTAAAAAGTATAATAAATCAATGCCATCATTTGTACAATTCTAGTAGAGGCTAGAACATAGAAGGCACTTATTTGACAGGCTAAAAATGTCATGTCTTAAATGAGGATCAAAGTACGCATGTGGGAGTCTAGGGGAAAAATGTAAAGATGTCATGTCCTTGAGGATCTAACTATACATGAGATAAGAAAGGTGCCACGTGCCTTCCAAGTGAATGCCAATTGTGTAGTAGCATTCCACATAGGTGGACTACATGCCAAAATAATAAGCTGAAAAAGGAACACGAATCTTAGTTCCCACACATTCCTTAGCTTAAATTTTATTAATTGAGGAAATCTCCCTATTATACCAATTAGGTCCTTTGACCATAATCAGAGCCTTGGTCAGGTTATCACCATTCCAAATTATAACACCAGTTTTTAAACCAGCTCCTTGATTTGCCAACCAATTTGCTAGCCCATTCGCTTCTCTATAACAGTGGGAAATCTTGAACTCTATAAACTAAGTGAGAATATGTCTGGCATTATCCAAAATATAATTTATCTCCCAGTTAGGTGAACTTTTCAAAGAGAGAGCCAAAGTAATAATTTGGGAGTCCCCTTTGATATGGATATGTTTGATGCCTTGAGAAGCAGCAGCTGATATGCTCAAGAATAAAGCCCTCGCCTCTGCAATGTTATTAGAATCAATTGGAATTTTAGAGCTAACAACATTAATTACTATCAAATCAGAGTCTCTTAAGACAAAACCAGCTCCAGATTCCCCTGGGTTACCCTTTGAGGCCCCATCAAAATTTAACTTGATGAAGCCCTTGTTTGGAGGTATCCACTTGATATCCTTACGAATATCAGATTTTTTTTTTCTTACCAAGGAGGACCCCTTTAAACGGGATAGTTATGGAGACCCACTCATTAAGTATTTTAGAGTCTTGTGATGAGAACATGGAGGAAAGGGATTTGGATCTGAAAGCAAACAAATTAACCATTTCTAAGATTGATTTAACCGCAAGCTCACACACTTGAACAAATGAGCAGAATTCTTTTCTGAAGATCCTCTTGTTCCTCTCCCACCAAATGCTCTAGGTGATTGCTACTAGGATGACCCTCTAAATATGGCCAAATAAAGAGTCACTGTATAAAAGTGGCCACTACTCAATAATGCCAATAAGTGAGTCAGATAGGGGGCCCTGCCAACCCAATTTACCCAAAATAGAATACCAAATTTCTTGAGAAAAGGGGTATGAGGGAAGTAAATGATTAACGCTCTCCTGATTAGATTTACAAAGAATGCAAACAAAATTATCGACAATTCCAAGTCTATGTAGCCAATCACTAGTGAGGATTCTGCTGTGGATTGCTAACCAGAGAAATGATACTGCCTTGGGAAGTACAGCTGAGTGCCAACAAAATTTAAAAATATGTTCTTTCAGGTGTAATCCAAGTTGTTTCAAAAGTTGATAGCCTCGCTTGATTGAATAAATTCCATTTGGGGCAGCTGACCAGATAAGTCTATCAGAAGAAGGATTAACATATAGTAACCTTTGGTCCAACTAATCTTTAAGACATATGAATTGATCCCGAGGAATGTCCAATTGCGAGAAATCTCTCCACACTACTCTACTTGGTGACTGAGGAGAAGGAATCTCAAAATAATTGTTAAGCTGGCACCTCCATGCCTATTGAAAGACTTGTTTGGTTAAACAAGTTAAGCCTGGAGTAGAAGAAATGGGCGGTTGACCATTCCACGAATCGTCCCAAAAATCTGCTCAGTCTCCTAAATTGATGATCCAAGAAAGGTGAGGAAGAATCACTTGATGACACTCAAGAACAAAATTCCACATAGCAGATCCAGAAGGAGGGTTTATGATAGTGAAGATGCAAGCAGGATCATTCAAGTCAAAATATTTAAGGTGGATGATTCTCGCCAAAAGGGAATCTGGTTTTTCATAAAGCTTCCAGGCAAGTTTGGCCCCTAAGCTTAAGTTCCTTGAGTGAATGTCATGAATCCCTACCCCGCCGCAGTCTTTAGGGAAAGATAGGTTATCCCATGAGACTAAAGGAATCTTCAAAGAACCATCTAGATTACCTTTCCAAATGAAATCTTTGACATTCTTTCTAATTTTATCCACTACTCCCCTAGGGGCCTTCAGCATAGACATTATATAGGTCAAAATAGAGGAGAGAACTAATTTAACAAGGAGGATCCTTCTTGCAAGTGAGAGCCATATGGCTTTCCAAGCTGAGATGCGATCTGCAATAGATTTAAAAATGTTGTCCCATAAGGTATCCTTACCAGAGCCTTGAAAAAGGGGGATACCTAGGTACTTACTAAGGATGTTATCCACATCGAATCCTAATAGACTTATGATAGTCGCTTGAATCACCTTGGGGACCTGGAAGAAAAATACCTTAGATTTTGAGGTGTTAAGTCTCTGCCCTGACAGTTTACAGTAGAATGCCAATATATCCAAAATGGCTACTGCTTCCTTAAGGGAACCTTCAAAATACAACAAAGAATCATCGAAAAAAAGGGTGTGGGTGACTGAAAGTTGTGAATTATGCAATGAGATCCCTTTTAGGACTCCCTGCACCTATTTATATGTGATGAGTCTACTTAGACCTTCGGCCATGATAATGAAGAGGAATAGAGACAAAGAGCCCCCCTACCTAATACCACGAGACGAGGAGAAGAAGTCGGCTGGAGAGCCATTAATTAGAACTAAAAACTTAGCCCCTTCTACACACACCATAATCCATTTGATCCATTTTGGATTGAATCCCATTTTTTCCATAATTAGTTTGAGAAAATCCCAACTAACCATATCATAAGCTTTCATCATATCTAGTTTTAGAACCATAGCCTACAACTTCTGAATCTTGATTGAGTGAAGAACTTCATGAGCTATCATGGCCGCCTCCACTGTGTCTTTCCCAGGAACAAAACCCCCTTACTATTCTGAGATAAACTTGGGGAGAAGTTTCCCAAGGCGGGCTGAAATTGATTTAGTAATGATTTTATATATCGTATTACACAAAGAAATAGGTCTATAATCAGCAAAAGAACTAGGATGCGGACCTTTCAGAATCAGTGTAATAAGTGTATTATTTAAATCTCTAAACATAGAAGAATGTATTCTAGACTATTCTAAAACTTCCCAAATCTCAAACTGCATAAAATCCCAACATTTTTGGAAGAACAAGGGGGTAAGCCCATCTGGGCCTAGAGCCTTATCCAGCTTCATGGAAAACACCGAAGACTTTATTTCTTCTATAGAGAAAGGGTGGAGCAAGAAATCATTGTCTAGCTTTGTAACTATGGAAGGAATATAGTGTAAGTCAGACTGAGAAAGTTGTGGATGGTCATTCGGGGAAGAGAGGAGGTCTTGAAAGAACCTGACTGCTTCAACGTGAATATCTTTCTCTGAGGAGAGACTGATATTGTGGACATCATTAATTTGAAAAATAACCTTTTTCTATCTACTTACCTTCATAGAGGCATGAAAGAAACTAGTATTTCTATCTCCTTCTGCCAACCAGAGTTCCCTTGACCTCTGCCGCCAATATATTTCTTCCCTAAGAAAAGTCTCATCCAATCTGTCTTGTAATTATTTAAGGTTTGTATAAGTCTATTGGTCCAGCCCATGAAGAAGGATATGTTCATTCCAAAATTCCAACTGCTGCTGAATATCTCATTTCACTGAGAAGATATTACCAAAAGTGTTTTGGTTCCATTCCTTAATTTTGGCTTTCAAAAATGATAATTTTTTGAATAACTGAAACATCTTATATCCTTTCTCCATGGGACATTGCGACCACCAAATTTGAAGGAGAGAATGAAATCCTAGATCCCTAAACCACATGCGCTCAATTTTGAAATAGGATTTAGGCTTAAAGAGAGTGTTACCTAAATCTATATCTAAAGCCACCGCAAAGTGATCCGAGCCTGAAATGTTAAGGATGTTAGATTGGGTACACCCATGGGCCAGAATCCATTGTGGATTCAGGAGAAATCTATCTAGGTATGCGCCAAAAAAATGATGACCCTTCCTCCTATTAGACAAGGTAATCTTCCCCTAAGGAGGACAACAATCAAAAAGAATATTGCCTTCAATAAAAATTTTAAAATCATGTGTGACTTGAAAAGAAGGGCCCGCCCCCCCAAACTTGTCAACTTCCCCCAATGTAGTATTGAAATCACCTCCTAGGATAATCTTTGCGTCTCTAAAATAGGAGATTTTTTTAGACAAAATATCCCAAAGGTGTTGTTTAGCGACAACTGGGGCTGGGCCATACACATTGAATAAGAGGAACGAGATTTGGAAGAAAGAGACCTCTGCCAAAATCCAATTTACCACCAAGGATTTGGGCTTTACTAAGCACCTATGGGGCTTCCATAGGATCTCTAGGCTACCTGAGGCTCCGTTTGAGGGAACATGGATGAACTTCCAACCCTTCCATGATTTAAAAACTGAAAGACCTTTATCATGAGATAGTTTAGTTTCTTGTAAGAGAACTAGATCTGCCCTGCTAATTAAGATTTGGTCCCTAATGAGTCGGGCCTTATTGGGGGAATTTATGCCTCTAAAATTCTAGGATACCAGCTTCATTGGAAACCAGAAGAGGTATTGCTCTCCTACCTTGATTTAATTGTTTAGAAATAGAAGCTGCAACATCTATCTTAGATTTACAAGGAAGAGAAGTGAAAGGAACTAAACTCTGAATCCTAGCAGCAATTTTTGCATCAATCTTTTTACACCTGGCCGGGAAACCTCTCAATTTCTATGACTAAGGAGAACATAAAATAGTCTGAGAAGGAAGCATGTTTGTCTAAACAGTGCCACATGTCAGATGAAAGGAGGTAGGATTTTCTATACATTTGGATTTGGCCCCTGATCTGTCATTTGGAGGCTCGTCTAATATTTTCCCACACATCATAAGATCTACTACTACATCAATATCCCCCTCTAAGAGATTTAAAACATTTTCTTTCTGGGAGTGTGAAGGGGAAACTATCTGATGTGCAGGGAAAGGCCCAGATTACTATAATTCATCAGAATGTTTATGTCCAAATTTTGCAAAGATCTATGCTGACATTCCCTAAGGGCAGATGCCTGAGGTGATGATTCTCCATCATCACACCCTAGATCATCAGCCTCCAACCAATCTAGCTCATAATCCAACTCACGTCCTGCAATCTCAGAATTATGTCGAAACCATGAGTCAAGCTTTAGATCATGAATAGTAGGACTGTTCCTGGAAGGCTCACCCCTAGAATCCAGATCTAAGGGGCTATTTATCTATGAATGAGACTGATCATTTCCCTAAGGCTTCAAAATCAGGGGAGAGGCATCCGAAAGAAGATTGATCAAACTGACTGGAAGATTGATCCTGATTGACTTGAGGGTCCCTGATAGGTATGGGGACACCACTCGAAAGCAGGGACCCCCACCCTAAGGGGGGAGGGTCAATCTGACTAGAAGGATGGTTTTGATTTACCTAAGGGTCCCTACTAGAAGAGATGACATCTGAAGGAGGGAGAGGCAACAAACTAGGGTTAATCAAAACCAGGGTGTAATCAATCCAGGAATGGAGAAGAGGCCCTACTTTTGACAGAGAGATCAAAGATTTATGTAAATCAAAGTCCCTTAAAAAGAAAGAAAGGTTTGAAGGACCTTTTTGAGCCTTTAAAACCCCTACACCACACTTTGAGGGTGAAGAGAATAAATCCTGACACACTCTAATGTAGTTGCTAATACCCGATTGGCAAAAAGAGTCCAAATGGCCAAGAGAATTCATTTTAAGCAAAACCATGGCCTGATTATTCAGAACAATGGGTTGTTGGGTAGGGCCAAATTTAGATTCAACATAAAGAAATTTGGGCCAAGTAGTTGAAATGTCTTTAAGAAGACAAACTCAGGATGGAACACGACAATCATCAAGAGAAACCCAGTCATGACGAATAAAGATGCCTATCTTGTTGGCCAAAACCTCCAAAATATCTGGATGTCAAAATTATAGAGGCAAGGCAGGGAGAGAAATCCAAAAGGAAAAAAATCTAAAAGGACCCTTCTGAGGCTGAAAGTTTGGAGTCTAGTGTTGGGTATGAATTCCCCAACCCTTAAAGAACCAACCCTTAAACTTATGAATCTGATCACGGCTTGACTGGTTCTCAAAAATGGCGATGAAAAAACCCCTACCTAAATCAATCATAAAGGCATTATGCAATCTAGACCATATATTTGAAGCCCATTTAAATAAATCAATGCTAGAAGGTGAGCAATTCAAGATCTTACCAATGAGAGCTCTGGATCTCAACTCTATGATTGATGAAGAAAACATGCACTCAGGAATGCAAGCTCTATTGGGAATCTGAATATCTCTATCAAGGGCACCAAGAATGACCTCTGGGTCCAACTCCATCCTGAACGGTGGGGCCAAAATTACTGGCGAGTTCACCTGAGTTGGTGAAATGGGTGAAACTATCTGTTGAAAATCCTCTGCCAATGTTGGAGATAGATCTTTACTTGGATCCCCCAAGCGGGATGGAGAAATAGACCCAAAAATATCAAATCTCACTGTCTTATCCGAGATCCTCCTCTTCCTATTAGAATTGCGCCAACGACATGCTCCTTTGGGGGAAACCGTTGATTGGGAGCTTGGATATGCCATTGGCCCTGGCTGGATTTGTTATATGATTTATCTTCCCAGGTTCCTGACTTGAAGACCCACTGTGGGAAAAAATGTTTTGGCAAGGAGGGCCCTGATTCATCCACCCATTTTCCTGAATGAAAGAACCATAGCGGGATGTGTGAGGGTTTTGAGAAGGGCTTGCTCTGAACCTAATTCTTCAAAGAATTTGATAGATTCCATTCTTCTCCACCTGTATCTGAAGCTTTATTGTCCCTAGACTACTTTCCCCTCCAAGATGATTGTTCAAATTTCCTAGGAAGAGACCTGAACGTGCGAACACCATTAGCAGTTGCAGAGCTCATTTTTTCCACCCTTTTATAATAATAAACAATGTTTTGATATTCCCCTAATGGAGTTTGTTTGAGGGCGGCCTAACAACATAAAATTTTACATCTATTCTTCTAGTTTTTAAACATCTTTATTATTCTTGTCCTTTATTTTATTATATATATTATTTTAATTTTATACTTCCTAGCAACAATGAAAATTGTTGTGCAATAAACCTTCGAACCCCACCAACTAGAGACACTCTTTTCCAAGTCTGGGTGAAGGGTCCCTATTTTTTTGAACCCAAGAGGGAAATTTATTATACAAGACATAGGTTCAACCAGAAAAGAAATAGGAAAATGATTAGACCCAATTTTATGAAAAGAAGATAGCGAACTAAGAAAATTAATGTACCAACCATGGGAGATCAGAGACTGATCAACTCTAACCTGAAGATAATCTTTCCCCACCCTTTGGTTAGTCCAAATATAGTTGATGCCCCATAAGTCAATATAAAAAAGTGCTTAACTGTAATAAAATGCATAAGATCAAGACTACTGTCTAGATGAGGCCCCTAACTGCCAAATTTTTTAAAATCTTTAATAGGGGTATTGAAATCCACCATAACCATCTAGTTATCATCTAGATAGTGATTTCTTCGGTTAGCAGGGTTTAACCATAATTTATCTCTACCATTCTTAGAGTTGGGAGCATAAATGTTGGTTAGGAACCATTCAAAATTATCCCTGATATGATGTATGTGAACAAACACCATATTATCATCCTCAAAAATAACTTTACCTCAAATAATAATTATATTCCAAAAAATGGTCATGCCCCTAGATGCTCCTTCAGAGTTGCTACTACTAACTCCACAGTTGTAGAAGAGTTGGTCTTTTCCACTTTATCCTTCGACATCTTGGTTTCTAGGATCAAAAAAATATATCTAGTTTATGATCCCTAATTACATTCCAAAGAACATATTTTTTTTTAGGGAATTCAATCCCCTTATATTCCAAGATAGTATCTTCATTTTTTATTAGGAGTAAAAACCTCTGGGATGGTCCTCTACTTACCATCTGCCACATCTGACCAACTATCTCTTTCTTTGCTTTTCTACTTTCTGGGTCTTCCTCTAGATCTATTTCTCCCCACATCTTCTTAGTCCTAGTATTATTACCTTCCAAATTAGTCTGGGTGAAAGGGTTGTCACTACCTCCTTTGCTATTCTTGTTTTTGCTACTAACTATCCTAATATCTCGCTCATCATCCAACTGAAGCTTCAAAAAACAAGATTCTTTATTTCTATAGAAGCCCAATGGACTATCCAAGAAAGAGGAGATGTCCGCCATAATATTTTTGGCATTGAGAGAGTCCAAATTATTAATATTTTAAGATATGTTGTCCCGGGAAAAGGAGAAAAGAGATCCCTCCTCAGGATTTCCACCTTTAATGTCTAAGCAACCAGACTCAATGCAAAAATAAGGTTGCTTAAATCTTCTTTTGATAACTGATTCTTTTCTACATGATACATACCATGATTGGGAAGGGGGGTGAAATTGACCTTCAAATCAATAGGCTTGGTAATAATCTAGGGGGAGCCAAAACAATCTCACCATGATGCAGATCGGAAAATATTGCATCAAAACTAGATTCCCTATTTAAGGGTTCCTGTTCTGACATTCTCTCAATCATAGATGTACCATCATTGGTTCCCTTGCCTTCTCAAGCCTCCTTCACCCACCATTATTTCCTTTTACTTCTTGATATACGATTCTCCTCTTTTCCTTTACTCAAAGGATAACTTCTATCCTAGTGTCTAGATTTCTTACATGTGAAACAAACAAAGGGAAAGGATTCAAATTCTAAAGGTTGTTTTCATTTCCCCAATCTTGATAGAATATCTATTGAAGAAGGTAAATCAGTGGATTGACTAATATTTATGTAGATTATAGAAAAAAATTGGATTTAGAGGTCATAGCGGGGTCAATGGCTAGAAGATCCCTCAAATAACTTGCAATACCCTTAAAGACTTGCTCATTCCAAAATTCCATTAGGAGCCCTAACAATTTCACTGACATCGGGGCAGAATCCATAAGAGATCCATTCAGGTCAAGATTTTGTCCCCACTTCTTTAAAGCTAATATCGATTTACCAAGCATCCATGTGCCTCCCTAGAGAGCGTTCATCAACTCCTCCTTGTTGGTAAAAGAAAAGGACAAGGCCCCTTTTTCCATAGCACAAATATCAACTTGTCCTTTCAAGAACCATTTTTGACTCACATATTTTTGCACCACATCAATATTTGGTCTAGGTCCAGTGAATTTTCCAACAAGTACCAACTCCATGGCCGATATAGAGCTATCCAAAACCAAATAAGGAAAAAATACTAAACCCACCTTTAGACGGGTCTGAAGTCATGTTGACTTTTGACAAGGAAGATTTTCCAGACGATCTCTTTGCAAACAAAGATAACCATGGTCTGTCTCCCTTGGCCCCTAAGGAGAGACAAAGGATGGCCCATCTCCCCTAGGTTAGGTGATGTTGTAATGTCCTTGCCTTCTTCAGGAGCACTTTCAAGGGAATCTGATGCCTTACCTTCACTCAAGGATGTTTCTTCCCTTGATCCCCCTGTCGCACCTGCTTCTAGTTTGAGTCCTATAGCTTGTCCTCCATTGCTCTTCTAGTTCAAACTTGAATTCCCACCTTCCTAGTTCAAACCACCTTTCCCTCCCATTCTCTCACTCATTTTTCTAATTGGGATAGTAATAATGTTAGTAAGGTGTTATTGTTTTTAAAATATTATAATTAACATGTGTGAATCAACCTTTTTGAACCCAAATTCTTTCTTTTACACAATGTATTAACAATTTTATCATTTCAAAAGATAAGGTGTAAATAATCTATATGCAATACCTACATGCAAAACATAACTAAATCAACTTTATAGGTTTCATGACATCCAAAAGTATATATATACCCAACTTCATACCCTTAAAAACAATCTTTAATGTCAATCACTATAAATAACTCCAATACTTGTGAAAATTATAGAACTGTAATTATCTATTCTACCACTAATAATTAGTGTGATATTTTGTTTCCAATATCAAATACCCCATTATAAATTAATGTACTATGATATTCCTTTCCCTTAGATAACCTAAAATATTTATCTAGAGAAATTTTAATTAATTATGTTGCTCACATACACATAAACATAAGTACATAAAAGATACATCTTACTTTCACATTGTCTATACAGATTGAAGTTTCAATGTGATAGTCATATTTTTGGAAGCTTGTTTTTCAAATTGTGACATTTAGTAGTTGTACAAATATAATATAAAAACTAATAAAATATATAAGTTATTTACTATTCTTTTAAATAATATTTTAGAAATATGATTCAACAATGTTATGGTACAAAGCTAGGGTTCAACTTTGTACAAATTTATGTCATTTGTCAAAATATAATTATATCAAGACATTCTCTTCAAAATGCATACAAAACCATACGATAAATGACATATTTATGTATATTTTACCATTATAATTTTTTTTTACAAATTAAAGCAAGACTAGAATAATAGGATATTTAATGAAGAATTATAAGATTTAAATAATTATAAGAAAACTATTGAAATTGTTAGAATGAATATGATTTTATAAATTATATATTATTCTATGTGTTAGTTCTTAAAAAAATTATTATTATGATGATGAAAAAAAAACCTAAAATACATACAAAACAATACGACAAATGACATATTTATGTATATTTTACTATTATAAATTTTTTTGAGAATTAAAGTAAGATTATAATAATAAGATATTTAATGAATAATTCAAGATTTAAATAATTATAAAACAAGTATAGGAATTGTTAGAATGATTATGATTTTACAAATTATATATTATTCTATCTGTTAGTTGTTAAAAAAATTTAATATTATGATGAATAAAAAACCTAAAATTTACATATTAATCTCTTAAACATCTTCTTAATTGTTGTTGTCCTTTATTTTATTTTATATATTATTTTTATTTTATACTTTTTAAATATTTTATTTTATAATAAAATTCTCCAAAATTTATATATCTTATTAAATATCTTTATAGTTGTATGCATTGTGGTTTTATTTATTTATTCAATTGTTTAAATTCAAAAGTATGAAAATAATAAACGAAAAAATCCAAATTGCATGTGTATATTATCGACAGTCACTAGATTTTTATTTCATATGGTTATTTTAGGATTATGATAAGACGACATTAAACAAGAAAATTAAATTATTAAATTGTCTAGCTGACTATGATCTTAATAATATTGTTTAGATAGCGACTACCTCGATATTACCTTCACTTATTTCGCCCTAACGTGTACTTGAATATTTTCGAAACTAGAATTCAATATGTTCTTCCAATACATAAGCAGAGGATTGCATTAGTAGTAGACAGACTTTCTGCTTCCAATTCCTCAAATTTCTTAAGGGCCACGATGTTTGCTCTCTTGTGTGGGCTTTTGATTTCGACAGGAAATGCAATTGCCTCACCAACTGATGGTTTTACTCAGCAGACATTAACTGACGCAAATATTGAGATACAAAAACCATATGATAAAAACCTCTCGGATCGTTACAGCTTCGTTGATGGAGTCCATGACATGTGGGTTTACAGCACTGACAAACCGCATAATCCCAGCAGCAACACCAAGCCCAGGACAGAAATACGCATCAAGGTCACTTATTTATTTTCGATCAATCATCTTCCTCTAAAATTTATATGAGATGCTGTAATATGGAATTGTGTTTGTTTAATTTGAGGTGGTGTATTGCAGGGAAAGGACTATAAAACAGGGGTATGGCATTTCGAGGGGGAAGGGTATGTTCCACGGGGGACGAATGGAGTATGTGTGATGCAGATTCATGGGTATGTCGTACACGCCACGGTGATGATGTTGGATGCTGTGGATGGAGATCTCAAGCGATACCACGCCGATGTAGTGTCTCCCGATATTTATGACCGTTGGTTTCATCTGAATGTTATCCATGATACAGATCGGAGAATAGTGACTGTGTTTGTGGATGGAGAGGAGAAGATAACGGTTAATGTGACAGGGGGTGATAGCTATTATTTTAAATGTGGAGTTTACGCTCAGATCGACGAGTCATCTTGCATGGAATCTCGTTGGAGAAATATCAAAGTCTGGAGCAAATAAATTAGGCCTGGGAGTGCTGTCGATTGTTGGCAGCAGTTATTGTTGGAGTATGTTCTGTTGTGTGCAATAAAATATTCATCATTACTCTTAGGAATTTCAAATTAGACGAACATGACTACTTCTCAAATCACGATGTCTTTTGAACCAATGTATGATGAAATGGTTTTACAATTTATTCATGTATCAAAACATGTCTGAAAATGGGTGTCGGCTAAATTTCACACAAAATATCATGCCTAAAGCATCATGCTTTTAAAATACAATATCGTGTCTTTTGAAAGCATATCATATCATATTTTGCATATAAAATTTTATAGTAATTTGTATAGGATGATAAACTGCATGGTTATCTAGAGCGACAAATAGAGTATGGGCTTTCATCTCATTATTAGTATCGAATCTAGCAGCAAAAAAGATACCAATTTGAGTGGAACCAATGCTATTACATCCAAGATGATCGATCGTATGAGTACTTTGATTATTCCTAGAGGATTCATTGTTGTTTATTAGCACATTGTTCTTTAAATTAAAATAATATTGGATTATATTTATAGGATATGATATTAAGATACAAGATGACTTATTAATATATTGAAATGATCGTCTATTAGTCTAGTTTTCTTTAAATCAAACCATATTATTAAATTGCTCATCTTGGGAGAACAAAGTTTATTCCAACTTATAACAAATTATTCAAACTAAAATATTAAGTAATCTGTTTATAATCATTTTCAATTAAGTTTGTTCTAGACTTCTACAATGACCATCTAATTTCATCATCTTTATTTACTTGACAATTGCGCTATTAAAAATTATTTATAAGAATAAAAAAAGGACATTTAAAAATATCTCTATTCAAAAAAATGAGATTGTCCTTTTAAGAAAGGATTGTGTAATACTTAACAAAGGCCTTCAATTTGATAGTAAAAAGGATAACCTTACTTAAAAACTCTCTAGAAATTAAAAAGAACAAACTATTCTAGTAATCATCCTTAAATAAAAGAAAGCCACCATCACAAATTTCCTTAGTATAATTATATGTTTAATGCTTTAAAATAAACTTTTAAATGTGTGAACTAGAGGATTGATTTCTAAGAGTCAAATTCTCAAAGGAGAAATAGAATCAAGCATTTACTCAATAAACTTTACACTCTTTAAATTTATATTCATAAAAATAAATTCAAACAAGGTTTTACCCTATGGCTAGATTTTACAATTTTAAATTTCTCATAAATACCCATGCATTAGCCTTATATGTATAAAGAACATATAAGGTGAGAAGGGGGAATTATGATTCCTCTAGTTTCTTGTGATAATTTATATCAATAATCCTAAATGAATAAATTATAATAGATTTGGGTGTATGTTAAAAATACCATATATATTCAAATCATAAGTCATGCAAATGATGACAGTCATATCAACTTTGAATTATAAAGAAAATATGTAAGAGGTATATATAGGGTTCTTCCATAATTTAGGCTTCTAAACCTTAGATCAAAGTAGAATTCAAAGATATTTCTTGGAAAGAATGTCAACGTTAAATCTTAGCAAAGATGCATTCCTCTTTTTGAATCTAAATATAGTGTTGGAAATATAAAATTATGCTTGTCCTTATTGATTAGTTGACTGTACACATTACAACATAATTTAAGAGCATCTTTAATATCCCTCTCTTTTTTCTAGAATGGTCAAATAGGACTTTTTTTTTTGAGTCATGGCCTCTAATTGTGAGATTTTATTCATGAATGCACATATCATACAAATCTTTTTCAAAATGATACCTCTTTAATTACCCCTATACTAGCTATATATGTTATCATGGTTAACATTTAAACTCATACTCCTCTCATGGAACACCTACACAATCAATGCATTACCTTATCTCGCCTCATGTAACACTCTAATTGATTGAACACGTCACATGTACACCTTTCCTCTCCTAGTATAGAAAATATAATTTGAGTTCTCTTCATTTTCTCCTATACCATAAATACTTTTATCCTTTTGTCTCCCCTTGCAAGGTAACCATTTCTTATTGCTTGTTAGTTTTCATTCTCATCACTTACAAGTCTATTATGCATTATCAATAGAGTGTTTACATCTCTAAAAAATTAATGATGAACTCTTTAATTTATATCTCTCATTTTTACAATAAACATAAGAAAATATCTTTTAATGATTGTGTGTATATGGGGAGCGAGAGCGCGAGCGCATTAGGTCAAGGATGTAGAATGAGCAGCAGGGTCAGTTGCAGGTGCAGAGAATCGATAGAGATTTTCAAAAAGGAACAAGGGAGTAGGAATGGAAAATGTACGGGAAAGGGCATCAATTGTAGTCGCAGAACCAGAAATTCAAGCAGTTCTATCTTGAAAGGGGACCCCAGGATGTGGATCATCTAGGTCAGCATTCCCCACATCTCCACAAGCCCCACAACATTTCTTTAACCTCTGATCGTGACATCTCAAGCATCTTTCATTGTCCCCCTGTTGTGCAATGAGCAAGATACCCGAATCAGTGAATTTATAGCAAGGGTTTCTAGAGAAGAATTTATGAAGATCTTCAGAGGTAAAGCAATTGTTCAACCAGTGAAACCATTTTTTGTTAGCCCCAGATTTCATGTTAAGTTGTGCACACACAAAAATAAAGGTCTCCATCGGGGTCAGAAGATTTTAGAAGAAGTCCATCATGGAAAATCTCATCCTTAGGGGATCTCTTCTTACCTCACGATCAATCCTCCCAGATTCAACAGAATCTTTACTGTTGAGATAGGAGAATCGACAGGGCAAGTTGCTCTGAAACCTAAGGTCTCCACCAAGCAGGACTTCTCCTCTTCAGATCAGGGTTTCTTCAAATATTTGAATGGCCAGGAAAAAGCTACATTACCTTCTTGGCCACGGTTTACTCATTCAGGCCATCACACCAAGCAGTTGGGGTTGGGAGGTTTGCAAAATCGTCACAAATAGCCAATTTTTGATATATGTAACGGTACCCTATCTGGTTCTCCAGTGGACATTACTAAGGGCCCCCAGGGCATTGATTGTGGTCATCATTTTTATGTTGGAGCATCTACTGATGAAACCCCCCAAAGTAAGTAGAACAACGTAACTCTCAATCCAAACTAGACAAAGCAGATCTGGCAGGTCAAACAAACAAAGCCATCTTTGCATCAGAACATCCCGGTAATGACACCACCACCAAGCCATCGTACTCCTTAGAATTCAGTCTTTATTACTCTACCAGAATATATGTTACATGAGTAGATTGATCTACTTCGACAAACGACCCTCATTGGTAAGTTCTCAAAGAATTCATTGAAATTTTCAAACATTAAATATTGGGCTTTTCAAGTTTGGGTCGGGCTAAAGGATATTTTCTATTTAGATTCAGACTCGGGTTACTTTGTTGCTCTTTTTGAGTCAACTGCTTGTAGGGATTTCGTTCACAAAAATAAAAGCTGGTTTTGTCAAGGCTTGGGATTATACTCCAAGATTTGGACCCCTAAATTTAAATCGGACACTAAGGCTTTCCTTTTCTTTCCTCATTGGATTTCCTTTCCCTTGCTACCTTTGGAGTATAGGGATCTCACCATTATGGAAATCATTGCTAATAAAATTGGCATCTTCACTAAACATGATCTTATTCCCTTTGAGCTCCCTTAGTGTGCTCAAAGAGTATGTGTCCTTTTAGATGCTTTGAAGGAATTGCCAGAACAGATCAGTCTTAACTCAAAATGGGGGGTTTGGTCTCAGTGCATTGTTGTTCAAAATGAGGATACTATCCATAAACTCCAGCATAAACTGGGCCATTTTACTTCCCAATACATGCCGCTATCTCTTTCTAGTATGACTATGTGTACAAATCACTGTACTGATCCTGCAAAATGCTCAAATAAGGGTACTAATTAGGATAGCCAGGAGCCACCCAATAAAGATCTCTCACTTTCAATTTCCTACTCATTTCCCACCCACTTAGAAATCATATTTCACTTTTATAAGATGTTCACCTTCTTCTTCTACACATTAAGATGCATGCTCATGTTCAAGCAATACTCTTCCATTCAGCTCCAGCTTTGTCCTCCAGCTGTCAGCACCTCTCCATGTGATCAAACAGAGTAGTTCAGCATAGAACTTAACACAATTCTTCACCCCTTAATCTTCTAGGATTATCTGTCTAATATAACAGATATGCACACAATACACCACAACAATGCTATTGTGGAACTTAAGGCTCAGGATTTCACTGATACTATGATCACAGAGCTTGCCACGAAAATAATCCATGAAACTTTATCAGAGGAAATCTCTTTGTTCAATACTAATCCAAACCCTTCAAGTCATTATTTTTGCATAGATAATGTCCCCTCTCAGCCGATAGTGATTATTGAAACCACAGAGGAAAATAATTTTGAGCGCCAACTATGTAAGTTTGTTGATCAGGAATTCCAATCTGATTCCTTGCATCTCAGGGAATCCTTGGTTGTGGATCAGGTGAAAAGAGTCCCTCAAAATTTTGGGGATTTTATAGTTGAACTCAACAAGGATTATTTATATACTGATTAGAGTAACCTTCTTTAGAACTTCCTCCTGAGCAATAACAAAAATAAGATTATCAAGGATAGTGAAATTGCTGGTCAATTGATGGATTTAGACCCAAATGAGGCTGTCCAAATTACCCCATTTGGGGGATTTGACCATCAATTAATACTATCTATTGAAAAATCTCCTAATAAAAAATCCCAATGCAGTCAGTTCCCCAAAAAGAGAAGGATAAAATCTAAGGGAGACAAAATAAAGGCAGAAATAGAAGCGGGCATTCAATCCACATTAGATGATAAGTTTACACCCACTAAAAGATTGACAAGGAGAACTAAGGGTTCTCCTTGTCATTCATGAGGATCACTTCTTGGAATGTTAGAGGCTTAAATGCCTCTGACAAAAGAGGTAGAATCAAGTCCGAGCTTGATTCTATGAGAGCAGACATCATCTTGCTACAGAAAACTAAGCTGTCCCAAGAGAGTTATGATAAAACTATTAACAAATGGCCATAGTGGAATTCGATTCATAGAAAGAGCAATGGTGCTTCAAGTGGCATTGCTGTTCTATGGGACCCCAAAGAAATTCAAAGTCAGCTTTTAGATCAACAAGACAATTAGCAATTACTAAATATCACGAGGTTTGACCTTTCTTTCATTCTACTCAATATCTATGGTCCATCACCAACACTAGACAAACTGAAATTGTGGAAACAATTGACACATATCATTCAATCACAAAATAATCAACTTATAATTATGGGTGGAGACTTCAATGCTACTTTAAAATCATCAGAAAAACATGGCAGAATTTATCCACCCATGAAAACTGTCCAAGATTTTTCCAACTTCCTAGAAGATAACAACTTATCGGACATCGAGCCTAACAATGGCTCCTTCACATGGACCAACAAGAGGGCTAAATTCTCTCAAATTGTCGTCAGACTTGACAGGTTCCTTGTATCTTAGGAATGGATTCTGTCAAACACTAAATTCCAATCTGAAATTATGGCCCAATTAGGTTCAGATCACTTCCCCATTGCCATACAAATCATCTTACCAGGGGTAAGTCAGGGTAAGCAACATCAACCCTCCTTTAACTTTGAAAGGATGTGGCTTAGACACCCTCAGTTCCTTCAACTACTTAAACAATGGTGGGTGAGCGCTCCATTCTATGACGAATCAAAAATGCATCAGTTTGTAGCTAAAATGAAATGTGTTAAAAAACACATAAAAAATGGAATGAGTTGGTCTTCAAAAATATCTTTGAAGAAAAAGAGATAGTTAAGAATCAAATGAAGAAAATTCTTGAAAATACTATCAAACATAGTATGGATAAGAATAATTTTGTAAAACAAAGTAAGCTTCAGCTTGAATGGGAAGAAATTTGTATCAGAGAAGAGACTTATTGGCATCAAAAGTCCCAAGAGCTGTGGCATAGAGATGGTGATAAGAACACTGAATATTTTCATGCATTTGCTAAGCAAAAGAGAGCTGCTAATCATATCTTTAACATCAACAATGCAGAAAATGGGCATCCAATTTCAGATTCTCAAGGGATTCAAGAGGAAGGGGTCAGATTTTTTAAAAATTTATTAGCACCACCTACTTTGCCAGCATTCCTTGGAGTAGAATCTCTAGAAATTTTCAATGCTATTGCCTTTCTTGTATCAGAATTTGATAATTTACTACTAATGGCTCCTTTCACATTACATGAATTTAGGAAGGTAGTATTCTCCTTGCCTTCGAATAAAGCCCCTGGTCCAGATGGGTTTTCAGCTTTATTTTTCCAAGCATGCTAGGATTTCATAGGCTGGTATTTACTTGGGGTAATTGAAGAATCCAGGAAGAATAAACCTATGTTAAAATACTTCAATATGACTAACATAGCTCTTATCCCCAAGGTTAAGTCTCCCAAAGCTTTCTTAGATTTTAGACCTATTTCATTATGCAATACTATCTACAAAATCATTACCAAGGCCATATATTTGAGAGTGCAACATCTGATTCCTAAGTTAGTCTCACACAAGCAAGGGGGATTTGTCCTTGGGCGAGAAACCATGGAAGGAGCCTTAGTTGCTCATGAGGCTCTACACTCAATCAATTCATCCAGCTCTTCAAATTAAATTATCAAACTTGATATGTTGAAGGCCTATGATCGAGTCTGCTGGGAATTCCTTTTCAAAGTACTACAAAAATTTGGATTTTCAAAAAATTGGTGCAAATGGTTTCAAGCTTGTATCTCGGGAGCTTGGTTTTCAGTTATTATTAACGGGGTCCCAGCAGGCTTCTTTACTTCAACACAAGTGGTAAGGCAGGGCAATCCCCTATCACCGGTCTTGTTTATTCTAATGGCAGAAGCATTCAGCAGATTTATTCATAGGTAGCATGAACTTGGTCACTAGAAAGGTACAAAAATTGGGAACTCTGACATTTCAGTTCCTCACTCATTATTCGTTGATGACACCTTTCTATTTGGGTCATCCAATGCGAGGGAAGCCATGCAGATTAAACATGTTCTTGACACATATACTACTGTATTAGGGAAAAAATTTAATGAGAATAAATCCAAGATATATCTGTTCAATACAAATCAAATTATATCCATAAGAATTGTTAATATCTTGGGGTTCACACAAGACTTCCTCCCATCTGTATATCAGGGTATTCCCTTCTTCATGGGGGCCAATAAAGCAAGATTCTGGTCTCCTATAATTGATAGAATTAAATCTAGAGTGGTGGCTTGGAAAGCGAGATGGCTCTCACTAGCTGGAAAAATTCTTCTCATCAAAACAGTGCTGTTAGCTATCCCTAACTACTATCTTTCAGTGCTAAAAGCCCCCTCTTTAGTGATTCAGAATATCCAAAAGTTGATTCAAGATTTTTTATGGGTTGGAAACATAAATGGAGTAAAGAAAATTCCTCTCATCTCGCTGCAAGATATGGCTCAAGGAAAAAATTTGGGTGGGGCTGGAATACATGATCTGGTACAAAGAAATAAAGCCTTCGGTGCCAAATTAATTTGGCACATGTATTTAAAACCTCAGAGCAAATGGTGTCAGATAATGCAATATAAGTACCTAGATAACAATTGCCCCTCAAGAGTACTATCAATTCAAGATCCCCCAAGAGGATCGGTAATATGGGACTTTATGATGTCTTCCAGAGACATAGTGACTAACTATCTGTCATGGAAGGTGACTAATGGCCAACAAGTTAAATTTTGGTGAGATTCTTGGAATGGCTTCCCCCCTCTTTTCACACCAGACCCTATGGATGCCTTGATTGTCTCATCGAAAAACTCTTGGGGAAAATACTTGATAGACTTTTCTTCTGCAGTATGTCTATTCTCCAAGAAAGTGATTTGGAAGGACTTGGGTGAGCTGCCTATTACACTCCTTAATCAGGATAGATTTCATCAATTACTCTCAAGTTTAGTTGTTTATCTTTCTGGGAAGGAAGATTGGTTAATCTCGGCCCCAGGGAAAAATGGTTCATATTCATTCAAGCAGGGATATAGGATTCTCCAACAGCTAAAATCTAATAAAATTCCTTCTCGTGCATTCTCCTTCTACTGGACTCAGATTACTCTCCCAAAGGCCGGGTGTTTTACATGGATAGCTTTGAAAAAAAGAGCTCTTACAAGTGATAGATTATCTAAATTCCATATAGCGCAGCCCTTTAATTGCCATCTATGTAATCAAGAACTTGAGGATGGAGACCACCTCTTCTTGAAATGTTCTTTTGCACAACAATGTTGGCTTTTTATTCTTGATAAATTACACTTCTTCACTCCTGTCCTGAATACATTGTGGGATCTCTTTCAATCCCGGCCACAGTTGTATCCCAACTCCTTTTTCTCCAAGCTTTGGACCTACATCCCGGTTCTAATTGTTTGGGCTCTTTGGTGGGAGCGTAATATGAGGATTTTCCACCAGAATCCCTCCAATATTGAAAATGTTCTTATCATCATTGACAAAACCATATTTGAAGTTGTCAACACCAATCACACTAAACACAAATGCAATCTAGTTTTGTCTAACTAGGACATGACTATTATTCGTGATTGGAAAAGTATCCATGTGCCAATTGGCTGGTGTCAAACCTCAAAGGCTTCTCCTTCACATGATAGAGCCAACATTCACTGGATCCCTCCTACTGTTGGGCATGTTAAACTCAATTTTGATGGCTCGTCAAGGGGCAATCTAGGTAAATCAAGCGCATGTGCCTGTATTCGTGATAATTTTGGTGATGTGCTGGCTATTAAATCTGCTCCCCTGCCTTTTGGATCAAATAACATAGTAGAAGCTCATGCTCTCTTTCTAGGTCTTGTTCTGGCAAAACAAGGTGGTTATCATCTGATCCAAGTTGAAGGCGACTCCATGGTTATCATTAATGCTTGCATAAAAAGAGAATCACATAACTGGAAGTTGTCCTACATCCTTCAACAAATCTGGCAACTCTTTGATACCTTTGAAGAAGTTCTAATTTCACACACCCTTCGCAAAGGGAATGCCCTTGCTGACTATCTAGCTAACCTGGGATGTGATGGTTGTGCTTATGACACATAAGAATGCAGATCTGCAAAATCTGATTACTGTAGATAAAAAAATGTGCAGTCATCAGGACTACTCTGGGTAGAAACTATTCTAATTTATGACAGGGGGCTAATCATTGCTGCAGGACATACATGTTGGCAAAATAATACCCATACTTCTTCATATTGGTGTTGGTGGACTGTCCTCTCAATTCCCATGAATTGGATGATGAATTGATTCTCATCCCCCCTGTATTCTGATATTTAACAGGAGACTTCAGATTTGATTGCAGATGCCTTTGAAATGAAATCGTGAAGAGTTTCAAATGTTGCAAGAAAAGCTTGATGCTCAGGGTAAGCCACCATGGGAAGCTGCAGGTCACACATCTCCAGTACAAAGTTCCTTGATTGGACAACAATGCTGCTTTGGAGATTGTGGCTGAGTCAACATAATTAGTTATTCTTTCATTCCTATGCCTGTTACAGACTGTCTAATTCAAACCTTTCATCATGATCTTGCCACCAGTTACGCTGTTGCTCTTGCATGTCTCCAAACGCGGTGGCCCCCTCCAACTAGTAAAGATATTCGTGCTCCATATTCCAATTGTAGCCATACAAAACTTACAGGCAACATCCAGTGTATCGTGGCTCAGATTTTAGTATTATGGATGGGGTCATTGCTGCTATTTTGGCTTATTCAAAACCTGCGTCCCCTATTTTGGACATTAACCAGTGCCTGCGCTGGTGGGTAAGCAGCTTGAGAATATGCATGATATGTAAACCATTTCACATTTTTAACAGACAAATTTACCCAACAGGGACATGCTGACATAGGCGGGGGGACCCTCTGGTTTTATCTGGAGCGATTGATGATTGAGTGGATGATTGGGTCCACTCCGGTAGATATGGAGGAATAACTTTATGTTGTTGAAATCAGGAGTTAAGATGGAAAGGCAGAATGTTGTAGAGGCGTGTCCAGGTAGATGCCAGCTAATGTACCCATTGGAAGCATCAGAATTATGCCAGCTATTGTATCAGGAAAATCCAGCGCCAGAGCCTTCACACCATCTAAGCTGAATTATGTTTTTCTTACTGGAAACCCTTGTTGAGAATGTAGAGGAGGAGATTCACAATCAAGCTGTCTAGTCACCACTGTGAAGTTCCAATCTGTGTTTTGTCTTGCTATCATCTCCCATTTTTCCACCAGAATTGGGCTATCATGAATGTCCATAAATCGCGCCTAAGAAGAATGGTTGACCCCTCCAATTTCACACATGAGCTAAGACTCTAGTTTTCAAGCCATTGAAGCTTCTTCAAGCCCTTTGGAAGGTGCGGATTCCATCAATTCTGAGGATGGTGAATTTGATGACAAAAATAGCAGAAGATTGCAATAAATTGGAGAAGCTAGTACCAAAATCGTGCAAGCTGAATTCCGATTGTTGAAGATATTGGATATTTTGTCATCAAATTTGGGGTTGAGTGCTCTTGAGAAGGTTAACCTTTCCTACTGCAAGAAATTACAAGATCTTCCAGACAGTATGGGTTTGCTAAGCTCTGTGAATGAAATTAATTTCTCATATTGCAAGAAAATAGAAAAACTTCTAGAAAGTTTTGTAAACCTGTCCACACTGCATGTTCTCCTTGTGAAGGCGTGTAGTTGCCTATAGAAGCTGCTAGAAGGATTTGAAAAGTTAACTCTAAAGAAGCTATCCTTGGAATCGTGTAAGTGACTAAAAGCTCTTCCAAAAGTAATGGCACAACAAATTTTCTCCGAAATGACGGTGTCCCTAAGTTGGTGTTTGAGCATACCAGAAATGTCGATTGGTTTCATGAACCTCATCAAGGCCATGGTAGAGCATTTCATTTTAGCTGACTGCACAAGTTTGCAAACCCTTCCCCTATTTTGTATCTAAGCTGAAATTTGTTTTTCTTAGGGGTTTATTGATTTTCAAGTGGAAAATCAATTTGCCCAATCCTTAGCTTATAGGATGATATTTGATTTTCTAATTGAAAATCAAAGCCTTTGGGCTTCACTTCTGCAATTGTATACGACAATGACTCTGGGGTTTCTTCCCGATTCTTCCACGGATGAGTCCTTGAATCAGTTTATATAATATAATTATGGTGGCTTGTCCACTTTGGCTTAAAAAAAATTGATTAATTTCATTTCTTCAAATATTACTTTTGAATTAAAATGAAAAAAATTGAATCAATTTTCTTGAGAGATATGTAACAAAGACATAGTAAAAGTATTTTATAAAATAATAATTTTAGGTTGATATCTTGTGGGATATATTATTATTTGATATAATTATTCATTATTGATTTACCTTAGATATGTTAATCAAGGAAATTAATAAATATTTGTCCAGAACCTAAATACAAAGAAACTATAAATATAATTTTTCACCAATCTCATATCTACCAATCAAAATTAAAAATGGCCCCATTAGTGTATTTGATTAAAGTAAGTAGGGATGGGCCCCAATACACCACAGATCAGACTTAAACCATTAGATTCATTCTATAAATAGACTAAAATACAAAATTTTACAATGACTCATAAAAGAAAATACTAATAAAAAGACATCCACAGGAAATATTTCAGAGCTAATGAATACCATGGTTCCCAATTCCCCTATTAGGAAAAATCAAGATGATCCATCTAACACTCCATCTATTCATGTGGACATCCATGTAGTTATGGAGACCTCAAATGAAAAAGGCTCTTGTAATTTGGGTACCCCAAGCATTAACAAGGATATCAAGTGATGTTTTGATGACCAAAATGAGGTTTTCTCTTAGATGGTAGCTGAAATCAACATCCTTAATGGGAGCATTACCTCCTCTAAAAAATAGTTAGATGCTATTATGGAGAGAACCAATACCACGACAAGGGGAATTTGGAAGATGAAGGTAGATCATGAGAAGCAAATGAAATATATGGAGGATACCCTTAAAGTTATATAGGATAAGGTAAAAAATGTTATGGCATGGAGCAATATGGCCATGGATAACTCCATTGAGGGTCTTAGAAATTTGAATGACCAAGTAGTGGCTTGTGAAGATTTATCTAAGATTTGAATGCACCCCCTTCCGTGAGTGTAAAATCTTAAAAAAGAGCACACTTCAAGGACACATGTTCAACCATGAGAGCAGATGCTGATATGGATAATGGAAAGATGGATGTCTTCCTGGCTCCGCTATGAGGTTATACATCAAGGACAAGGGGATAACCCCACTGATGATCTTGTTAGTAAGGTTAGGAGCTTTAATGCAATTTTTACTCAAAAGAATGTAGAATTAGAGAAGCGGTTGTAGGTGGTTGGGGAGTTGTCCCTTGTTTTTGGTTCCTTTTTATTGGTGTTGGTCTTGATGTTACTTTAGTGCTGGTTATACTATTTATCTTTTTATATTTTGAACTTGGGTTTCTGGTCCGTATAAAACTAGTTTTCCCTTTATTCAAAACCTATTTTATATAAATATTATTTAAATAAAGATTAGGCATGGAGCGAGAGTTTATAGGATTTCTGGAAATATAGAGGAGGGAAATAATTTACATAGATATGATGATGGCCTAGATACTTTGGTTTTCTATGTTATGGGGCTTCTTTATTTTCTTTAGCTTATAGTTTTTTCGCAATAGTGTTTGGTGGTCTAGCAGACGACCTATTGGTGTAGGTACCATTTTTGTATTGATGATGCAGGGTTTTCTCTACTATTTAGTTTATCCTCCTCAAATTAGGTTGTTCTATTATTGATGGAAAAATGAACCTTAGTTGTTGGATGGAGACTATGTGAGTTCCTAGCTTGGTTTTTGGATCCCCAATGTTTCATGTGGTGATTCTTATTACTCATTTGTCCCTCTCTCTTGGCTCATTTGGTGTGAGGGCTACCAAGGAGTTTATAATATTGATTTGTGGAGTGGTCCCTACTTTTCAGGTAGATGGGTTTTTGATTGGGCCTCCCCATTTAGCGATGACGTCTTCGATTGATGGCCATTTCACACTCATGTTCTTTGTTCTATTATTTTAGGATTTTGACAGTCTCTTCAAGGAGCATTTATTTGAAGGATTGGAGTGGCTCTCAATGCCATTGGCCCTTCTATATCTATTTTTACTCATGTTTGACTGAGGTTTATTTTGGTTGTTTGCAGGTATTACGCAGTCTGTCCCTGTTACGTTAGACGATTGGTATTTTATAAAGTGGGATGATTCCAAAGATGGTCCCAAGCTATCTGCTAGAGTTGTTAAGGTTGGTACTAGGGAAAAATTTAAGAAACCCCCTCCTGAGAAAAGGTGTAAAATACTGTCAAATCCTACATTATTTTTTTTGGGGGGGGGGGTGAAAGTTAATATTGTTGATGAAATTCTTTACTTTGAAAGTAAAAAATATTTTTTGTACTACCATTTTTTTTTCAAATATATGAAAAATCTATAAAATCTTGGTGAATCTTTCATTATTAATAAAATTCTATTTCAAGCCAAGGTTTTAAAGGACACAAGATTCTCCAAAAAGTCTCCAGAATAGAGACACGTGCCAAATTATTTTGGGTCAAAGTTTTAAAAGTCATAAATTTTCATTGAAAGTCTACATAATAGAGACACATGTCATGTAATCTATACCCTAACCTTAAATAACGATCACATATTGGTGAATATGGTTGTCAATTACGACAAACTTTAGAAATTATAGGAAAAAAATTTCAGTTTATATTGTCCTTCAATTAATTAGATTGACGATATTGTGAAACAAAGGGATAAAAATACAT
The DNA here is from genome assembly GCA_018584345.1 of Thuja plicata. NCBI lineage: Eukaryota > Viridiplantae > Streptophyta > Pinopsida > Cupressales > Cupressaceae > Thuja > Thuja plicata. Next base: position 1,434,236 of record MU223489.1, on the reverse strand, counting down.
AAACCTTTGGGAGATGGGCCTAGGAATTTGACCCAATATTTGTAAAATTTGGGCGATATGGCCAACCTGATATACACATTATATTCAACAAATCTCAGGTCACGGACATGAGACATTCACCAAATGGAAAATATTCACCACTAAAGTTTTCCCTGGTTGGTACCCTCTCTTTGGGCCTTAATATATTTGTTATTTTTTGGGTATTATTCAGGTTAGAGGAATTTTTTCTTCTTTTGCAAGATTCTTTTGTTGAAAGTCCTTGATCATTTTTTATCTTTCCTTTGGGGGTTTTGTTGTTAGAAAAAATCTTTTCTTTGGTCTTTATATTTCCAGTTTTTCACCTAGAGGATTTGGTTAGGGATAAATTTATCAAGAGGAACATATTTTATCATTTTGGCTCTTTATGTCTCCTTTTTATGCATTGAGTTTCTTATGTCCTGATACTTCTTTTCTCTGCAGCAAGTGTTTGGAGTTTGTTAGGTGTGAATATCTCAAGAGGTTTTGCTTCTATGTTCTTATCCCATTTCTTCCTGCACGCTTTATCTTGGATTCATTTTTCATTGCTATTAAATTTTTTTTGGTACGTTTTATTTGATTCTTGGAGTTCGGAGTGTTGGATGTGGATTGGTGTGAGAATTTTAAGAGGGTGGAATTTGATGTTCTCGCTCATGTCCTTTTCCTCTCTCCTAGATGGGCACCTTATACCTTGCTAGATCTTTCTCTTAGATTGGTTCTTGGCTCATGATTGTAGGCTGAGGGGTTATGGAAGGTTGTTATTGTTTTCATTAGTTTGGCTTTATTTTACTCACTCCTTTTTCATTTCTCTACCTATTCTAGGATGTTGTTTCCTTTTCTTCTCTTTCTTGTGCAAGTGGTAGTTGGGTTTTAGCTACAACGACTGCTGTAAATATTGGGTGCGGGTGTTTTAAGTGGGTGAGCATTGATGTACTTGCTCCCTCTATTTTCCTTTCTCTGTGTTAGGCCACCTCTACTCTGTTAGTGAATTGTTTATTGAATACATTTCCTTTTGAGGTGAATGCAACTTCTGTGGAGGTTGAGTTTTGTCTCGCCAAGAAGATGTGGTTTTGCCTTGAATTTCCTTCTCTTGTGTTGGCCTCTATTGAGCTAGAGTATTGTGGTATTGGTGAAGTTCTTCCTAGGATTATGTGGTTCTTTGTGAAGGTTGGGGGAGCCTTTAAAAACCCCTTTGTATGTGATTTTATGTATGGATTTTGGGGCCTTGTTTTTCTTACTGTATTTTTCTATGTATTTGGTTATGAGATATAGGTAAAGCCCAAGCATCAAGTTATGGGAGTCAATCAAAACCCTATCAAGATTGTGATGCAAGAGCATCTTGGGTTCATGGCAATCCTGTGTCAACCAAAAATATATTTTATTTTGAGCTTGGTAACTTGCTGGAGACTTTTGGTAAACTGCTCGATAACTGTACTAGATTGCTTGGTTGAAGGTTCTTATCTCATTCCATCGTTGGACTTAGTTACTATTCTTGGCCTGGTTTCATCGAATGGTCTCAGTGGAAAAATAAAGGGGTAGGCTATTTGCTAAAACCTTGATTTCTTTGAGTGCAAGTTATTGTTGATGATCAAATTCTTGGATATAGTGGATACCAAAACTACTCAATGTAATCTATTCAGCCAATGTTCTCTTTTGAGCTATATTCCAAAATATAAAACAATCCATACGCAGAGATAAGCAAAAAAGGAGGGAGCTTTTACAATTTTTTCTTTTGTTGAAATCTACTCCGGTCAATTACTCTTTTGCAAAAAATAATTAAAACAAGTCCAATTAAAAACTTCAGCATGAATATTGATAAACAACATTGTTTGCACTCAACTCAACAATATGAAGGCATCATTTTTCTATTGTTTTATAGGTCTTGAAGGCAGCTACCATGTATGTCAAAAATGTCGACAATGACCTCCAATAAATGTATTATACATGACCAGTGAATTGGGTTAATGCTTTAGACATGTCGTATTGGATTAAAATTAAATGTATTAAATGTCCCGAGACCAATTAGCGTGACATACTTGTTCTATTACTCAAAGTTTTCTCCCCATCCTTCAATATATTTCCCAAGTATATCTTACTATCGCTGCAACCTTTGCACCTCGTTGGGGTGCAATTGCTACTTATTACTATATAACATCGTGATATATATCGCGATATGTTATTGATGACACATAATAGAAATTATGCACTAAAGTAAACAGTAAACATTTACATTATAAAATAATTCCTTTTTTCATCGATTATTATATATTGGTAGTTATGGCTTCTGGATTTTGATTGTGTTGCATTTTTTCCATCAACATTTCGGATCACACTCCATGGTACGTGATCCGCAAAGTTAATGGCAAAAATGCTACACAGTCAAAATCCAGAAATCAAAACTACCAATTATGATGGAATGTGAAAATTTCATTCATCTTATTGATCATTATACAATTTTGCTCAGCGAACATTTCATCATCTTTTTCTGTTTACGGGTGTGTACTGGTGTTTCAATGAATGCCCACTGTACAACTAATTAGTTTTTCAATCCCGCAAAATGAATAATTGAACCATGCATTATCTTGGATAGAAAACCCAAATACAAAGCAGGTACCAGCTATGCAACTGTTTAAAATTAATGGATAGAATATATTCTCTTCGTTTTATTCATCACAAAGGATCTCGTCGTCATTGTTAGTATAGATCGGCTACAAAGAAATCTCAAAGAATGTTTGCAAAAAATTAAAAAATTCACTTTTCACAGGATATATACAATACTTTTGAGTATTCTTCTCACCATAAACTCAAAGAGGGTGGCATCTCGTAGGACATCAATGTACGACAGGGATCGTCGGGAGTGTGCGTCATGCAAGTTTTTGGCGGTGTTCAACATGCAACGTCGTTAATGCTTCTGGCTTATGACAAAAAGCTTATTTATTACAATGACCAAGTGGTGGCATCTGATATTTATGATCAGTGGACTCATCAAAACATTGTCCACAATGCGGATGAAGGGAAAGTGTTTGTGTTTGTGGAGGGGAAGGAGAAGATGGTAGCTGATGACAGAGGTCAAGCCAGCCATTATTTCAAGTGTGGAGTGTACACTAATGACAACGCTTCGTTTTGCATGGAGTCTCGTTGGAAAAATATCAAACTGTGAACCGAGTGACATTACCAGCTCATGGTTGGCATGTTGTGTGTAATAAATTTAATGGAAGAAAACAAATCAAGAATCTGTTATATATTATTAAGAGTATGTTCATAATAATTTTTTTCGTGATTTAGAGTAGAGTCCAACTATAAACTTCTGTAGTTTGCTCGGTTTTGTTATTGTTTGTCACAACTTATGTCAAAAGATTATAGAATAGAATCTATTTTGGAGGGGCGGGCTTAAACATCACACATTAAGCTTTGATTTCTTAGGTGGATGTGGGCCCATTTCTTTCCCTAACGTTCACTTCCGTTTAGAAAATAATCGTCGTTAAAATTTAAGTTTGAACACGGTTCCCACATGTTTGATTGCATAGAACAAAGTGAATGGCAGTGTACTCTCATCTACATCACAGTTGTATTGGAATACCTCACCGCTGAGATATTTCAAGACCTTTCCTGTTTGATGCAGCGGATAGAATGCATGGGCGTCCGCACAATCTAGTCAATGCTACAAATAGATTTCCATCTCGATAAGTTATATTTGCCAATATGATATCCGCCTATGCCAAAATGGGAGCTTTGGAAAATGGCACGGGCATCCATCAAAGAAGACCATAATGGCATCCATTAAACCAGGACGTGAGGGCAATTACTACCGGACGCCACAGACAGCTTTGCAAAATGTGGAAGTATAGATAAGGCACATGAACAGTTTCGTTGGATGCCTCAAAGAAACATGGTCACATGGAATGCTATGGTTGCAGGTTGCAGGTTATGTGGTCTCATGGGATGCTATGGTTGCAGGATATGCAGAAAACATGTTCGTCGAAAATGATTTAGAAACTTCCAACCAAACATGATTGGCTGGTATAAAGCTAGACTCTGTAACCTTTTCCAACTTGTGGCAAAATGAGAGCTTTGGAACAAGGTATGGACATCCATCACAGAGATTTTGTAGCCACTAGTGTCATGGTAGACATGTATGCAAAATGTGTAAGCTAGACAAGGCACGTGAAATGTTCGACAAAATGTACTAAAAAAAAAATGTTCTCATTGAACGCCCTTGATTACATGGTACTAACAAAATGGAATTGAGTTATGGTTTTTAGAAACACATCAAATATTTAATTATTCAACCCTATAAATCTACTGTAAATCTAGACTCAATATCATAACTAATATCAATTGAAGCAAATCCATTACATTCAAATCCTTTGAGAAAAAGAGTTCTCGCACTTGTACAAGAGAAATTGTGTCAACAACTACTTCCATATATATTATGTTCTTATTCCAAATGTAATATTGTCACATGGCCTTGGTAAGTTCCTTGTTATTAATGAGGGCATAGATATTATCAACAAACATGAAAGAGATGTCAATGTTGACATTGTGTGAAATAAATACATTGATGAGATCAATACCAAGCATTTGTAAATCTACCTTCCTTGGTCTCCACAAGGATGGATATTTACTACATATAATTCACTACAAAAGTGAATGATAAACTCTATTAGAACCATTTTAGTACTATAAAGAGCTTATAAACAAGGGAGGGAGGGAGTAAGAGGGAGAGGGAGGACGGGACAGAGAGAGAGGTACTCGATTATTATATAGCTAGGGAGTGAAAAGAATTTAACTTGAAATAATGAGACCAAAACCCTCTTGAACTAAACTAAATGTGTGGGAAGTATCACTCCAACATAAGAGTTAATTGGTACATAACACCAAGGAATGCTCCTAGACGGTGGAATGATTATACCAACATCAAGATTAAATGTGTTGTTGGTCTCATATATTGCAAAGGTTAGGCCAATCATTGACAACAATGTGCGACATGTAAAGATGTTAAACTACTTAGTATAACACAAGCTTCATTCAAAACTTGATGTTTAGTCTCCAACTAATAAAGCATCTTTTCTATATACTCACATTTGTGGATATTCAGGACTACAAAACTTTTACTAGAGCATATATCTTCGTGTTTCTTGATTTTAGAAAGTGAAAGTGACCCACACCCTAGTGTATGACTATTTCACATTTTATAGAATCATTACACTCCAGCCGATTTTGGAAAGATATAAAATATATTCAATCTCTTAATTATTTATTTGAACCTCTTATTTTGTTTGTCCATGTGAGTGCTTCATTCATAGTTGTTAAATTCCTCAAAGAAACGTGGTCACATGGAATGCTATGGTTGCAGGTTGCAGGTTATGTGGTCTCATGGGATGATATGGTTGTAGGATATGCAGAAAACATGTTCGTCGAAAATGATTTAGAAACTTCCAACCAAACGTGATTGGCGGGTATAAAGCCAGACTCTGTAACCTTTTCCATCTTGTGGAAAAATGAGAGCTTTGGAATAGGGTATGGACATCCATCACAGAGATTTTGTAGCCGCTACTGTCATGATAGACATGTATGCAAAATGTGTAAGCTAGACAAGGCACGTGAACTATTCGACAAAATGTGTTAAAAAAAAAATGTTCTCATCTGAACACCCTTGATTACATGGTACTAAAAAAATGGAATTGAGTTATGGTTTTTAAAAACACGTCAAATATTTAATTATTCAACCCTATAAATCTACTGTAAATCTAGTCTTAATATCTCAACTAATATCAATTGAAGCAAATCCATTACATTCAAATCCTTTGAGAAAAAGAGTTCTCACACTTGTACAAGAGAAATTGTGTCAACAATTACTCCCATATCTATTATGTTCTTATTCCAAATGTAATATTATCACATGGCCTTGGTAAATTCCTTGTTATTAATGAGGGCATAGATATTATCAACAAACATGAAAGAGATGTCAATGTTGACATTGTGTGAAATAAATACATTGATTAGATCAATACCAAGCATTTGTAAATCTACCTTCCTTGGTCTCCACAAGGATGGATATTTACTACATATAATTCACTACAAAAGTGAATGAGAAACTCTATTAGAACCATTTTAGTACTATAAAGAGCTTATAAACAAGGGAGGGAGGGAGTAAGAGGGAGAGGGATGATGGGACAAAGAGAGAGGTGCTCGATTATTATATAGCTAGGGAGTGAAAAGAATTTAACTTGAAATAATGAGACCAAAACCCTCTTGAACTAAACTAAATGTGTGGTAAGTATCACTCCAACATAAGAGTTAATTGGTACATAACACCAAGGAATGCTCCTAGAAGGTGGAATGATTGTACCAACATCAAGATTAAATGTGTTGTTGGTCTCATATATTGAAAAGGTTAGGCCAATCATTGACAACAATGTGTGACATGTAAAGATGTTAATCTACTTAGTATAACACAAGCTTCATTCAAAACTTGATGTTTAGTCTCCAAATAATAAAGAACCTTTTCTATTTACTCACATTTGTGGATATTCAGGACTAGAAAACTTTTACTAGAGCATATATCTTTGTGTTTCTTGATTTTAGAAAGTGAAAGTGACCCACACCCTAGTGTATGACTATTTCACATTTTATAGAATCATTACACTCAAGCCGATTTTAGAAAGACATAACATATATTCAATCTCTTAACTATTTATTTGAACCTCTTATTTTGTTTGTCCATGTGAGTGCTTCATTCATAGTTGTTAAATTTAAGAGTGTATTCATCTAAATAAATGAACTAAAATCAAATTGTGATTGAGTGAACTTTCTAATACCTCCTAGATTATCATTTTAGGTCAATATTATCATAGATACTCATATATCATATATAATTGACTTATGATGTAATAAATTATCTCCTATAGTTTTGGATTAGAGCAAAATTGGGTTTTGAAGGGGCCCCGCAACCCTTTACAACAGAACTAAAGATAAAGCATTAAAGCCCTGAAATAAACTAGATCACAAAAAATATAGACAACCAACAAAAAAGATAGCATCAACCCCGAACAAAGCCAACTCAAAAAACCAACACCACCCCAAGAAACACCTAGCCCCAAAAAAAAAACCAAAGGCCACCTACAGCATGTCCTCAATGATTTTCGCTACCTCTTCCCCTATTTTAGACATTTTCTTCATAGTCTCTCGTAGAACAGAGACATCGTTAGAAACAAAAGTTTCTTTCTTCTTCAGGCTCACCCTAGTGCGCTTTCCCAGACCAGAAGGCATGGCATCATTATTATTAGAATCCTTATCTAAGTTCACAATGGCTTTTCAGGGTTGTTCCCTTTGAGATAGCTGACGAGGGCATCCATACTTTTAGTCATAGTTATCATACCCTCATGATAAACTAGGAGGGTCTTCCTCACCATTTTAACATTGTTATCCACCTTCTTGGTGGGTGAACCCACAATAGTGGGTTACACTGTTTTGCCTAAATGGACATTGAAGTCTACATTTTGAAAAAAACTTTCAGATTCAGATGCATATTGTCGTTAAACTATTTTAAATCTGAAGATGAAGTAAACTAGAGTCTTTTAGGATTTTCTGTCTGTATTCTAAATATTTTTTTTTCTTTTTTTTTTAATTGATTTGAATCATTTTTTCTTCTCCCACTAAAACTACTATGTTTCTGAAAACATCATTTTCAAAAAGTTACATTGACTTCATAGAGTATAACTTTTTTTCTAAAATAGATATCAATGTGCTTCTTTTGAATTTGGTTTTCTAACATCCATATAGAGGGCATGCAATTGGTTTGATGATATTGTCATGATTATTGCATATTTTATGAAAGTTTGAAGTAGAGTAAACTGTAATTTTGACATACCTTGACTGCATAGCTTATAACTTGTTGTGTATTTATCAAAATACTCAAAGATAGAGGGCACTGTTATTTTTTTTTTAAAAAAATTCTCTTTTTTACTATTTTTCATCAAACATCAAACTTGGAGGTTTATATTGAATAAAATACCTACATTTGATGCATATCAAAAAACATAGATGTAATTAATTCAAAATTTGTCAAATATATATTCGTTAGAAAGATCATTCAGAGTACTTCTGCCATGAAAAATGACATCTCCTTATTCTTCCATTTGAGCCCTGTGCTTGAGCCCCGAAGCCATGAAAATGTCAAATTTTTGTCCACCTTTAGAAATGCTCTCTAATGAGAGACTTTCAATAGAAAGTAGTTTCGATTGAAACTAAATAGTTTCGATTGAAACTAAATAGTTTTGATCGAAACTAAATTCTATCAAAATTAGTTTCATGATTTGACATTTTTTAGCCATTTACTTTCGATCAAAATTACCCTTTTTTGGTACTTTTGATCAGAAGTTACTCACTTCCAATTGAAAGTTCGTCCTTCTTCCGATTGAAAGTAAGTTGCAATTTTTCTTCAACCGCACTTTTCAGGGTGATTTTTTTCCTCCAAAAATGTGCAACCCACTATTGTGGGATCATCCTAGTCATGTCAGTTAACTTTTTCTCCAAGTTGTCTAGCCTACCCTCTTTGTTGTTAACCTCACTATCCAACTTTTTAATCTTTTCTTTCAGATCGTGGTTAGTGTTCACAAAATCCTTAAATGGCTAGAATACCTAGCTATCATACTTGAGACCATTTTTGAAGTAGAAATAGCTAGCTAGAATTTGGAATCATCAAAAGTATGAGGGTATAGGTAGGTATAGGTGACATTCACACTAGATTAGTCTAGGTAGTTCAGGACTCTATGAACAATATTAGACTGTAAAAAATAAAAAGTGTAGGGAACAGGTCAATCCAGGGGACCTAGTCCCCCCAAAATAGGCTAAAATTAATTTTGAAGGTCAATGACATCTTTTGGATCCCGTTTCTGGCATCTATGTTGAGTTGTCTAATCATTGTTATTTTGTGCATCATGAAACTTGTCTTGTCTTCATATTTAGCTCTCTATCTTGCATTAGCCAATCATATCCCCCTAATAAATCTCCTAAGTACACGAAAATGAAAGATTATTGCACCCACTTAGCACTTAAGTATTTCTTGAGCATAGTGTGTCATCTTCCTTCAAATGTACCTATAGAATTGGTTAGGTGGTGCACTAAGAAACCATTCTAGAACCTCTTATTGTTCTCCTAACCACATTCTTACTTTTTACACTTAAAATACATCTTAAGAGCCTTCGTGAATACCTTTGAAACATCAAACCTCTCCAATGAATCCTCCATGTGTCCAATAATGAATCCACACATCCCATAGCATGATTCACATATCCACCCCACTGAAGAAGACACAAAACCCTAACTATCCAACCTTAGATAACTACCCTTGTTCTTTCTTTTATATAAACAAGTTCATGCAAAACCACCAACTAGTATAACATAAAACCCGGTGACTACACCATGAGATTACAAAACCATTAAGTCCTTATTTAATATTGGGTAAGTTTTCACTTTATTAATATTTTCCCAATGTTAAATTAAATATATTTCCTATCCGATATCCCACATTAAATATACCTTCAAATGTTACATGTACAAAACATATAGTGGCCCCAAAAATGTTAACCCCTAGTGATGCACATATCCCTAGGTCACCGTGGTGCACCCCATATATATAATAATAAATTAAACATTATAAATATTATGCAAGATTCACAACACCTGATTCCTAGCAATAACATGTCATCAACTATAAATAAAAACTTATAAATTTAAGTGGCTGAATGGTAGTTAAACTTCCTCATGGTTCTCAACACTAGTTGGCAGTGGTTCAATAAATCCATTCAAAAACTCTTTTGTTCTAATCCAAAACATAGCTTATATAGCATCAAAAAAATTCTAGATTTTATCAATAATATCTACAACATATCACAAGCCAAATACCACATATGATGTGTCATCAACAAAATAAAGTAATCTACTCACATATTCAAAGGGTTAAATAATGTAGAAACATCCATGTGGTGCTAACACATTCTAAGCAAGGGTTAAATAAATGCTTATCTTCTGATTGTCCAAACTTTAAATCACTTGCCACACATGCAAATAATCATCACCATACACATTTTTCAACCTAATATATGCTCTCAAACTAGTTTTCTATGATTTTTAAAAAATTAAATTCCTCTCAAAATATAATGTGACACACAAAAGTACTAACTTAAACTATGCCCAAAACCACCAAGTACAACAAACAAATAAAGAATTGAACTCTACTAAAATGGTCCATGTTTTCATCATGATTCAAGATTACCACATTGCATTGGGATTCTCCTATATTACTTTTGTTAGGGCTATTGATTGCAAGTTAAGTTTGTCATTGTACTTAAAGTGAGGGAGTAAGAAACATTTGACAAAATAAATTAATGTCTAAGCTAGTGGACTTGTTTTCTAATAATTTTAATATATCTTATACCTTTAGATATTCCTCATATTCTTATAAGCCATTGGAATTATTTTATAATACTTTAATATCTAGTTCAAGACCCAGATTTCTTTAATTTTCACACCAAACTAGGCGAGCAAGGCATCCTAGTGGAAATGGATCAACTAATTTTGATAGGGCAATTGTAATCTCTTTATTTTCCAAGTTCACAAAGCTTGAGAGAAAATTAGAGATGATACCAAAGCAGTAAATTATCTTGGTGTCACCTTGAAGATGATTACCTAAAATAGCTCTAAATGCCCTTTTGAACACAAGGCTAGTTGTTAGAGAAATTTTATGTTATTAAGGTGGAATCAATTAGACCTGGAATTGGTGGTTATGATTTTAATGGAAGCACATAAATCCTGTTGTTTATTTCTATCTCAGCCCTTCTAGTATGATGTAGAGAAGAAGAGAAGTGGAATAATTAAAATTGTAAGATACCTTAAATATGAACGTGTCAATGATTAGCCAGAGAAGGTGAGTAAAGGGACAACTATCATTTAAATTTACTATTATTTCAAAGATAAGTTGTAGTTGTATTATAGAGTTAATACAACCCTAAATAGAACTTTAGATGAAAAGTGGACTAAAAAATTATCTTTGCATTATTGTTTACCATGTGGAGTTGTAGGGTGAATAAATGATTGATTTGGCTACAAATATTTAAATGGTGTTTATAGGCTTTTTACAATTGATAACAAGGTACGTAGAATCAGATTATGAGATCATCATAAAAATGATATTTTTAAATCTTGACGATACTCTGTATTTGAAGATGGGGACAATAGACCATATAATATGAGTAGCTTGATTTCCTTTTGTATAATAATCATTGAATTAATATAAGGCAAAGTCATCCTTGTGTTGTTTATGACATTAAAAAAAAAAAGTATTTTTATTCAAGAAAGAACTCAATCTTATATGTTTGGGCACTAATGAACTAATTGTAGAGAAAATAAAAGAAAACATTTACGTTAATTAAAATAATAATACCTCTTTCCCAAAAAAACTCTCTTGGTAGGCCTATCTTAGATTTTTTTTTTTTTTTAAATGTGTTCCTTAGATATAAACTTTTTGGTTGAATCTAAGAAATATTTTGAAATCTAATTTTTTTTTTTAAATGAGTATGTTTGAATTGCAACATTGACAATGTTCCAAGTACTTAGAATGTGCCTTGATAATGTTATTTTCCTATCAATAACATTTTAGTGTGATTTTTTTGAGTTGGAACTAGTTAAGTCACAAAAATGATGTGTTAGAATGATTCATAATTTTGTACCATTTTTTAGAAACCAATCATAAAGTGTGATAGAA
>MU223489.1:1369948-1393626 GCA_018584345.1 Thuja plicata | reverse complement strand
GTGTGTAAAATTATCTATATGTTTATATACATAAATACATGTTCTCATAATGTAATTGAATATCAGACACTTTAATGCTTACCAGAAGGTATGTTAGAACTTATAAGGCTTATGACTCTCTTAATAAAATAGAAAAATATCCATATGTTTTTACCTCTCAACTTATTTATTGTTGTATAATTTAAACTTTATTTTATTATCTATTGCTATTAAGGGTCTACAACTTGCCTTTTTAGGAAGTTGTCAATAGATAGATTGGCTAATTCATCTACTTGACAATTCCCTTCCCAATAGATATGGTTAATCATAGTTTGGTCAAAGGAGTCGCATAATGCTAATGCAAAAGAAAGGATAGAATCTAATATCCAATTAAGAACAGATCCTTTCCTCAGGGAATTTATAATGATGGTAGAATCACCTTCAATGTCTAGCCTTTTAATGCCTAACTGATGACAGAGAGACAATCCTTCGACTAAGGCTTCCAATTCTGCCTAGTTATTTGTCTTCTTGCCAATAAATTTACTACTCTAAGCTATTTTGACACCATCTGAGTCATGGATACAACAACCTATACCTGTCATACCTGGGTTACCTTGAGAGGCTCCATCAAAGTTGAGTTTGAACCATCCTACCTGGGGTGGAGACCAAAGACAATTGCTACGTTTGTTTTGGGATAGATCATACCCACTACTTATAAAGGGAGGAATTTTTAGTTTGATCCATTTGTTCCTAGTACTACCATCCCATTGAGTCATAATAGCATCCTTCTTATTACTCGTCATGATTTTATTATTGGCAACTTCAATTATGGAGCTTTTTATCTTATTTATTAGATTAGAGACAACCATTTTAGAGTCTTGAAAAATTCTACTGTTTCTCTCCTTCAAGAATTCCCGAAGCACAATTGGAGGAGCCAAAGGCCACAAGAGACAGTAAGTAGAATCCTTGTTAAGATGCGGCTAGGAGCTAAGAAAATATGAAATAGAGTTAGGGTAGGCTGACTTCCAACCTAGTCTATTACATAGCCAATCCCAAACTTGTTTGGAAAAGGGACATCCCAGAAGTAAATGATCCATCAATTCTTCCCATGCTTCACATAGGGGGAAATTTATTGGGCCATAATAGCCCATATGTTGAATTCTCTTAGCTGTTAGGATTGTTTTATTCCAAACCAGCCAAGCAAAGAACCCTACTTTAGGCATTGAATTCTTACCCCATAACAAATCATAGGGAGGGAGATCAATGTGGATGATAGTCTTGGACTTGAAAAGATTATAACCATCTTTGATTTTGTATCGACCGATTTTATTACCATCCTATATAAGTCTATCTACTTTTAAAAAAAAAATTATTTTCCTAGTTTCCAGAATTGATGTAAGTTTTTCTTCCTCCCCAAGAGGTAAACCCAGGTCACGACAATCCTTCCACTTTCAACCATTCTCAGAATTATTGTTAAAGGAAACATAATCCTTAACCTTAGTTCCCCACAATATTTCTTGTTATTAACCAATCTCCGAGATGAGTGATGTTAGGTTGTCCTTCCCATTAGTCATACGAAAACAAAGCATCCTCCCCCTAACCAATTTTCCGGGAAAGTTTGTCTTGAATAATCGATTTACAGTCCAGCATAAAATTGCATATCCTCAAACCTCTATGGGAATTAGATTCTCTTAAAATATTAATAGGTTTGGCTGGTTTAGGTATTTGTGTGATAAGATCTTTACCCATTTGAGGTTAGGTGATTTGATCAATTTCCAAACAAGTTTAGCTCCAAAGTCTTTGCTTTTAAATTTTAGGTCTCTAATTCCCACCCCACCTTCATGTTTGGGCATACACACCTTATCCCATTCAAGAAGGGCAATTTTCTATTTATCCACCATTCCTTTCTAGAAGAAAGATCTAAATATCTTATTAAGCTCATTGCATTGCTTAGTTAGGAGGTTAACACATGCTAATTGGTACAGAGGAATGGCTGAGAGAACAGATTGAATCATGATGGTTCTACCAGCTGAACACAACCATTTACCTTTCCACGAAGACATTCTACTTTTAATTTTCTTTATTGTGAGATTCCATCGCGTAGAAGATCTAGAATCTAGATCCAGATATAATCCTAAATATTTGCAAGGAAGCGAGTCTGCAGGGAAGGAAGCCAGAGAGATATCTATATTAAGAAAGAAAATCTTAGACTTATCCTTATTGATTTCTTGTCCTGACAGGGAAGAGTACCTATCTAGAATGACTTTAATTTCACTGGCCTCTTGAGTAGAGCTCTCCCCATACAACATAGTATCATCCATGAACTATTGATGGGTAATAGCCTCAATCCCACTATTTATTTGAGTACCCTGAATAAGTTTGTCATCCCTTGCTTTATTAATACTCTGACCTAGGGCTTCTACCATTATTATAAAGAGGAAAGGGGATAGTGGATCCCCTTGATGAATACCTTGAGAGATTCCAAAGAATCCCTAAGGAGATCCATTGACCAGAATGGAAAATTTAGGGGTAGAGATACAAGTTTTGATTAGGTTTACCCACCTTTTATCAAAACCAAAAGCTATCAGATAGTTTGTTAAAAAAACCCAATCAACCTTGTCGTATTATTTTTTATGTCTAACTTAATAAGCATACTTGGTTTTTTTTTTTTTTTAGCAGAATTCATTGTTGCTTGGGCGATAATAATATTATCATAAATTGACCGCCCTGGGACAAAACTCAAATGTTCCTCACTTATGATATTTGAGAGAAGTTTTTGGAGTCTACTCGCTATATTTTTGGAAAATTTTTTATATAAGGTATTGCAAAGAGCAGTAGGTCTAAAGTCATTGAATGTTTTCGGGTTTTCTTTTTTAGGAATCAGGGTACTGAAGGTGTTATTAACATCTTTAAGTAGGTTCCCTAAATCCCTTATACCATCTAGTGCACCTGTAATCTCATCTCCCATTAAGTACAACCACTTCTGAAAAAAAAACATGTTGGGAAGCCATCAGGCCCTGGTGATTTATCCATGTTCATTTTTTCAGGATTGCTTCAACTTCCTCCTTTGAAAATCTAGCCATGAGAAGCTGGTTTTGATCTTTAGAAATAACCTTAAGGATGTTATCCCGAATACTATTATCTACATTAGACAAAGTGTCCTTAAGGTAGATATCCTTAAAGTAATCCATAGCTTCCTTGTCTATCTCTTTTGGATCCTCCACCCAATCATTTCCTTTCCCTTTGATTGAAGTAATCCTATTAATACTTCTTCGTTGCTTTGTTTTATTATGAAAGAATTTGGTGTTCTTGTCACCCTCCGCTAACCATGTCTCCATGGAGTTCTGTCTCTAATAGATCTCTTCTTTAGCTAATACATCCTAATATTTATTTAAGAATTGTTTTTCTTCTTCATAAAGGGTAGAATCCATACCCGTTATCAGGACTTTCTCATTTAAAGATTTCAATTCTATTTCAAGTAAGAGTTTAGTCTAAAAAATATTGGTAAAACTTGCTTTATTCCAATATTTCAATCTAAGTTTAATGATTTTGAGTTTGTTAAATATTTGATAAATCTTTGACCTTGTGATTACAATTTCCTCCAACCAGTCCTTAATCATTTCCAAAAAACCTTCATTTTTAGCCACATTTGTTCAAATTTAAAAGGATAGTTTTATGGACTTTTATCTGTTAAGATTTTTAATTCTACCAGAAAATGGTCGGAGCCTAAAAATAGAAGAACCTTAGCTGATAAGGTAAATGGGAGTAAAGAAAAATCTCCTTTAACAAAGAAATGATCTAATTTTTCAGCTATAAAACTAAATCTTTTCCTTCGATTATTCTAAGTGTAAACATCATCAGTTGTGGCTATCTCACAAAGCTGATTCTTATTAATCCAATCAATGAATTTCATGGCTGCTCTAGATAGAAGGCTAGATCCTCTTCTATTTTATGATAACTTAGTGATTGTATTGAAATATCCACCTATAATTACTGTATCTTGACAAAAATCCCTAAATTTTATTTCAATTTCTTTCCATACTCTTTCCTTATCTATACTCTGAATAGGTCCATATATATTCATAATATAGAATTCAATGTTTGATCTATGGATAGATACCCTCCCACAACACTAATTAGCATGTTCTTCTATGCCCGATAGAGACATGGATCTCAGGTCCCAAATAAAGCCCGCACCTCCTGAAGCTCCTGAAGCTAGAGTACCCCATATTTCTCTTACACCCAATTTTTTATTAAGCATATTAGACCCTGAAAGGTCTAATTTGGTTTCTTGTAATAAAATAATATCTGGATTAAAGTTTCAGATACAAAACAGAAGAATGCACTATTTGTTAGGGGCATTCAAGCCCCTAACATTCCATGTGATGAGATTCATAATTCCTTGGCAAGGAACTTCCCCTTACCTACATTAAAAATATTAGTAAGTTTAACCTGGCCAGTCAATGCCCCTGCTAGAGATCGGAGTTCCTTAAAGGATTTCCTCCCCCGCTTACATAGGATTTTGTCATAGTCAGGAAATTCCTTTCTAGGCAATGAAGAATCTAGGCTAAGGCTGGAGTGGATAACCTCATTTAGTTTATTCTCCTCTGCCATAAAAAACCTTAACTCTTCTTTAGTAAGAGGGGAGTCAAGTGCCAGACATTCCTCAATCAAGAATTGTCTTTGCCTGACAACTTCCTCCTCATCAAAAATTTCATCCATAAATCGATCCATCAGTTCTTCTACAAGACTTTCCCCTACATATTCAAAGATAATCCTTATCTCCTCCACAACTTTGTTTGCATCCTTTGTTTCTTTAGTTAAAGGGGTCACCTAGGCATTCTACTCTAGGAGTTGCGGTCAATGAAGCAGGAGGACAAAAGGGAAAGCCTTTTCCACCATTTAAACTAGCTGCCAGAGAGTCAGGATGAGAAGAAGCTAGTTCTTGCAATCTAGGATAGACATGGGGACCCTCTTCATTCCCACTTATCAGACATGTATTCTTAAGGGGAGGGGTGGATAAAGAAGAGTCAAAATTACCCAACTGGTTGAATATGATTAAACCTCCTATGTTGGGTTAAAAATTGATGCTAAATTCCTTTACCACCTTAGGTTTGAAATTGACCTAGTTTGAAAGATTTAAAAGTGGGGAAGCATCCTAGGGAGGATTAGATAATTTTTTAACCTTGCTAACTTTTAGTGGACCCTCCCCAAGGATACCCAGATCCACCAAATCCCCATTAAATATTTTGGGAAGGATAATGACCAAGCATGCACTACTGCATACTTCCGAAGAGGAAATCAGATCATTAATATCCATATGAACAATGATTAGTATCTTCGAATGCGCATTGTCAAAATCAATGAAAATTACAAATTTCCCTAAATCATTACCAATTTCCCTTACTGAGTCATCATCTGATAGTTCTATAGGAATATTTTCTAATTTAATCACTCTCTCTAGCATGAAATTCTCTAATTTTAATGGATTAAAAAATGGTATCCAGTCTAGGATGACAAACCCTAAATTTCTAAAATTAGGGAAACCGTGTGACAAAAGTTTCTCTTTGACAGAAACACTCAAGAAATTAATATAAAGGAAATTATCTTGTAGGATCGTTATGTGTACCTTATTATTTAGTTGATCCATTATCCATTTTACTATTGAGTTAGCTAAAGCTGCGATGCCTTTCCATCTGCAAAACAAACCATACTCCGCGCACAGTTGTTGTTGTCTATTCACCAAACCATGCTTAATCACTAGTTTTCTAGGGTTAGGTCTAATATTTTCAAAAGAATCCGCAGCCTTCCTAACCTCAATACTATTTTTCCTACTATACATTTCACCATTCTTATCAGAAATTTTTCTATGCAGTGGAGAATATATCTTACCTGAAGATAAAATCGGGCACTGATCCGCCAAAACCTCAGATCTCTGCATGATCATATCATCGAGATGACGGGGAGGAGAGAAACCTCCAAATCTTTTCTCAAAATTTTTATTGGAGAAATCCTCATGAATTGGACTAGGGTTCTTATTGTGTGGATGTGGAGGAGAATAAAACCTTGTTTATTCATTCAGATGCAATTGTTAATCTGTGATGAAAACAACCTCCCTCGAGGAGAAGCCCCAGAGAAGACCCTAGGGGAAGAGGCCAAAGAGTGAAATCTGTTGGACATTTTCAGGGAGAAGGGAACAAAGAGAACCTTTCTTGAACTCCGATGAGATTTAGAAACATGATGCCAACCATGGAAATCATCCTCAACCTGGGAATCCCAAATCACAAAGCCAAAATCTGATTTGAGTGCATATTTAGTAAAGGAGAAGAATTTTATTTGTTGATCTAGACTCTCCACCGAGAAAAGTTTAGGTCTCAAAAAAGAAGTGCAAAAAAGTAGAGACATTTTGCGAAAAAGAATTATTGGCAATTATTGTGACTTAAAAAATATCTCGTCTCATGAATATGTTATCATCGTTTATAAAGTACATAATAAATCAAATACCATATGCTAGTTTAATTGACGATAAAAGAGAAATAATAGGAACACTTCACATTCCTTCTAAGTTTATTGGAATATATAGATGAAAAATTTAATTAATAAATAAATTATGCATTAGAAACTTTGAAAAATACACAGAAATAATATTCTCTTTGACTTTTTCTTATTTTTCATGTAAACAATCTTGTTCAATATAAATATAGTAAATACAATTTTTGTTTCAAATATTTATTTGATGGAAGATTGCATATCATCTACAAAGTTGTGTAGCTTCTTGATATGGGAGCATGAGTCTTTAGGTTGAAACCTCTTTGGCTAAGAACAAATGATCGAAGAGTATCCGTTCTGCCAAATTTGCTCAAGGCATCTTTTGATTCCATTCCTTATGATGTTAGAACCTTGCACTGAACAAGACTTGATTACTAGTAGACTTGTTATGTAACATTCTTCAAATTCATTAACCATCAAAGATCAATTAACATTTCAAACATATTTTGAATATTAAAAACATAAACTTAACTATACAATTAACAACACCTTATCTAAAAAAAATATTTTTCAAAATTATGAAATTGTTGGGATATGAAGCCCAACAATCACATGACCATTCACTATCTTCCATCTCTTCATATTCAAAGAGCTCTCTATAAATGGCCAGTCATGTATTGTATCAAACTATTGGATTGTATCATTGTCTTGTGCTGGATTAATATAATTGATTCCCTACTTCAAGTGTGGACATAGGCATATTTCTGAACCATGATAAAATCGCATCTATTGTACTTTGTCTTCTTTGTATTGTGTTTTCATTATGTTTCTCTATTCATTTAATATTTACAATTGGTATGAGAGCCTAGGTGAGGCTAGAGTAGAGATGGAAGAAGATGAAGTCGATTTTGTCATCGATGAATTTCTTGGAAATTTAGGCTCACTAGAGAATGATGCTGGGCCTACAAAAGCTAAAAGAGTTCACCATGTGCATTGGTGGGATGGCTGGAAAGATAATCCTGAAGCTGAACCAGAAGAAGATTTAAGAGCTCTCAAATTTGAGCTTTATGCAATTCTTGAGTGCACGGGTAGTGTGCAACGTAAGAAAAATGTCATGAAAGAATTGCAGAAGAGGGAAAAGATATAAAAGTCTGGCAAGTCTGTTAAGGACCTGGTGATGGTCTATTATAAAATGGATTTCTATACATCTGGGTTCAGTCTTGATAATCTAAATGCTTTTGCTTCCAAAATTCATAGGATGTTGCAGCTGGATAATGAAGAAGCACTTGTTCTTGGTGAACGACAGTCTTTGAGAGACTTCATTGTAGAAGAAGATGAAAGGGTAGATGACAAGTTCATTGTTGAATAAGATGAAGGTGTAGACGAAGGTGAAGAGAATTCTCCAAGAGACCCGACGACGGAGATCCATGTTGAAACTATTGTGGTAGAAGCGTACTGCAACACTGATATCCAGGTGATTGGAAATTTGTTTCAGTCCTCCAAGATCCACGCGGGTGAAGATTTTTTCCACGCAAGATCCACGCAGCCAGAACATTCTTTGTCAGACGTGTCTGAACAAGCTGAAGAACATGTGAAGACATGTGAGGGAATCTGAAGTGTCAACGTCTTTATGACGATTCATAAGACATTCTGGGGCTAGGAGAAGAGTTGTGTTCGAACATAAAACCTTTTGATTACCTTAAGCAGCTTATGTGTAATGATAAGGTGGCTCTTCCCTACGGGACGTACTATGATATGGACTTTGTCCACACAACCTTTGTTTCAACAGTCCACGGTGTTCAAAGAATTGTTAACAACCAATGCACCAAGGAAATTTTGTCTAGCATGCGGTTAAATACCTTTCCTATGCCCGCTAATGCTGATTGTAGCAATTCAAACCACCATTTAGAGCAGTTATATAGTGCAAAGAGGGCAGTCTCCTTGAATGGTGATGAAGAGGATGCAGAGGGAAAGGACCTTTACATATATAATTTCATGCAGCGTGACTACCAACGTTTGGAATCACAGGAGCCGCTGAGTCTACGGGCAGTGCATTGGTGTGGAGGTAGCTATAAGCCTGACTTAGCAGACAAAGATGCACATATGGAGGGTGGTGGAGGCTAAATAATATTATAGAATAGCTCCAGTTTAGATTATTTGCTACGTACAAGTTAGATTTGGGAGACTGCGGGTTTTTCACAGGTCAGACAAAGCCCAACGATGGACAATGTAGCATATCATTTTCAAAGCGATGCAGGAACTAAAGGTTGCATAGAAGGCATACTAGAACAGCTCTGCAAAACATCTCTGTGCTATTGTGGAGATGTGGGAAGGTTACGTGGGGGGCAGTCCTTCCCGCAAATTGCAGAAGGAAGAGGAGACTTGACAGGTGTTGAAGAGCTCGTTATAGAGGAGGACGGGTTGCAGCAGTGGCCCCACAGTTTGTTGAAGCCTCCACCGCTTATGATGATGTAGCTGATGCATGCTTTGGTCTCTGCAATGGTAGAGGATGACTTACACCATTATGGCACTCCACCGGAGGTGAAAAAGGTCGTGAAAGAGGTCGTTGCCCAACAAGAGCCGCTGAAGAAATTCCATATGCAAGTGCACCTGATGTCTGGTGGCTATGCAGCTCCTGCACCTTATGCAAGTGCTCTGATGGTTGGTGGCTATGCATTAGCTCCAGCGGGAGCAAGTGCTCCTTAGGGCTCAGCAATGCAGACAAGTCAGGGTGCTGGTCTTGGGTATGGTTATGGAAGCGGTCCTGATGCTACTGCATATTGCGGGGGATATGGCAGTGCTACTGGTACTGGCACTTATGTGCCTCCTAGAGCTGGTGGTATCAGTGTTGGATATCAAGGAGGCACTCGTGATGTTTATGGTCAACGATATGGAGGAGAAGTATGGTTTGAATATGTCGAAAGTAGTGTTTTCGATTATGGACTGATGGGAAAATTTGTGCCTGAATTCTTTATAAGAGAAGATATTTTTATTCTGATCTTATGTGGAGGAGATTCATTCAAAGTGTGCTGGAGAAAAGCCTGGCAAAATTGAGATCTTCTCCAGGTCTCATTGATTCTGAGAAATATACAAAATACTATCACAATTAAAAAAAAGGTCAAACGTTCAACTTCGACTTGGTTATTACAAAATGTTGATATTATATGTTTACCGACAACAATAGCGTGGCATACGAAGTTTATGAGGAGAATAACTAGTAAACAAAGCGACGAGAAGAAGTGTCCTCCCATGATAATGGCATGCAAGAATGTCCCCAACGAAGAACAGGATAAATGTTTCTTCTTTATTCAATCACTTCCTTTACTCGATTGAAATTGTCCCCCACTTTGGACTAGATTCAGTAAACAATCGATAGAAATTATGTGCCTATTTTGGCTACGATAGTTTCAGTAAACAATCGATAGAAAATATGTGCTCTGTAAAAAGACACACAAATGACATTGGCTACGCTGCATTTCACAACTGCCTATTTTTACATCGTAATTTACAAAGACGATACGTTGTAGTATCCATCTGACTGCCCATTCCCATGAATTTTCTATGTCGTATCTGATTAACACTCGAATATTTCTAAAATGTTCTTCAAACAACGTTCAAAAGGTCTATTTTGGGCTTTAAATAATCTGTAGTTGGGTGTACCTCACAGAATTCATATGTACTTTCTTAAACCTAGATTGTAGTAATGATGATAATGCTAGAGATTTTGTGCGTACTTCTGATTTGGGTCTCACGTGGATTTACTCAGCTGAAACTTCACTGATCACTGTCATTCAGTGATGGCGTCCATTCAGTGTGGGTTTACGGCGATGACAAACTGCATGATCCCAACAGCGATACTGAGTCTAGGACAGAAATCCGCATCAAGGTTAATTTTTTTTATCAAAGGTTTTCCTCAGTTTTATTTATGGACGTTCAAACTGCGGCTATTCTCTCAAAATTAATATAAAGGGTCACAATATAAAATAAAATAGATTTGTTTACAAGATCAAAGATTATTTATGGTATACTAAAAAATTATCTAGTTTTCAAATTTACTTAACAACTCGGTAACCGACTTTAGAGTAAACTCAACTATTTGCTTAACCTTATCCTCTAGACCATTTATTCTTGTTCTACAAGGGTTGTATCAAAGTGTAAGCGTAACTAGAATTTTATAGAAAATGACAATATTGTTTTATGGGAGCTTGGATGCATTTTGCTTTTTAAAATAGATATATATTATATTAAATCAAAATAGATATAACATCTGCATGTCGTATAATGAGAAATATATTTTAGATCAGGTAAGAAATTTATTATTGTTATTAGCATGTTGAGAGACACAACTATATACTTGTACCATTGTAAAGTGCTAGTTCACATTTCAATATAATGAAATTGACCCTCTGTGTAGTACCAATTTGTTGCTTGACCACCTGACATAGAGACAACAACAATAGTTTGAAAAACAAATCCTCTCTTAAATGGAGACATTGAGTGGAGTCCCCACAATGTTTGGTCTCCATACAATTTGGGGTTGCAAGATAAATAAATGACAAATTTAACACTATTTCACAAGGGGCTACAATGATTGACTAATGTTTGTAAACAAATTAGATACAATTTCACTAGTCTTCTCTTAGAAGTAAATATTCACACTTACAATGGAATGCATTAATCTTGATTGAATTTACAAGCCTCTTACAAGAAGAATTTTATCTACTTGATGTTTTTATTTTTATGATTTGTTTTTCTAATATGACCTTCATACTTATTGTTCAATTGATTGCACTTGATATAGAAATAAAAAATAGTATTTTTTAATTAAAATATTATACATATCAATTACCCATAGAAGAGATATCGCAATAAGCACATTTGGAATTCAATTTCCAAACCTTTGGAATAAATTAGTTAGATTTATTGGTGGATATTTATTATTTCATATTTTCCATATTTAGGCATGTGCATGGAAGGATATCCATATTATTTTGAAGTAGTGATTATCTACGAACAACTAATGACTTTTTTCTGTATTTCAAAAGAGCTTGAACAATCTCTACTTGATGAATCATTATAAAGCTACACTACTTCAAATTGATCTTAATGGAAAATCCTTTTGCTTTATTATAAAGAATATATGGATCGAGGATGAAAATTAGAGGTTAGTTTTTCAAGTAATATTTTCTAAACATTTTTTTAAGAAGTTCAAAAAAAATTATTCATCATAAATAATGTCAACACTCGAACCATGCTCTTTCTAGCAAATTTAGAAATACTCTCTTCTTAAGTTTTTTCTACTAAGAACACTAATGTTATTTACTAGAAACTCTAAACCAATGTATTAGATTGTGCATCCTAGGATGATCAATATAACGAAATATGTGGTATTTATATTATTGTTTTCCTTTGAATATCTACATGAGATAGTTTAAGAAAATGTCAAGTTATTTACTACTTGTCATGTGTTTTTTATCAAATTATATGGGATGTGGTTAGTGTAACACCCTAAAATTGGCACCTTACAATTCTAATCAATTTTGGTGCATTTCTTCAAATTCTCATCATCGAAGTCCTATTGTACTAGGCAAATTCTCCTTCCTAATTGACTTAAATTGACTTAGTCTCAAATGCAGAAAACCTGAATTTGCATAAATCTTACGCTATATTTAATTCCTAAATTTTTAAGATTTACTAGCTAAAAATCCCTATGATTAATTAATTTAATTCTAAAGTCCTAAGTGCCTTTAAATTAAATTAATTCCACCCGCTTTAGCTAATACACATCAAAAGCAATTAAAAATTATTTGGTTATTTGAATGGATTATCCACAAATTAATTTCATAATTTCATGTGAAAAGCCACTCATGTGGCAATAATCCTTCATTTAATTAAATAAATCCTTCAATTTTGTCTCACCTTCCTCCATGGAGATGAAGAGTCAGCTGTTTCTTTCAAAGAAACTCTTCATCCTCTCTTCAGGATCTTCTATATTATGGACCTTCTTTTCTTCATTTGAGAGGAGGAATTTTAGAGTATCAAAACTATAGAAAAATCTTGTCCCAATTCTCTCATGTTTTCAATCATTTATTGCATAATTAGTATAATTTCATTTAGAGTAATGACATTTTGCATCTTAAATTAGTTTTCTTATGTATCAAATAGCTTAATTCTATTATCTTTTTCTAGTTCTTAGCTTAAAATATACATTTCCATTCTTAGATTATAATTGCATCTCATATAGAATAAATGGTATTTCAATTTTTACAATGCTTTCAAATCCTCCATTTTAGCAATGGTCATGGTTGTTGGCTCTCATTCTAAGAGTAATTGAAAAACCCCAACTAAATAGGAGGCAACATGTTGATTCAATCAATATTGTGGAATGGATAATTCATGTTTATTTTCGCAATTCGATGATTAAGCAATGACTATGTTGTGTTTGTGCCTGATTTAGAGGTCACATTCAAACACATATATTTTGGCGCCCACCATGGGGCAAAAAATTGATTTTTGACCTCACTCTCAAAAAAATTTCTTACAAAATTTTGTACTCTGCTGTACGGTCGTAGTTCTCTATGTACAGATTCTCACGCGAGAATTCAAAGTACACCACACAAAGTTTTGCACTTACTCACGTGAAGCCTTGTATTTCCTTGCAGTAAGCTTTGTACTTCCTCGCATGAGACTCGGGGCCAGTTTTTTAAAATTTCACTATTTTTGCAAGTACTTTTTCTGATCATTCTAACATGCTGCTATTTTTTATCTTTTTGATTTTTATGACAGCATAGCAGTGGGCTGCAAGTTGATTGACAAAGATATAAACTTGCTAATGGTTTTCTTGTAGGACAGTTGTCGAAGATTATAAAAAATATTGTGCTTGTTTATCGATTTCTTCACATAGTATAAATAGGGCCTTGTTAAAATTTCTTAGGAATCTTGATAGCAAAATAGGGGAATAGGCTCTTCATTACATGGAAGTGATGCCCATGGATGAGTCTGAGATCTAGACGTTTCTAGCATGATGAAGACCTAGGGAAGAAAGGAAAGTTAATGAACCTTTAGCACGTTCACTTGTTAGGGGATTATGCTCTTCTCTCTTTGAGAGAATCAAAAACTCAAAGGCTTGTGAATTGGTTGGAGGAGAGTTATCTCGGTGATGAATATGTCTTGTGTGTTTGGGTAATGTGAAGAGGTAGAGAAGTATGCTCTTCTCTCTTTGAGAGAATCATAAAATTTGACCCTCGAATCCAAGCCAAGTTTTTTGTCACCTTTAGAGGGCCTGCCAGAAGTTGAACCTCTAGGAATGACCCAAGTGAGTACACACCTATCACCGGTTATTCCACCTCACTATAATAAAGTCTGATTTGTAAATTCCAAAGACTCTAAAGCCATGGTAGCTTCTTTCTCAAGATTTTGACTATCATCTTGAGAAAGCCTTGTCTATTGTACTGAACGATGCCACTCCTCGCCCTTCTTGCGGGGGTGTATGACTTTCAAGTGTTGGTGTGGTTGAGAGGCCCCAACCTTGTATCAGGGGCACTGAAGGTTATTGTGAATGGAAGCCTGCTAAAAACTTTCTTAGTTAGTGTATCATCTTAAAATGGAAGCACTTCCATATTGATAGACTTAGCACCTTCATTTAGTATGGTTGGCATATTAGACTTACATCTGTGCTTGACTATACATGTGTAGATGAAATTAGGGTTAGGATCTTGTGGAATCTCCCAAATTTCTCTCTCCATGGCTCTTCTATCTAGGTAGGATCTATATATTGGTCCTCTTGGGCCTCATCCTACTCTCTCTCTGGGCCTCTAGGCCTTCTTAAACACTCTGGCACATTCCCCTTCCTTTCTAGGTCCCCAGCTGATCTGGGTACCTTTCTACAACTTTCTGGTGACCTACTTGAAACCTCAGGTCAGGGTCGAGGTCAACATAGACCTTTTCTAGGTATTGGTCCCCACTTTCAAATTTGGAGCTTATCGGGGCCTAAAACTTAAAATATGTCCCCAGGTTCAGATGCGGAAGTGTTTTCTCTGATATTTGAAATAATATATTTTCTCCTTAGTTGGAAAATGTGATTGGACCATGATTCAAGGTGAAATTTGAATTTGGATCCCTTGCATTGCCCTAGGAGGCCTATGTTGAGATCTCTATATAAACACTCTCTTTTGCCTTCATTTGATGATGAAATGAAATCGGGAGATTACATGATGGAATGATAAGGTAAGCAAGCAAGAGGATGATATAGAGGAATATACTAGGAGGACATATATCATCATCTTCAATCAAGCACTTTGAGGAGAAAGCTATGGTGGATTTTTATTGAAGCAAGAAGGCTCTCTTTAGATCTACTATTCACAACATTCAAGCATTCAAAGGACATCATTTTGGGGTAGCAATTACAGATTGTGAGTTGATAGGAATACTTTAGCCTTGGGGGCTTGGTATGATTTCCTTGTCACATTCAAATCTATGCATTGCTTTCTCATTTCCATGTTATGTTAGGATTGTTAATCTAGAAGATTAGATCTTGATATTGCATGTTTCAAAGCTCCTTTCAAGACATCAATACACAAACACACACATTACATTCTATATTTCGCTATTCATGGAGGTGGAGATCACCAAAATAGGGGTTTGACTAAGGAAAAACCCTATATAGCCACCCCAAAATCCCTCTTTTCAGATATTTGCAGGTGCTATTTTTAGGAGTTACAGGTGCAGGACAGTATATCTAAGACCAGATTTGGATACCCTTTTTAGCAAACTTTCGAGATCCGCAAATAGATTTTCTGTCCACACTGCGCAAGTTAGGGTCAATATTATTGGGTCAAGGGTGACATTTGTGAGTCAAGGTTGACCTTTTTCATAAGATGACATCGGAATAGAAAATATTTCTAGGTTTTGTTTGTCTCTGCATTCTGGTTTGGGATCAATTGTCAGATTTTTTAGAAACTCAATACAAACCTTAGAAAATGAGTTTTTCCAGATCTGCTATGATATGAGGTAGGTATCTTATCTATTTATTTCTTACATGTTCCTCAAGCTATTTTATCATAATAATTAAGTGTAAGAAAACATAAATTTGGCCTTAGGATCTCGCTTTACCACATTACACAAATCTTATTTAGGAAATCCTTCATGTGCCAAATTTTATACCTTACATTTTGGTGAACCCACGATAGACAACTCTTTCTTTTTCATTGGTGTTAGATTTACATTTCATATTAGATCTTGCATGCATATAGAAGAATACTTTCTTTTATGCTATACATTTATATTTCAAAATTCATAAAAATTGCAAAATTACTTTAAAAATGCAAAAACATTTACATTTTTCATGCTTGTAGTACTTCAACATGTATGATTTTTGTTTTGAATACTTTGATGAGGATTTTATTGTACAAAAGGATAGATCCCTTAATAAGGTACATGGAAGTGAGAATGAAAATGGTTCGAATGAGATCCCCATGGATCCCATTCCTATTCATCCTCCTCCACAACCTCTTCAATTGAATTTTACCATAGAGTGTATGCATGGTTACCTTTATATTCCTCTATTTACAACATCAAGACACGTAAAGTAATATTCCATAAACCTTTGATGATGGTAAAAGAATGTCCTCAAATAACTATTAAGGGAAAACCCAGAGATCCCTTGGATTTCTTTGATAACACATATTATGTTTCACATACTTATCGCACATGAAATAATCCTCGACTTACTATCCCAGCAACTTTACCTCCTTCTCAACCCGTGCTTCCTCAAGCACCTAGGTTACCTTCTTCCTTTAAGGAATATGACTTAGTGGAATAGTTACACGCTACTCCGGCCAAGATATCTTTATGGGAATTACTTCAAACTTCCCCTACATATCATGAGGCATTGCAAAAAGCCTTATCTACTCTCCCTGATATGCCTCCTAATCAAGAGAACATTAATTCATTTCTAGAGTGCATGCATACTATGCGTTCTATACCTCCAATTGTGTTTTCTAATAAATATTTGCATACCATGGAGGTTCAGAATCAATATGATGCTCTTATGGTTGTTGTCTCTATTAATCAGAGTATCATTCACAGAACATTGATTGATAATGGTTCTAGGTTTAATGTTTGTAGCATGGATATGCTTAAGGAAATTAAAGCCGATCTTACAACTATTCAACTAGATAATATTCCTATTCGTGGATTTGATAATGTTGCAAAGAAAACTTTGGGTATTATTACGCTTCCCATTAAAATTGGTCATGTGCTTCTTTACACTCCTATCCATGTTATGCCGATACCACTCAATTATAACCTTCTATTAGGAAGACCTTGGTTACATACTATGCATGCGGTTCCTTCTACTCTTCATCACAAGGTTATGTTCATATACAACAATCTAATGTACACACTACATGCGGATGATGAACCAAATCCTTGCTTAAACACAGAATATGCTAAGGTTCCTGAGCCTATACAACCAATTAAAAAACTTGAACAACCACATAAGGTTAAACAAGACAAGATTCCATCTTCTTCCTTGATGGAAGATGAATGGGGAACATTGGATTTTAATCCTACTTTCATAGGAGAATATAAAGTATCAGATTTGGAATTTATGAAAGACCAAACTGAGTTTGAAAAACAAGTTTTTATTCCTTGTCCGCTTTTTGAGGTGCTAAAAAGTAACTTTGTTTCTTCTTATCATGATGAAACAATTGAGACAATAAAACTAGAGTGCTATGACATTGTGACATACCCTGCTCCTTTAACTCAATCCGATATGGCCGATAGGTACGGTTTTGGTTACCATTTACTCAAGAAAGCAAGATTTAATGGGAAAGGTTGTGGTAAGTACAAAAAAGGTATACAAGTACCCTTGGATAATGAAGGTGGTGATTATAATTATGGGTTAGGGTTTAAACCTTATAGGCATCCATCAATTTTTCCTCTTAATGTTAATCATATTTGTGGTGGATATTTGAAATTGGTTAATCCACTTCTCCTTGACATGGATCAAAAGCCCAAATTGGATATCTTTCCTGAGGATGAAGCTCTTGGTGATTTTTTAGGAGCTTATCAAGATCTACCTACATTTCATCATAAAAGAAGAAAACAATATTGTCTCAATAGTGAAGTCTATTTTGGAGAACATGAGGAATCAGATATTTCCCTATTACTAATAGATTCTCCTATGCAAAGTAACTTATTAATAACTGAGACCATTGACATTCAAGTGGATGGCAATGATGTTGAAAGGACAATCAAAATTGGGAAGTGTTTGAGTCAGGATGAGCATGATCAATTGGTTTCTCTCTTGCTTGAATATAAAGATATCTTCGCTTGGACATATTCGGATATGCCAGGTATAGACCCTAAAATTGTCACTCACAATATTTTCTTTAAGCCCAATGCTAAACCTGTGAAACAAAATATTCATAAGATGAATCCTAGCATCGCTTTATTAGTAAAAGCTGAAATTGAAAAATTACTGGGTGCAGGATTCATCTGCTCTATTGATTATTCTAAATGGATTTCCAATATTGTGGTTGTTTCTAAAGGAGGCAACAAAATATGAATGTGTACTAATTTTTGTGACTTTAACAAAGCATCCTTAAAAGATGACTTCCTGCTACCTAATATTGACATGATTGTGGATTCAAAAGTGGGTCATGCATTATTGTCTTTTATGGATGGATTCTCAGGTTATAATCAAATCTTTATTCGTATTGAGGATCAACTTAAAACCACATTTATTACACCTTGTGGGACATGTTGTTGGGTCATGATGCCTTTTGGATTAAGAAATGCGGGAGCTACTTATCAACGTGCCATGATGAGCATGATCAATGGGGCAGTGTTTGAGTCAGGATGAGCATGATCAATTGGTTTCTCTCTTTCTTGAATATAAAGATATCTTCGCTTGGACATATTTGGATATGCTAGGTATAGACCCTAAAATTGTCACTCACAATATTGTCCTTAAGCCCAATGCTAAACCTGTGAAACAAAAGATTCATAAGATGAATCCTAGCATCGCTTTACTGGTAAAAGTTAAAATTGAAAAATTTCCCCTTTACTAATAGATTCTCCTACGCAAAGTAACTTATTAATAACTGAGACCATTGACATTCAAGTGGATGGGAATGATGTTGAAAGGACAATAAAATTGGGAAGTGTTTGAGTCAGGATGAGCATGATCAATTGGTTTCTCTCTTGCTTGAATATAAAGATATCTTCACTTGGACATATTCGGATATGCCAGGTATAGACCCTAAAATTGTCACTCACAATATTGTCCTTAAGCCCAATGCTAAACCTGTGAAACAAAAGATTCATAAGATGAAACCTAGCATCGCTTTATTGGTAAAAGATGAAATTGAAAAATTACTGGGTGCAGGATTCATCCGCTCTATTGATTATTCTGAATGGATTTCCAATATTGTGGCTATTTCTAAAGGAACTGGTATATATTCTAGCTGTTTCTAATGATGTTGAAAGGACAATCAAAATTGGGAAGTGTTTGAGTCAGGATGAGCATGAACAATTGGTTTCTCTCTTGCTTGAATATAAAGATATCTTCGCTTCGACATATTCAGATATGCCAGGTATAGACCCTAAAATTGTCACTCACAATATTGTCCTTAAGCCCAATGCTAAACCTTTGAAACAAAAGATTGATAAGATGAATCCTAGCATCGCTTTATTGGTAAAAGCTGAAATTGAAAAATTACTGGGTGCAGGATTCATCTGCTCTATTGATTATTCTGAATGGATTTCCAATATTATGGTTGTTTCTAAAGGAGGCAACAAAATACGAATGTGTACTGATTTTCACGACTTTAACAAAGCATCCTTAAAAGATGACTTCCCGCTACCTAATATTGACATGAATGTGGATTCAACAGTGGGTCATGCATTATTGTCTTTTATGGATGGCTTCTCAGGTTATAATCAAATCTTTATTCCTATCGAGGATCAACTTAAAACCACATTTATTACACATTGGGGGACATATTGTTGGGTCATGATGCCTTTTGGATTAAGAAATGTAGGAGCTACTTATCAACGTGCCATGACTTTGATTTCTCATCATTACATTCATAAGATTTTGGAAGATTACATGGATGATATCTTGGCAAAGTCTATACAAAGAGAAGATCATGTGGTCATTTTAAGACAGATATTTGAAAGAATTAGGAATTATAACATTAGGTTAAATCCTAAGAAATGTGCTTTTGGAGTTGATTCTACAAAATTATTAGGATTTATCATTTCCAAGCGAGGCATAGAAGTCGATACTAAAAAGATCAATGCTATTTTTAACATGTCTCCTCCTAAGAATATTTCTCAATTACACAGTTTACAAGGTAAAATACAATCTATTCGTCGCTTTGTTTCTAACCTAGCCAATAGGACTGTTCCTTTTACTTCTTTACTCAGCAAAAGATACTACTTTTTCTTGGAACCAGGAATGCAAGAAGTCTTTTGAGAAATTTAAAGAATATCTTGCTAATCCTCTTATCTTACAACCTGCTTAATTCAATAAACCCTTTTATCTCTATACTTCTGCCACATCTAATGTTGTGAGTGCATTATTGGCTCAACATGATAATGAGGGAAAGGAAAGACCTGTATACTATATTAGTCAAACCTTGTTGGATTATGAAACACAGTATACTCAACTAGAATGACAATGCTTGGCTTTATTTTATGCTTGTCAAAAATTCTGACATTATTTACTCAATGTTGAAGTCAATGTGATTGTTAAATTTGATCCTTTAAAACACCTTTTCTCAAAAACTGCACTTTCTGGTCGATTAGAAAAATGGGTAATGTTGCTCACAGAATTTGATCTTAACTTCATTCTTCAAAAGTCAATTAAAGGACAAGCTTTAACTGATTATTTAGCTAAAGATCCTTGTCCTTATTCTAATACAATTGTTACCTCAATAGAATTCCCCGATGAGAATATACTTGCAATCAAACAAGATGATATTTGGGAGCTATATTTTGATGGCTCTAGATGCGAGATAGATTCTGGGGTGGGCATCATCTTGATCCCTCCTACAAAGAAAATAATCCCTATGTCATATAAATTAAATTTTCCTTGTACTAACAATATTGTGGAATATGAAGCTCTCATAGCTAGTTTATGGGCAACTTTATCTCTGTAGATTAAAAACTTAGAAATTTACGAGGATTTGAAATTGATTGTGGAACAAATCAAAGGAGGTTATCAAACTAAGAATGATAAGATGGCACAATATCAAGATTTGGCTTTGGATATTCTTTCGCAATTCTCTTCTTATACAATTCAAACTCTACCTAGGAAAGATAATCGACATGCGGATGCCATGGCAAGCGCAAATTCTCTCATTTACCTTGAGAATAACAAGGAAGACTTTCAATTTACAATACACACTCTTAAAATCCCTACAATTTTTGATAAGATTTCTATGGATTGTTGCAATTTTCATTTAGATGAATGGTATTCACATATTTTTCATTTTTTTAAAGATAATACTTTCCCAGAATCAGTAACATAGAACACACGTAATCATATTAGAAAGCTTGCATCTCATTATATTATTTTACGAGAAACACTTTATAAACATTCTTACAATGGTTTACTATTAAGATGTCTTAACAAAACTGAAGTACCTATAGCTTTAGCTGAAGCTCACTCTAGTTCTTGTGGGTGCCATTTTGGTGGGAAATCTTTAGTCAATAAACTCCTCAAAATGGGATACTACTGGAAAAACATGGAACAAGATTCTTTCACATTTGTCAAAAAGTGTCCTCAGTGTCAACAACATGGTAATTTAATTCATGCTCCTACTCATGAGTTTCGTAATCAAGTTGTCCATGGCCTTTTAGCATTTGGGGTTTTGACCTTATTGGAAAAATCTCACCAGCTTCTTCTCAAGGACACACGTATATTCTCACAGCTACGGATTATTTTATGAAATGGGTAGAAGCTATCCCTCTTCATTCTACTACTACAGATGTTATTTGTGATTTTATCCTTAGTCATATTAAAGCACGATTTGGTATTCCTTCAATGATAGTTTCAGATAATGGTACATCTTTTAAGAGCAAAGAAGTCACAAAATTCATGGAGAAATACCATATACAACATAGATTTTCTACTCCTTACTATCCTCAATCTAATGGTCAAGCTGAAGCATCAAACAAGGTTATTGAACAAATATTAAAGAAAATAGTCAAAAA
The DNA here is from genome assembly GCA_018584345.1 of Thuja plicata. NCBI lineage: Eukaryota > Viridiplantae > Streptophyta > Pinopsida > Cupressales > Cupressaceae > Thuja > Thuja plicata. Next base: position 1,371,933 of record MU223489.1, on the reverse strand, counting down.
ACATGTGAAAGATTGGCATACACAACTTACTTATGCCTTCTGCACTTATAGGACTAGTGTTTGTACAGGCACTGGCACTTCACCTTATAATCTTGTTTATGGGACTGATGTTATCATGCCTTTGGAATTAGAAATACCATCTTTGCGTGTTTCATTTCATGGGATCATTGACAAAGATAATTTCCGGGAACAACGATTACAAGATTTAGAAATGCTAGATGAACAAAGAATAAATGCTTTGGAACACATTAAAGCTTATCATAAATCACTCCAAAACAATATAATCATAAAGTAATTGAACAGTCATTCTCGGTAGGTGATTTAGTCTTATATGAGAATCAAAGAAATGTGAATGCTTTAACTGGTGAAAAAGGAAAATTTAGTCCAAATTGGCTTGGACCCTTTGTAGTAATTGAGGATTTTACTTCAGGTGCTTATAAAATCGGTGATATGAATGGCGTTCCTCTTAGGGAACCTATTAATATCATGCATCTCAAACCTTATTATCCTTAAATCATCATTTCTTTATGTATGTACGTGTTCCTTATAGAATAATAATTTTAGAAGTTATGTAATTTAGAATGCATTCATACATATTTTCCTTTCCTCTTTCTTTTTATTAAGTTTTATGCATTGATGAAAGTAAAAAGTAATCAAATATAGAACTAATTGTTCCAGAACAAAATTTTCTTTATAAATAAATTTTTTTTTTGAGTCTAGTACATATGTGGCATAAGGTGCCATATCTATCAATCTCTATGCTCTGAAGGTTGGTGGCTCCCAGATCTCTCATATCTATGGTATGAGGCTGAGGATATCGGAATGGTAGTCCATGTGTGACTCCTTAATATGCTCATCTCCTAGATCTTCTCATGAGCTCTCTGCATGTCAGCCATCAGTTTCTCTTCTCTCTCCTTTCATAACCTCAACTCTCGCCGCACACTCAGGAAGATATTTGCATGTCTTTTGAGATCCCTTTGTCCTTCACGGGACTCTCTCTCATTAGCTGACAAGTGGTGGGATATACATGTATCCTTTATAAATTCAGATACAAAGCTCCTCCACTCCGCTACACTTCCTACAAAATTCAAAATGTAAAGTTTACTAAATTTATTCTTCTTAGATAAAATCATTATTCAAAGACATTCTAAAGCTATATCATACCTAGATCTCTAGCCTAGACATCACTAAAAGGTCTAGATGGTGGGGGCATGGAGTGACTACTCTCCCCTCACTCACTTTGTCTAGGCCTCGGTGGTGGTGTCTCTGTATGTGCTCGAGGAGGTCACTGTGATCTCAGGGGTGCAACATAAACTGGATGATCACCGTGTGTGTGTGTAAATGGGTACTTGTTGAAAACAACACAAGCACTCAATAGGTCATTGCATTAGCTTGAAAGGTTAGATAAAATATTAGAAACCACTAATATTGACCTATTGCCTTTTAACTAGAAAGAGTGTAATTAGTTGCATATTTAGCCCTCAGGATATGCTACAAATCAGAGACCAATACTATTCTAGCATGAAGGATTTGATCTAATTTAAGCTAAAAAGATGAAAAAGCATGTAATCTATCTTTAAAAGATGAAATGAAAACAATGAACTAGCATGGAAAAATAGATAAAATGTGAATCTAGGATAAATCTAGCAGCATAAAAATGTATTTTTGATCTAAAGTGAAGGCTCCTTTACTCTCAAAATAGACTTCCATTTATAGAAGAATGGGAGAGAGAGAATGGGGACAAGGTTCATTTATGAATTTGGAGACTCACAAATAAAAATGTAAGAGCCATTAATGCCCAAGGCATTAATAAGGCATGGGAGAGACATGGGCTTAAGGTCTTGATTTTAATGAAGGTATTAATGAAGGCCTTAAAGAGGGAAGGGAGGATGTAAGAGAGTGGCTTGAGAAAAGGGACTTTAAGAAAGTCCAGCTTGAGAAAGTGGACTTTCTCAAGTGGGTTGAGTTGCTAAGTATTCCTTAAT
>MU223489.1:1306701-1356719 GCA_018584345.1 Thuja plicata | reverse complement strand
CCTTTTCTTTGAGATCATTCACATCAAAATTCTGGGGTAATTTAACACCCATGGATGCTAAATGGAGAAAGTATTTTTCTTTGTCATCTCCAATTATCCGTTCCAACAGTTTATGGATTCTTTTGCTTTGTTTGAGTTTCTTGTATTCATCTTCAGGGATTTCTTCATCACTATCTGACCCAAATAGATTACGTTCAAACCTAGGTCTTTCTTCCTCTTCCGTACCTACGGATTGTGCTTGTTTTCCCTCACCATAACCCTCAAAGGATTTACTCCAATCGTTAGTGTTGCTACCCATTTAAGGTGAATCAAGATCGAGCAGGGAATTGTGAGAAGTCTATCCTTGAAAGTGTGATGTCTTAGGAGGCACTTTTGATCCTTCAGTTGTGTACTTGTTGCATCTTGTGTTAACCATGAAGTTTGTTTCTCAACTTCGTCAATGTTTCCCAATAGTACTAGCAAGGATTCCAGATCATTCAAGTGGGTGTGTCTAGGTAGAAGTAACTTTTTGTTTATTTGGTGGATGTAAATGATTCTAGTGTCAGAGGGTTAGAATGCCCTGATAGTGAGTTGGGAACCAAGTTGTTTGATAGAGAATGGGTAGACCACATGTATTGAACTAATCGTGAAAGACTGTCTGAGCATGCAAGGTAGACGTTTCGAAAGTGCTTGAAAATAATAGTAGGGAGACTAGAAGAGACAATAGGGATGAGTTAAAGAGTAAAAAGGGTACCTAAAACAACTGAGACCTCCCTAGAAAGACTGCTAGAAATGCCCACTGCCCAGGATGCGAGCTCCCAGATACGATTCTCTAACAGAACTAGATGAGATCCTAAACCCTGGATATGATTCTAGAAAACTGGATGTGACTTACTGCTTGACTAAATGCGATCTTATACACCAGATATGATACTAAATATAGGATACGACATAGGAAATCCTGGATGTGATCTTATGATGGACTTGTTAGTTTTGGTTCATTTTGAGAATTTTACATTTTGAGGAATGTGAATCTGTTTGTTTCCAAATTGCATCAAGGGGTATTTTGTCAAACGTAAAAGACACTTGTACTCTAGGGTATGAAATTTATTGACTGTTATAAGGAGCTCATCTTTTTAATGGCCTTTCTGACACATCAGACAATTTTGCATTGTTAGAAGGAGTGGATCAAGACACACATCTTTTTCCTATTCTCTAGGTGGAGGATGAAAATTGTTTGCTCGTGGACTTAGGTACACACTCAAATGCTAATCAGAATGCAACCATCACCAACCACACAATGGCTCCAATCATGATGCTATATTAGCCGACTCCAAATGCAAGTGAGGGCACGATATGATGAGTGTCTTGGGGCAATTACTTTTTGCCTTGCACAAAGATTATCACCCTTTTGGGGATGAATCAAGAATTCTTTCAGTTGAATTGTGTTGTAGATTATTGGGCAATCTGTTCAAAACTATCCCCCATAGAATTGCACAAGGAAAAATTGAGGTGTATAGCCCTATGAGTACCTGAATATATATAGTCTCGCAAGCAATATTAAAGTGGTTCCACTCTATATATACCTCGATATGTTTAAGGAATGATGTCAAAATTCCAAAAACAAAATCAATTCTGTCTTTCAAGGCTTTGGCCTACAAGGAAGCAACTATTTATAGTGAATTGGAAGGGTCGATGTAAGACCTGTCCTCACTTTGGTCATTCTTGGGAGATTTTTTCCTCAACCGGTAGGCCCTCTACTGTTAAAAGAATGGTAACCAGGATTGGCGAGCTTAGGAGTTCAAGATTTTTGATTCTTCAAATGAAGAAGAGCATACTCTCCTATTCCATGCCGTTTTCTCTCCAAACACTTAAAACAATGTTCTTTCCCTCAAGCTATGTTGAGCTTGATTTAAGTGTTTCTATTTTAAAGAAAACAGAAAGCTTTTGAAAAAGGGAAAAATTGTCTTGTTCAATTACCACATTGATTTAATGCTTTGTGTTGTTCTTTTGATTTTACAAAAGCAATTATACAATTGAACTTGTTCAATTAACCCTCATATTTAATACTTTGTGTTGCTCAATTACTTTCCCAAATTGAATTAAATAGTTTGTTTGCTTGTTTAGTTACTCCCAATTTTGTCACAAATGATAAAACAACATCCGACTTTCTGATTTTCCTCAGGAGGAAAAGAGCATAATATCTAGTTGTTTATCAAGTGGGAAGAAATGGTTTTAAGCTTGTGAAAACTGGGAAATAGAAGTCAAGACAGAAGGGGTTTGGTAACCTGTGAAAAACCACGTTAGTACTTTGCTTAATCTGACTCCATGAAACCTGTTAAAAGGTACCTAAAAACACTTGTTAGGCTGCAAAACATAGAAAGCACAACTAGTTGAACTTGTTAGGGTTAGATAAATCAAAAGGGCAATCTTCAAAACCAGATGCAATCCTAAATTCTTACCATATGCGATGCAGTATCTGGGATGCAATCTTATTCCCCAGATATGAAGCTTTACTGACTAGATGTGACTGAAAACTAGATACGATCTGAGAAATCTCAGATGCGATCTGGAAACCATGTGGTGTGATGGCGTATCCGAGATGCGAGCCTGTAATCATATTTGCAATTCTATGTCAAATTTCTAAGTTTGCAAATGGCCAAAAATTGTTAGAAAATGAGGCTAAGATCAAATTTGAGCCCCATGGTGGGCGCCATAAATATGTGTGTAAATGGGTACCTATTGGAAACAACACAAACACTCAATAGGTCATTGCATTAGCTTGAAAGGTTAGATAAAATGTTAGAAACTACTAATATCGGCCTATTGCCTTCTAACTAGAAAGAGTGTAATTAGTTGCATATTTAGCCCTCAGAATATGCTACAAATCAGTGACCAATACTATTCTAGCATGAAGGATTTGATCTAATTTAAGCTAAAAAGATAAAAAAAGTATGTAATCTAGCTTTAAAAGATGAAATGAAAGCAATGAACTAGCATGGAAAAATAGATGAAATATGAATCTAGGATAAATCTAGCAGCATAATAATGTATTTTTGATCTAAAGTGAAGGCTCCTTTGCTCTCAAAATAGGCTTTTATTTATAGAAGAATGGGAGAGAGAGAAGGGGGACAAGGTTCATTTATGAATTTGGAGACTCATAAATGAAAATGTAAGAGCCATTAATGCCCAAGGCATTAATAAGGCATGGGAGAGACATGGGCTTAAGATCTTTATATTAATGAAGGCATTAATGAAGGCCTTAAAGATGGAAGGGAGGATGTAAGAGAGTGGCTTGAGAAAAGGGACTTTAAGAAAGTCCAGCTTGAGAAAGTGGACTTTCTCAAGTGGGTTGAGTTGCTAAGTATTCGTTAATGGAATGTGACAACATTAGGAGGTGGATTAGAGTAGAATTTAGGATTAGGATTAGATTAGCATGGGTGAATGGGTTGAGAAGGGTTAGAACCTAGGGTAGAAGTGGTTGAGATAGGTTAGGTTGGGGTTTAGGGAAATATTAATAAATAAAATAAACTTATTTAATTCATTTAGAAATATAGGAATTAATTATTTAAACGATGAAATTGCTTTTTAATAATTAGAGAACTATAGCCATTTTAATTAAATTAAATAGGCTAGAGGAATGGGTTAATTGAAAGTGAGTATTTAATTTAGGGATTTATTTAATTCCTTTATAATTATATACTATAGCCATGTTTTATTTTGATTTGATTTGATTGGTCAAAATTGATTTGAATTGTATGGCTATAATAGTTAATATAAATCAGTGATAAAAATACCTAGGATATTAAATTGATTTAAAGAATTATGCCAAGCAGTAATAGGGTCATTTGGACATAAATTGAGGGTATGATCACATTTAGGGAAAAATAGGGTCTATAGTTGCTACAGACAAAATTCAGGTGGTTACACACCAGTGTTTGTACCATGACCTGGGGGCATCTCTACTGCTTCTTCCTCTACTCTCTCCTCCTCCATAGGATCTCCCCCAAGGGGAGGTTCCTCCTCATCTCCCTGATCCTCCTCCTCTTCTACTGGCATGTCATCTCTTGGGTGGCTCCTCTCTCAAGGACTGAGATCACCTGTGGGGTAGTCATCAGGAAAGATAGGATGGGTCACCTGTAAACTCCAGTATCTGATATACTCTCTACTAACACCAACATAGGATATCTCAGAAGCTACCTCTATATCCCTGGTCTCATCCATCTCACTATCGACAATATCAGCTACTATCGATCAATGTATGGTGCTGGGTCTCTAATAGTATTTCGTAGGATATTTGTATCAAGGTACTATACACAGAACCCCTGTACCAAACCAAACTATCTCATCACTCTATCATAATAATATGTCATCATGACATGATTAGTTGGACCTTCCAAGAACTTACGCTAATGTGAGTGTCTCAACTAATGTCGAGTATTTGGCCACTCTACCATCTCACAATAAGGTCTCCATATCACATATATACCTGGGATATGGTCAAAGTGTACCCTCCAAAAGAGGATATCTCCGTGCTACCAAACATCTGCCAGTGGATATGCAAAGGCTCTAGGTGTGCTCACATCTACCATCACAAGAGTACCCTATGGTCGTGTACATGTATAATGCTCAAACATCCAAACCTATAGCAAGGTGCACACCGTAAGACTCTCCCACTGGTACCTCACCAACTGACTTAGATCATGATAAAGATGAGCTAACATATTGTGGCCCCATGCAATAGTGACCCTGTCACTCTCCATCCTACATAGAATATGGGTAAATGGCACTTAAAACACTATACCCTTTGTGTTGGGCACTACAACCAGAGAAAGTATACATAGCATCACTCTCCATACCAAGGGTGTCAGACCTGCTAGTATGGATGCCAGTGATATCTGATCTGATTGGGTCCTCATCTGTACTACTCATCCCAAACAATACTCCATACCTACGAAAACCTCAGACAAACCTTATGGTCCTCTTAGTCTGACAAGCTCACCTCAGACTGGAAGCCACAGGATCCTATACACATCCTCCAGTGTGACTGTGATCTCTCCTGATGGAAGATGGAAAGAACATGTATCCTCGACCCATCTCTCTACCAGGGCTAATATCATAGATTGATGGAACCTCAGCTATGGTAGGACTGCTACCCCGTATAATCCTACATCTCTCTATAATTGTATCTCATCCTGTTGTAGCTTGGCAACACTCTGTCTGATAGATAATAGTAACCCTCCAAAGGGATGCTCTCAAAGATGGACTAGATCTTGCAAGCACACATATGGATCATATCAGTACTTCTACATCAAAAATCTACTGTACCCACCTGACTTGGTCAAGGTCAACCTTTTTGGGTCAAGGTCAACCTTTATGGGTCAGGGTCGACCTTTATGGGTCAGGGATAACTTTTTTGGGTTAGGGTCGACCTGGCCCCAAAAAGGATAGAACCTTCCCAGTCAGGGTTGACCTTTATGGGTCAGGGTCAACCTTACTGGGTTAGGGTTGACCTTATTGGGTTAGGGTCAACCTTCCCCATAAAAACATCAAAATTTCAATCACAGGTACTAGAAATAGGAACATACCTCAGGCAGTGGTTGTCGGCTAGCTAGGCACTCCCTCAGGACCTCCATGTGGCTCGCTCAGAATTCCTCTCTCTTTGACATCCTATCTCCTTCCCAAAACTCTGCAAATGGTAAGAATGAGGTGGTAAGTGTCTCTTTCTCTTATTTATAGATAGTAAATTAGGGTTTTACTAGGGTTTCATTTGAAGTTATGTAGGTTAAATTTAAATTTTCCCTTTATATGCATTCATATAGGCATCTACTCTTTCCATCATAACTTGAGTTCCATAGCTCTATTTTTAGTGTCGTCAGAAGTGTTGGAATCATGATTCAGATACCTAACCTCTTAAATCAGTTTAGGAAGGTTTAGGAGAATTCCAAATGGTTTAGGAAAGGATCTTCTTCAACAAATTACATATTTAGTGTATAGAAATTACCTTATCACCCTGTTTCACCTTCCATGAATCAATAAGCCGAATCAGGGGGGGCGTAAGGGGATTTATATACTTCTCAAGATCATCATAGTAAGACTTAGGTACTCTCTAGATTTTCATTAACCTCGTGTGTTTCAGGTTGTAGATACTAATGGTTTCTTGCAGGATCTTCGTATTGAGGACTTAGCTATATCCTTTTTATACTTTATGATATTTTCTTACTTTAGCTTGCATATTCATGTAGTATCATATCTAAGCTAAAGTGGGAGCTAAATGTATCATCTTAAAATGGAAGCACTTCCATTTTGATAGACTTAGCACCCTCATTTAGTATGGTTTGCATATTAGACTTACATTTGTGCTTGACTATACATGTGTAGATGAAATTAGGGTTATGATCTTGTGGATTCTCCTAGATTTCTCTCTCCATGACTCTTCTCTCTAGGTAGGATCTATGTATTGGTCCTCTTGGGCCTCATCCTACTCTCTCTCTACCTCTAGACCTTCTTAAACACTCTGGCACATCCCCCTACCTTTCTAGGTCCCCAGCTGATTTGGGTACCTTTCTACAACTTTCTGGTGACCTACCTAAAACCTCAGGTTAGGGTCGAGGTCAACATAGACCTTTGCCAAGTATTGGTCCCCACTTTCAAATCTGGAGCTTATCAGGGCCTGGAACTTAAAATAGGTCCCCGGGTTTGGATGCGGAAGTGTTTTCTCTGATATTTGAATTAATATGTTTTCTCCTTAGTTGGAAAATGTGATTGGACCATGATTTGAGGTGCAATCTAAATTTGGATCCCTTGCATTGCCCTAGGAGGCCTATGTTGAGATCTCTATATAAACACTCTCTTTTGCCTTCATTTGATGATGAAATGAAATCGGGAGATTACATGATGGAATGCTAAGGCAAGCAAGCAAGAGGATGATATAGAGGAATATACTAGGTGGACATATATCATCATCTTCAATCAAGCACTTTGAGGACAAAGCTATGCTGGATTTTTATTGAAGCAAGAAGGTTCTCTTTAGATCTACTATTCACAACATTCAAGCATTCAAAGGACATCATCATGGGGTAGAAATTACAGATTGTGAGTTGATAGGAATACTTTAGCCTTGGGGGCTTGTTATGCTTTCTTTGTCACCTTCAAATCTATGCATTGCTTTCTCATTTCCATGTTATCTTAGGATTGTTAATCTAGAAGATTGGATCTTGATATTGCATGTTTCAAAGATCTTTTCAAGAGATCAATACACACACACATTATATTCTATATTTGGCTATTTGTGGAGGTCGAGATCACCAAAATGGGGGTTTGACTAAGGTAAAACCCTATATAGTCACCCCAAAATCCCTCTTTTCAAATATTTGCAGGTGCTATTTTTGGGAGTTATAGGTGCAAGACAGCAGATCTGAGACCAGATTTGGATACCCTTTTTTAGCAAACTTCCGAGATCCATAAATAGATTTTTTTTTGACACTACACAGGTCAGGGTCGATATTATTGGGTCAGGGGTGACATTTGTGGGTCAAGGTCGACCTTTTTCATAAGATGACATCAGAATGGAAAAAGATTTCTGGGTTTTGTTTGTCTCTACATTCTAGTTTGGGATCAACTCTCAGATTTTTTAGAAACTCAATACAGTCCTTATAAAATTATTTTTTCCAGATATGCTATGATATGAGGGAGGTTTCTTGTCTCTTTATTTCTTACATGTTCCTCAAGCTATTTTATCATAATAATTAAGTGTAAGAAAACATAAATTTGGCCTTAGGATCTTGCTTTATCACATTACACAAATCTTATTTAGGAAATCCTTCATGTGCCAAGATTTATACCTTATAGTTAGATGCCTACCCGAATCACCTCTGAAAGAAGATATAATGTGTGCACAGGGAGGGGGAAGAATCTTTCCCCTAGATTCTCAATATAGGTATGCACCTAGATGCTTGAGGTGGTATATGACACTAGTCCTTGCTTTAAGGGTAACCTTTGAACATATATTACTGAGTCCTTGGAAACACCAAAAATACGGGTGCCCTCTTGGGGGTGACACTGTTGTGTGAGGTGCATGCATACACATAAGACAGTGAGGCATGGATTTTTTCTTCTCTACCATTTTTTTTGTAGGGATAACCAAGTGTTTATTTTGTCTCTTAAACTATGCAATCATGATTAAACAAAGATAGCCATGATTCGACCAAGTTGCCTTATCCTTGGTAGAACTGTTTGCGACTACTTCTTGCATCACTATTGCTTGATCAAAACTTTGTGCTTGTTAACAATTGCTTGTCACATTCAAACTGAGATTGTTGATCTGAACTGTCATAAAATTGTCCCAAATCTAGAAATGATGTCAGAGAATAGTCCTAACTATGTCTCAAAATCTGATTTTTGTCTCAAAAATTGAGTCAATCTATCAAAACCTAGAGTTTTCTTGCACGAGATTTCAGAAACTGAGCACTTCCTCATGCGAGCTTTCATTTTCTCATGCATAGTTACAAGTTTCCTCGTGCAAACCAACACTTTCTTGTGCAAATCTATCCTTGGGTGTCCTAAAACAATAGTTATTTCCCATTGACTGGTGATTTTTTCACCTAATCTAATTTTTTTCTGAGACCTGATTGCTTGTTTCCCTGTTGTCTACAGTCTGAAACTAATTGTCTCAATTTACAAACCAACTGATTCTTCCTCAAAATTGTTTTGTCATTTTGTCTTTGTCCTACTTTTTTGTACTTTTGTACCTTGCGATGTGATAGTCACATCTTGGTTGTTCTAGCCATACTCTCGATGATTCATGCTGGGTGCTTTTCACATCCTGGCTATTCTAGCCTTTATCTCCTTTTTTTAATTTCTAGAGATACAGTTCTGAGTTGGGTCCTAAGTTCTCTCTTGTTTCATCTTTGTCTATGCCAGTTACAACTAGAAGCAGAAACATATTTCCCATTTGTGGTTCTGTAACAGGTAGAGGTAAACCTCGTAATCAAGGAAGAGGTCATTCTGAACCTATTGTTCAATCTAATAGCCAAAAAGGATCCTCATGTTCCTCCTCTCCATTTAGTATAGATCCCAGTCTGAATTAGAAACTAGTGTTTCAACAGTGCTATAATCCTTTGTTTCAAACACGAACTGAACCATTGTTTAAAGATCAACAAAACTTTATAAATTCACCTATTTGGGTTGACCCTATTGACAATCCTTTCTGCCTTAGTGATCCTTTTAAACATATCAATCCTTTTGATCCTATCAACCCCTTTGACTTGCCAAGAGTTACATTGACCATGAACTGTTGTCTCAATACACACACTCATACTGAACCTGTGCACACAACACAATCCCACATCAATGACATGGAAACTCCTTTTGATTACCTACAAGGTCAACACAGTGAGGTCCATGACCAATCTCAAGATGATCAGGGTCCAAAAAGTGATCAACATCACCATCACCATCATCCTCCTCCACATGACCAGAGTCAAGATCCGAACCCAAGCATTTATGAAATCCTCAGTAATGATGATGAGTTGATAACTCAAAATGACATAGATGCTGCAAAATATAATAAGGCTCTCATCAAGATGATGGAAATTCTCCTTACGAAAGATAGAGAGAAATATTTTCTAGATTTGGAAAATCAAGGAGTTAAGCTACCCCTAAATTTCCAAGTGGAAACACTTGTGGCTAAAGAAGAAGAGATTGAGACTACCTGATTGCAAAAAATGATTCAGGATATGAAAAACCAAATTATCCAACTTGTAAAGGATAAGGATAAACCCACACAATAATTCACAATGGAGAGCATCTATCCTTTTCCTTTTGATAGGAGTACTCATATGCCACCTTTTCCCAAGGGAGTGGAACTCCCTAAGTATGATAAATATCTGGGTACCACCGATCCTTAGGATCATCTGATAGAATTTGGGGCCCTATCTATGGAGTTCATTCATGATCAAACTTATTTAATGTGTCTCTTTCCCCAAAGTTTGGGTGGACCTGCCATGGAGTGGCTTTCTTGACTACCCACTAACATTAAGACTTTTGATGAGATTGCAGATCTCTTTATCTAGCATTATTATCACAACATACAACATCCCCTCAACATCAGGGACCTTTGTAATCTCAAGAAAAGACAAGGGGAGCCATTCTTGACATTTCTCTAGAGATGGAGATAGCTTTGTACCAAGTATCCTCATAAAATACGTAAATCTGAGAAACTCAACATCTTCTTGGACAATCTCACTCCTGATTTTGGGTATCAGGTACAACTTCAAGGTCCCCTCAATTTTGACATGTTTAAACAAGTTGTGAGGATAGAGGCATTTATAGTTAAGAAAGGGGAGTTGACTTTAAACAAAGACAACAAATAATGTTCCTCCTCTTCCAAAAAATATAAATGGAAGTTTGTCAACAAGAATAGAGACATTGTGAATGATGGAGTGGTTGATAATGTGACCCCAGCTCCTTCAAAACTAGTTTTCAATCTTAGTTCGAGTATACAAGATATCAAAACTATTGAAAAGGCTGTAACAAACACTCAACCACCTTCTAGATTCTCTAGCAACAAACCTTGGGCCCCTTGACCCAAGCATGAATTTACTTCCTTGGGAGAACTGCTTGATGTAGTTTTCAAGAATTTGGTGCAAAACTAGATTCTCGCTCCTTTGGACAAGTGTCTATATGATTCGCAACCATGACTCCATTGGTGGAATGAAAATGCATATTGTGACTATCACCAGAACAAGGGTCATAAGACTTCTACTTGTCTTCAATTGTGCCATAACGTCCGAGATCTGATTGATAATGAGGTTATTGTTGTGGAAAATTATAATAGGAATTTAAAGATCCCTTTCCTTGTCAAGAGAAAGGTGATTCTTCCAACACTAAGAACCAAAATACCAAGGTTAACTACACACATACCACTTATGACAGTCATCAACATGATTAAACCTATTGAAGTTGAGTATTGTGATGTGATTACTATCAAGGGGAGAAAGGATGCTCTTAAACCTAAGACCTCGTTTGTCTTGAGAGGCCCTGGGTCTTGCTTGTCTAAACCAGAATTGTCTCAGGATTGAACAAACATCATTATCAGATCCCGCACTAAGATCACTCTCAAGGGTCCTGACCCTCCTACTACTACATCTACATTGAAACAACCCGTGGATAAAGCTATTCTTGGTCCTGCCAACAAGACCATGAAAGTGGTCCCCACACCTCCTACTGCTAGTTATAGCATTCTTGACTAGCTGCAAAGAACCAATGCTCAAATAATCATCTTTGATCTGTTGAAGATCTCACCTACTCACAGGTTGATTATGGATAAATCCCTTGAAGAGGCTAATGTCCCCAAAGACATTAATCTTGATTAGTTTCAATCTATAGTGGGTCACTTTACTTCACCGCACTATTTTTCCTTCTCAGAAGAAGATGACCACTTGATTAGCCACCTATGTAATGCTCCTTTGTATATAGAGGTCATGATTGGAAAACAACTCATCCACCGTGTCCTTATTGATAATGGTTTTGGCCTCAACATCTACTATGCTCACTTGCTCAATCAACTAGGCTATGATGAAGATTGCATAGATTCAAGCAACAAAATTACTATCAAATCCTATGATGAAGAAGAAAGAAAGTCTAAAGGTTTAGTTGTGCTACCCATTTGGGTTGGACCTATTGAAAGAGATATCACATGTCAAGTTTTGGACATTCCTCTCACTTATAACATACTATTGGGAAGACCATGGATCTATGAAATGCAAGTGGTTCCCTCTACATATCATCAGTGTGTCAAGTTTCCTTTCCACGGCACAGAAGTGACAATTCCTGCTAATATGGACTCTTCTTGTAATACGCTCACACAGTCAGCTGATATTTTTGTTCGTGCTAATAGAGAATACATAGAATTCTATGATTCCAAGCTTAGAGACATGGAATAGACTTTGAAAATCAAAGACATGGGCATGGGGGTATCAAATAGAACCCATGCTATCATTAGAAACTCTACCTCCATCTCCTCGTTCTTATGGGAGACCTTCTGAGAACAATAAATCTTCTACTCCTCCTAAAATAGCTTATGATGGTACCTTTGTACAAGCTTCAAAAACATTAGAAGATGAAGATGAGCAAAGAGATATTAAAGCTTGGCTTTACAAAGGAAAGGACATATCTGAACAGACTACCCCAACTCATGAACTAGATCCCAATAGTGAAGGTCTTAAAATTATGAAACACTTTGGATACAAAGGGAGTGGCCCAATAGGGGTGAATGGTAATGAGTTAGTTGAACCTATTAAAGCTACAGGTCAAAAGATGAAAGACACAAATGGTTTAGGCTTTAAGAAGATCCTGTTCCATCTAGGGATTAACAAATTTGTGCCAAAACTAGATCCTCCACTAGAACCTAAAGGCACAACTATAGTTGACACCACTGAGGATAGCTCTGATGAGGATTGCTTTCCTTATACTAATCCTCTAGATCTAGAAGCATTCTTTGCTGAGCCAGATGATGTCATAATACATGCTAGTATAACCAAGGCTGGTAGTGACTCCAATGTTGCTATTCCATTCAATTCTCTGACATACAAACAATGGAAAGTGTCACAAGACACTAGTTTCCAAGGTGAACGATACATACCATCATAGTTTCAAGAGCATTTTGCACAAGAACAAGCTGGTGTCACAAGAACTCCCAAACCTTCATGGTGCAAACATCCTAGCTAGATTTCAGACACATATTTCCATGAATATGAGTTTGACAGTCTTTCAGAAGGATCCTATGAAAAGCTTCTCAACATAGGTGAAGAGTCTAGTGAAAGGTCTAATGAGTCTGAGTCCATAAATGTTAATGTGTCTTCTACTATGGTCTCTAGGAGTCAAAGGGATTTGAATATACCTTTGGATGAGATTTATCTAGGTCTTAGCTTACTAGTCATCACTTTCAATGATTATACCATGAATGTACTTGAACCTATCACTTCTCTCTCACTCAAACATCCTGAGCTAATAGACTAGAATTCCCCTTCCTCATCCAACAAATTCCTCACATTCCAGAATGACTATGCTCTAGCCTGCTATCTTCACATTGCTGAACTTGTAATGTCCTCCACTAGTGAAGAAAGTGTCAACATGACTGAGGCTGATTTCAAGTATCTTAGTCATAAAATCACAAGAAGAAAAAATAGGTGCTCTAATGGTGAAAACCACATTGTTCCAGTGTCAAAACCAAAAAAGTAAAAAGAATAGATGTATCCAAAGGTGAAAAAATCTCTGACGTGCCCAAGGATGAGATACTTGATGCACTTCTGAGTTAGTTCTAGGAATGATCATCGGTGATAATTGAGCTGATTCAGCCAGTAAATCTGGGTACAGAAGAAAATCCACACATTATTCATGTGGCTAAATCATTGTTAGCAGAAGAACTCAAAGAATTCACAGATTTCTTCAAGGAGAAAAAGATAAACTTTGCATGGAAATACTCTGACATGCCTCGTGTAGATCCTGATCTTATCATGCATAACCTGTCAATAGCTCCTAGAGTAAAACCAGTCAAGCAAAAACTTAGAAAAATGCATGCACATGTGGCTCTACTTTTCAAGGCAGAATTATAGAGACTCCTAATAGATGGGTTCATCAGAGAAATTGACTATGCAAAATGGATCTCCAACATAGTTCTAGTGTTGAAGCATGACAAATCTATCAGAGTCTGCACAAACTTTAGGGACTTAAATAAGGTATGTCCAAAAGATGATTTCCCATACCCAACATTGATATGATTGTGGATATGACAACATGATATGAAATGTACTCCCTAATCAATGGTTTCTCTGGCTATAACCAAATCAAAATTGCACCAAAGGACCAAGAAAAGATTGCTTTCACTTGTGCATGGGGTACTTTCTGCTGGAATGTTATGCCTTTCGGTCTTAAGAATGTTGGAGCCACTTATCAGAGAGCAGTCACTACTATATTTCATGATATGATGCACAAAATTATGGAAGATTATGTTGATGACACCCTTGCTAAAATTATGGACATGAAAGCACATCTTACTGATCTAGGCCCTATACTAGATCATATGGAAAAGTTCAGACTACATCTCAATCCTAAGAAATGTGCATTTGGAGTAACTTTGGGAAAATTGCTTGGTTATATCATCTCTGCAAAAGGAATCGAGGTGGACCTTGAAAAGGTGCAAGCTATCATGGAAATTCCTCCACCTCACAATATAAAACAAATTAGAGGTCTTCAAGGTCAGCTTCAATCTATCCAGTGCTTCATCTCATAGCTAGCTGACAAGTCACAACCATTTACCAAGAATCTACATAAAGGTGTGACCTATGAATGGAATAAAGAATGTGAACAAGGTTTTCAACAAATCAAATAATATCTGGCTAATCCACCTATATTAATGCCTCCTATTCATGGAAATTCATTAATCTAAACATCTCTGGGTGCTCTATTGGCCTAAGAAGCTCAAAACAATAAAGAAAGAGCAATCTATTACATCAGTGGAACATTGGTCTCCTATGAAATGAATTATTCCATCATTGAGAAAGCTTGCTTGGCAGTAGTGTTCACTTCCCAGAAGTTATGGCATTACATGCTTGCTCATACTACAAGGCTCATTGCAAAAATTGATCCATTAAAGTACTTACTCAGTAAAGATACCCTCATAGGTAGACTAGATAATGGGTCATGTTTCTCAATGAATTTGATATTGCATATGTCGAGAGAAAAGCTATCAAAGGGCAAGCAATTGCAGATCAGTTGGCTGAGGCACATATTGAAAACTATCAACCATTAAGGATCGAGTTCCCACATGAGTCCATCATTCTTCTCATACATCAGACATGGACCATGTTCTTTGATGGATCATTCACCTAGCAGGGGCCAGGTGCCAGAATCTTGTTCATTACACCTTAGCGATATTCATTACCAAAGGCTTACAAAATGATGTTTCCTTGCACAAATAACACTTCTAAGTATGAATCCTTGATTAATGAATTAAATATTTCTATTGAATGGCGTGTCGATGAGCTAAAGGTCTTTGGAGATTCATAGTTTGTTATCAATCAGGTGAATGATATCTATCAAACAAAAGATGAAAATTTGTTGCCTTATAAAAAGATGGTTGATGATCTTAAGAAATAATTTGCACACATTTATTTCCAACAAATTCCAAGGGAAGATAATAAAGTATCCGATGCTATGGCTACTCTGGCTTCCATGTTACAAATGCCAGAAAATTACTTCAAACATGAATTCCTAGTGGAGATGTTATGCTACCCTGCTTATAATTCCCCTAAATCCTGAATGATCTGTTCAGTCATTAGAAATGACTCATCCCGCTACCACCATATTTACTCCTACCTTCATGACAAAATTATTCCTGACACTTACACTCAAAATGAGAAATGTCACTTAATTAGCAGTGCTTCATGGTTTGTTATCATAGCTAATGAATTAAATAGGAGAAGTATAGATGGTACCCTCCTTAGGTGTTTAGAACATGATGAGTCCAAATGTGCATTAGTAGAGGTGCATGAAGGCATCTATGGGTCTCACTCAAATGGTCTAACATTGGCTCAAAAAATTATTAGAGCTAGTTTCTATTGGCCAGATATGGAGAAAGAAGCTACACAATTTTCCAAATCTTGCAAACAATGCCAGCTTCATAGAAATCTAATCCATGCTCTTGCCAAGGAGCTCATTCCTTTCATCAGCTTTTGGCCATTTCAGCAGTGGGCCTTTGACTTAGTGGGTTAGATACATCTATTTTCTTCAAGGGGACATAAATACATCATTACTACTACAGACTATTTTACCAAGTGGATTGAGGCAGTGCCTCTCATTGTAGCTGATGGTAAGTCTGTGGCCATGTTTATACTGAACTACATTATCTGCAGATATGGTGTACCCTCATTAATAATCACTGACAATAGGGGGAAATTCAAGAACAAGGATCTAACATATTTATGCACTAAGTTAAGAATTATTCAACACTGGTCTTCTATCTATTATCCCTAGAGTAATGGACAATTGGAAGCTTCAAATAAGACTATTCTCAAGATCTTACACCGCACAGTACACAAATTTGGATGAGACTGGCATCTCAATATTAATCTAGCTTTATGAGCTTACTGCACTAGTATACAAACACCAACATGGGCCACACCCTTGACTCTAGTTTATGGTGCAGATGTAGTGCTTCCTATTGAGGTTGAGATTCCCACCTTGTGAGTCTCTCTAAAGGGCCTCATTAATGATGATGATATTAGAATATCTCAGCTACAAGAGCTTGAACTACTGGATGAATGTCTAAAATTGGCGTTTAATCATCTTTGAGCATATTAGAAGAGAATATCTAAAAGCTAAAACAAGAAGGTCAGACCAAGGGAATTCCAAATGGGTGATCTTGTCTTGAGAGAGAACCTCAAGAATCAACATTAGCGGGTATAGAAAGGAAAATTTGAACCAAACTGTCTTGGTCCGTATGTTATCACTGCATTATTTGGGTCTGGCGCTTACCAGCTCTCTACCACAAAGGGGGAACAAGTCAAAGAGCCTATCAATGCTCTTCATCTGAAGAACTTCTATAGTTGAGATGTCTTCTGAATGCTCATGTACATACTCTACTCTGAGAAAATCCTAAAAATTGCAAAATGTCTTGGAAAAATGATCATCTTAGTGAAAACCTGGCAAACAGGTGCTTTGATGTATCTATTATCATGGAGAAAACCTTGCAAATAGGTGCCTTGATAATACCAAAAAAATAAAAAAATGAAAAAATACAAAAAAATTTGAAAAAAGAAAAAATCAAAAAAATTCAAAAAATGAATATACAAAAAAATGAGAAAAAGAGAAAAATGTGCCATTGATGAAAACCTAGTAAATAGGCATCATGGTAGAAAAAATAGAATTTTTGCCAAGATGGTGAAAACCTGGTAAACAGGAACCTCTTGTTCCACAATGCTCTATCTATTGCAGCATCCCTTGGCTTTCTTGCAATTTTCTCTCCTACTTTCCTACTTTAGTTTTCTTTCCTGCTTTAGTTTGCTCACTCATGCATTCGCTCTCAATTATTTTTGAGATTTTGCTTGACTTCACATGGACTAAAACTGGTCACACTTTGGGGCATCTTCTTGGTCTAGGGGGCATTGTCTGATCTTTTGGAGTCTCTCTCCTCTTCGCATCAGTCACCAATGGTTCTCATTAAGTCTCCCTGCTGATGCCTAGATCTCACGCTGATCTTTATACTTGAGAATATCTCTCGCATCAGTCACCAATGATTCTCACTGAATCTTCCTATTGTCACTGTACTACTAATATTTCTCACTTCAACTCGCTAGCTGCATAGTTGACATCAATCCATTCAATACTTGGGGGCATGGCTCCCCACTTTGATTGCCTCTTCAGTTTACACTCAAGTTGGTAATCTTGTTAGTTCTATATAGGACAACTGTCTACTGGCACAAACTGGTGTTTCTCAACACCCCAATCAAATAGTATTTTTCAACACTCTCTTTGGACACATCTTTATTTTTCAACACACATTGGATACATCACAATGTAAACATCTCTCAATAGCAATCAAACACATCATACTCACAATCACAACGGTGTTTTTCAACACCCTAAACACATAGGCACATTCGTAAACTTTGAAACATGTTGAGCTATAATTGAATCTTTCTTTGTATGTTGTCTATTCTCATGAATTTCTTTGATATTTTCATTGTCTACTTCTTGTGGGTGTGGTTTCAATGATCTGACAGCATCAAATAGACATGGTGTATGTGATAAGAGCTTCTACATTAAGGTGGAAAAGCCTCACATCCCTTGATCTTGTTTATTTGCATGCTAAGGGGAGGTTGGAACTATCTCCTTGACTGTTATTTCTCTATTTGTTTACTTGTGTAATCTTACTATATCAAACTGGAAACAATGTTTAGGTCATCTTGGCTTTTGTGCCCTTGTGCTTATGTTCATTTCCTACATTTTATCTGATGAAATTCATATTCATATTCTAATGGTGGCATTGACACCAGTAAGGATTGTATTGACTCCAATGTTCCAAAAATACTCGATGATGATAATTATGCGATGAGTCTAACAACCAAGGCCTAGGGTTGCATTTAGCTTAGGCTTGCATTCACATTTTAAGATTGCATAGCGATGGTTTTGGTTCTCTCCTCATTGTCTTCTCATTCTTTGAAGGTCCTCATCTTTTGTCCTAGATTTCTCTTGACTGCACAAGTATTCGATCCTCACTCTCACTCTTCAAAAGTGGCTATATCGACCATTCTGAATCCATTTTTGTGATTGAAATTGAAATCTAACACTCCTAAGTAGCTCAAAATTGTGTTTTAAAAGCTTAGGAACGACGTGTTCTGACACTTGTGTAGTCATCTTTCTGACATCACTTTCTTGTCAGAATCATCTCTCGTCATCATTTTCTCAGCTTGTGCAATCTTTTCATCAAAGTCAACTCTAGTCAATTATGGTCAAACCTAGTCAACAGGACATCCCAATCGCTCTAAATCGATTCTTCCTTCTCTGAATTCCTCTGGATCTTCAATCTTACTTTTATCTGCAATCTTTCTGTTGTGTCATCTTTTGATTTTTCTCCCAAGGAGGTAGGATTATTGCATCATTAAATCTTTTTGCATCATTCTCAAATCAGTCTAATCTGAATCAAAAGTCCCCATCGCTAGGGGCATCTCATCACTTGGGGCATATTCAGTTTTTCATACCTTATGGTCAAAATTGGATATTCGATGATCTCAAATCTCTAGGGGCATCTTGATGTCTCACAGCTTGTCATCTTGTCATCTATCTTTATAGGTATCTGAGCAATCTAACTCAGATCCTCAAGGATTATGCTTCATTCTGGAGATAGTCCTAAAAATCTCTATTGACTATCTTTTAGGATAGGTATCGAGGCAATCTAACCCTAACTCCTGAAGGTTGAGCCTTATTTTGGGGATAGTCTTGTGAAAGACATCAATTGGACTAGTGTCTGGGTAATCTAACCTAGATATTGGGGGACTAAGCTTCGTTATGGAGATGATTCTTGAAATCTCATTGGGTATTGGGGAAATCTAACCCTAATTCCTGAAAATCATGCTTCATACTAAAGACGGCTCTCAAAATCTCTTTTTGACTATTATATAGGCAACCTAACCCAAATCACGAAGGGATAACCTTCATATTGGGGCAATCTAACCCCGATTCTGGAGATAGTTCTAAATCTTCATCAGCTTTTAGTGGACATTGGGGCAATCTAACCCTGATTCCAATCTTCTCTCAATTGGTATTTGGACTGTTGTCTTCACATTCTAACTTAGACTTTAGAAAATCATGGTTCATTATAAATATGGTCATGCTTCTTGATCTGATCAGTGTCTTGGAAACCTAACCTAGACTCCCAAAAATCTTCATCTATCACATCAGACTATTCTTTGAATCAATGCATTGCTCGCACATCAATTCAAAAAGGGGCAAAATGTAACACCCCAAAATAGGCACCTTACAATCCTAATCAATTTTGGTGCATTTCTTCAAATTCTCATCATCAAAGTCCTATTGTACTAGGAAAATTCTCCTTCCTAATTGACTTTAATTGACTTAGTCTCAAATGTAGAAAACCTGAATTTGCATAAATCTTACGCTATATTTAATTTCTAAATTTTCAAGATTTATTAGCTAAAAATCCCTATGATTAATTAATTTAATTCTAAAGTCCTAAGTGCTTTTAAATTAAATTAATTCCACCCCCTTTAGCTAATACACATCAAAAGGAATTAAAAATGATTTGGTTATTTGAATGGATTATCCCCAAATGAATTTCAAAATTGCATGTAAAAAGCTACTCATGTGGCAATAATTCCTTCATTCAATTAAATAAATCCTTCAATTTTGTCTCGCCTTCCTCCATGGAGATGAAGAGTTAGCCTTTTCTTTCCAAGAAACTCTTCATCCTCTCTTCACAATCTTGTATATTATAGACCTTCTTTTCTTCATTTGAGAGGAGCAATTTTAGAGTATCAAAACTATAGAAAAATCTTGTCCCAATTCTCTCATGTTTTCAATCATTTATTGCATAATTAGTATAATTTCATTTAGAGTAATGGAATTTTGCATCTTAAATTAGTTTTCTTATGTATCAAATAGCTTAATTCTATTATCTTTTTCAAGTTCTTAGCTTAAAATATGCATTTCCATTCTTAGATTATAATTGCATCTCATATTGAATAAATGGTATTTCAATTTTTATAATGCTTTCAAATCCTCCATTTTAGCAATGGTCATGGTATTTGGCTCTCGTTCTAAGAGTAATTGAAAAATCCCAACTAAATAGGAGGCAATAAGTTGATTCAATCAATATTGTGGAATGAATAATTCATGTTCATTTTTGCAATTCGATGATTGAGCAATGACTATGTTGTGTTTGTGCCTGATTTAGAGGTCACACTTAGACACATACAGTTAGACTAGTGGCATGTCTAATTTTATCTAAAAAGTGTCAAATTTTTTTTAAATTGTACAACAAAGAAATTAAAAATTACAAAATCAAAAATACAAAAATAAATAGAGAGAACATGTGAATCACCAAAAGTCTAGCTATAAGTGTGACACAGAAAGGATGACATAAAATTACACAAGTGTCATTTTTAAGAGATTATATTCATGGCCTTGAAGGAGTGAGGACTGAGGACCCCATGTTTGAAAAAAGGTAATAAGAAAATAAGAGAAGTAAATTATCTTCCTTCTCTTTTAATTAAACTTTCATATGGTCTAACTTGAGCTATGCGGTTCCTTTGTTTAAGAAAAAATAGCGTGACATATATCTCATGCTATCTCTTTTCAACAACCAGTTCTCATGTGTGGTTTATATATATATATATATATATATATATAATTTGATTCTTAAATAGAATAAAATATATTTTTTTACAAGATGTAAGATCGTTTATGGAATACTAAAAATTTACATCTAGTTTTCAAATTTACTTTAACAACTCGATAACCTTGTAATTTGAATTTGAATTTTCTTATTTTTTTTATATTCCTTTTACATAAAATTACCTCCCTATATCAAAGACATAATTCATAATTCAAGTGAAAAAAATTATGACCAACACTAAATTTCTATATTTATGTTTAATAGATAGCATCTCTATGTCAGCATTCTAATGTGTGTGAGAAACTCAAATTTTCACATTTTGATGTAAATACTATATTGAATACTAAAGGAATTATCAAGGTACACAAGCACAAATAGGTTATTAAATACTGCTACTTGAAGGAGGCAAAAGAAAAAGTCCAACTTCTTTGAAAACTTTTTGTCCATAAGGAGCATGGGAACAATTTATCAGCTCATTCAGAATGGGTTGTATTCTATAACGTTAACATAAGCTGTGACAAACAGACATATGAGGCAAGAATGCAAAAGTCTTTTCTATTTTAGAACCAAGCAAATCCTAAATCCTAAAAGCTGGAGTAGGCTTTAAATCACAGAAATCTTATTATGAACCTACTCTTAATAACATACAACAAATTGATCATTCGTTCCTCTTCAAACAAATATTTTAAAAATTATTGCACACAACATGCCAAAAATTAGCTGGTATTATGATGAGACATCATTTGGTCCAAAGCTTGATATTTTTCCAACAAGGTTCCATGCAAGATGAGGCATTATTATTAACGTACACTCCACACTGAAACAATGGTTTGCATGACCTCTGTCATCAGCTACCTTCTTCTCTGTATCATTGATGAACACACTTATTTTCCCTTCATCTGCATTATGGATAACATCCAGATGAATCCATCGATCATAAATATTAGAGGCCACCAGTTGGTCATTGTTATGCCAAAGATTTTCGTCTTTAGCCAGCACCATTAATGATGTTGTATGTTGAGCACTGTCAAAAACTTGCATGACACAAACTTGGCTGGGCTTATCTAGCACACTCTAAGGCCCCGTTTGGTTGGAAAATTAGAATTTGACTCAAAACCTGATTATCTCAAAATTGGGTTTTGAAATTTTGGTTTTGCATCTTCCAGTTATAGTTTGGACTATTTGGTTCTGCTTTTTTCTTTCTAGTTTTGCTTCATTCTGGTTTGTGTTATTTTTGCCTTTCACATCTTCTATTTTTGGTTTGCCACCCATTAGTGGGTTGGCTCAGCCAGAGGGTTTTCCACCCACTGCGTAACTATAGATTAGTATATATGTTGTATTTTGCCTTAGGTTTAGTCGTGTAGATGCTGTGTAAATTTTTAAAGAGCTCGTAAATACTATATCCTTGTGTATATATGTTTTGACCTTTGGCCCTCTGTATTTTAGTATATATACCCTTTAGCTCTGTTG
This sequence comes from Thuja plicata, assembly GCA_018584345.1. NCBI lineage: Eukaryota > Viridiplantae > Streptophyta > Pinopsida > Cupressales > Cupressaceae > Thuja > Thuja plicata. The sequence continues at coordinate 1,334,356 of MU223489.1, read as the reverse complement.
TATCTTTGTGTATATGTGGTGTATATCTTTCCAGTTTCTAGTCAATCTTGTCGTGCATTGCCTATATTCCATCTGAGTTTGCAAGCTTGCCCCACGGTAGGATACCACCTAGTTGGAGCTCAGCTCTCTACGAGTTTCAACCAGGCAGTTTTCTCTCTCACTGTGAATCAGCCTTTATGGTGCATTATGTCTCATGTGTGCATTCAAGACTGCCCAAGTGGCTTCTGCTTTATGTGCGTTCAGAAAGGTTGCATCGTTGTCATGATAACTCCCCATTTATTACCTTTCCATGTGACACCCACATGGGCCTGATAACTCATTTGCCAGTCACATCTTCCAACGGTTAGTTTTCCGAACCCCGGGTCCTTCATCCTCACCCAGCCCATATCTCACTTTTTTCAAGTATGCTGAAACCCCCGGGCCTGAATAATGGTTAATTCCCTAAGTCTATATTATACATATATGTTTTTGGGATTTTGACTCAAGCTAACTTTTTAGGTGAGGAGCGTGCCTCGGTGGTAAGATCTTTGGATCCTACAATATTATTTAGTCATGAATTCTAACGGTCTCCTTACCTTGTAGGTTTCAAATATCCTACTTTCACTATGTCATAGGCTTCCGTGTCCTCACCACCCAGGATTCTGGAGCTTCCCTCCATGGCGGTCACCAAGGTAGCCGTTAGGTCAAAGATTGAGAGGACCTTAGAAAAAATACCCCTCAGAATAAAACATTTGAAAGACAATGTTGTTGTGGGATCAAAGATCAAATCCCAAGTTCAATTGGTCATCTGCACCAGCGTCAGGATGTGGTTAGAAATGCAAGCCTTGGTTAAGATGATGTTCATTCAGCAGCAGGCCAGGAACCAGTTGGTCATCAATGTTGGGGAATTTAGGATCCTAAAGGTAGCTTTCTTCCCATGCTATGTGCAGGCTCCAAAACTTATCCTCACCCTTGCAGCACATTACCACTCTTCCATCTAGGCCTTCATGCTTGTCGCTTCGGTCCTGACCCGATATCCTACTCCCATGGTGTGTCTTGATGCTGCAACTTTTCAGGTAGGGTTGGGGATCCCCCAGTTTGACAAATGGGCCATTGCCACTAGATTTGATGCCTTGGCACAATTTCAGTAGCTGGAGCTCATGGCCTGGCAATATTTGAATAATCATTGGCTCAAGACCCAGAAGAAGGACCCCAAAAGAATGAAGTTAGAGATCCTTCGATCTAAGTTTAAGAAAATTTTCCAAATGGGGATCATAGCACTATGCCAGATCTTTGGGCAGCCCCATTCCTAGGAATTTTTAGGATGGATGTACTACTTCCTACTTGGCATCTCCACCAACGAGTAGTATTTTGATTGGGCTTCCATCATTTCGAATCATGTGGACTCATAGTTCCTTCAGGTGGCCTAGACACATAATTTCTATATGATGTCCTATGTTCTCTGGGCCTTAGCACAACAATGCCCCATCACAAATGGGGTGCTCACATCAGGTGAACTTGGAGTTGGCCTAGGGCAAAAGACTCCTTGGGATTATTTCCCACAAATCCAATGGGAGGCTAGTTTCCTCATCTTTTGCTAGGTTAATGATGCCTTCGTCTGTTACAATCTTCTCATGCCCACTCGGGACACTGGGTACCATATCTCTAAGGAGGCAATGGATCTAGTTAGAAGTTATGGCCACTACTACAACCAATTCCAACAACATACTTACATTCAGGTAACCGGCTTCTCTGGGAAACCCTAATTATCACCCAAACATTGTGGGAAAAAAGTAATCCTTTTAGAATATTGTAGACAAATGTTGGAATTTCATGCCTTATATAATTTAAAGAAGGTGGTGAATGTTCCATTCCCAATCACTTGTGGGAATTAGACATGCAGTCTGGCTGTAGCTAAAGAGGCAGACAATGAAGTTAAAAGCTTGGGCCTAACAAAATTTTATCTTGCACAGAAGAACTTTGATCCACTAGGAAAGATTGCAACGACACTTTCCTGGGCATCAGAGCCCCATAGATTCCATATGGGGGACTTTTGAGAAGATTTTCAAGATGATTTTGAAGTTCAAAGAAGGCACTTTGTCCGGATGATCATGGGGATGATGGAGAGGCTGAAGCTTCATAAATTCCAAGATGACTTCTCAGACACTAGGTCGACAATAGACCCCCACTACAAGGAAAGGGGGATGGATAAGATGGCTCTCCCTCCAATAAATTGGAACTCAAAAGAGGGGCCAACCATTGAAGATATCACCTACAATGTGGTCGAGCGCAACCATGAGTATTTCAAGAAGGCATGTGTGGGGAGTACGCACCGAGTTAGCCCGACAATGGTAAGATTGACCCCCAGTGCTGGAACCTCTTTATAGGGAGAGGATAAAGGGAAAAGAATCATGGGGACCCCTTCACAAGCCCCATCTGCAGCCCCAATAAAAGAACAAATGCAAAAAATGTTGGTGGTCTCCTAGTAGATGAAGAAAAAATTGATCACAAGGTTGGCCACCCCGGTCCTCATGACCGGACCCATTCCTCCTCCCTCTTCCCCTTCACTAGATGCATTAATGGTTTGAGAAACAAGAAGTGGAGCGGGAGAAGAGAAGGCAACTCTAAGGGATGTAGGGCCTCCTTTAGTGACTAGGCAAAAGAAGAGGCTCAATCCAAAGCCAAGGACATAACTGGAGCTTGGGATGTCGAACATCCCAGAAGTACAAATCATTTATTTTGACTCCCTAGAGCTAGAGAAAGAGCCTAAGCACATTCCAAAGAATCCCCCTCCCCATGAAGAATTTGATGATGTGTTTAGAGTTGAAGAGTTTGGGAATTTGTAGGGGGACATCATACAGTCGGTAGAAGAAATAATCGTGCAGGAAGAAGTTCCAAAGTAAGAACCAACACAAGAATAGGAAGCCTAGGTAGAGGAAGAGAAAGGGTAGGAGCAGGTGGAAACCTCTAGAGTCCCAGAGATACAGGTTATAGAGGTTGAAGTTAAATAGATGCAAGATGAACAAATGGAATCGATTGGGGAAACCAAACCCACAAGAACAACCATGACCCCATCTATCATGTTCCAAATGCTTCCACCCAAGGCAACATTTGGGGAAGTGATCACAGCAGCCCAAACATTAAATCTCAGCCTGACACCTCCCCCACCTCTAGAAAACATACCAATAGAAGAAAGAATTCCAACACCAGAGGCTGCTAAAGAGTAGCAACAAGATGAAGAAGAGAACCCCAGGGAAATGAATGATGACCCTAACATTGCTAAGGATATAGACACCACCAGAGTAAACATCACTGGTGAACCAAAAGGTATAGATGAGCTAGAGGTAGCTCATAGTGTTGAAGGGGTGCAAGAAAACCCCAGGGAGAAATCACAAGAACAGATTCTAGCCACCAAGCCACCCCTACCTCCATAGTGGTTGGTGGATTATTGAAAGAGGAAGGCCCCAACAACACCCAAGGCCCATCTCTCCTTAGTAGAGATGATGGCGTAGGTGCAAAACTTGCCAAAGGCTAAGAAAGCCCAAATAGTCCACACTCTTCAGATTGAGCTAGGTGAAGATACAGTCACAGTGATTGCAACACCTTCCCCAAATGTGGACAAAGCAACGGCTAAGGATGGAGATTAAAATATCACAAAAGTGTCACTGGGGAGGAGAGGAAAATAGGGTGACATAGACTTGTTAAAAGAAGTAGCCAAGGAAGTAGAGGCTCACTATGAGAAAGAAGCTCAAAAATTCAATGCAGAGAAAGAGAAAAATGCAAACCTTATGGGGTTGCTAATAGAGCTGGCCCAGCCTATGTATATCATTCCCTTGGGCAATGAAAAGAAAGGCCCAAGCAGTTGATGAATGGGTGACCTTATAGTTGGAAAATGTCTAGCATTTCCTAGTGTCCACACTCCCTGACCTATATGCGGCCCGCCACGTCTTATACTAGGCCGAAACAACCATCTCCATCTAGGAGGGAAATATTGAAAATTATGAAGCATGGAAGATTGATTTGGAGGAACTCAACAACATCACAAAGGAGGTTGTCTCTGAGTCCATAATTTTAGGAGAAGAGTCATTTGATTTTGTAAGGACCTAGCACTCTAGACTTGACCTCACATTGGGGGTAATCAAGCAACTGGTAGGGACCCTATGTGATAACACCAATGTGGTCCAATATTCTTTCAATTTCTATAATTCTTTTATTTTTAAGGTCTCTAGAGCTGATCTATTTAGCACCGACACATGCATTACGGAGGAATATGTTTTGGGAAAGTTTGATGAATTAATGGAATCAAGGTATCAATCCTCAGAGGGGATGGATGAGGCAAAGATGACGCAAATAAATTACATCATGCTCATAGGTCACAATGCGGTAAAAATGGCCAAAGAATTTAAGGCAAATGTTCTGGACCTGGGTGAGCAGATTGAGGTAGCCAAGTACCGCAAGGCCAACCTTAGAGACATTCATGAAGATGGGATCTCCCATCCCCTCCAGACCTTCAACAAAAGCAAACAACAATAAAGATTCTCTAGGTGCCAGAGAAAAATTTCAGGAGAAATGTTTTTTAATCTTTATTCTTTGGGAGCCCAACTCTCGGATCCCAGAGTTTTGAATCCCATATTTTTGTATTCTTTAAGTGACCTGTGTCCTAGTTCCCAAGGCCAATCAGTCACTTTCAAGGAAATAATAAAAGGGTGTCAAAAAATAGGTAACCACAACAAGGCACATCAGCTTGACAAGAGGTTTCTGATAGATGATCTTCCCAAGGTGTCACTTTAACGATACACCCGGTGCATTAGAGATAGGGCACCACTTTCCCATTTATGAGGCATGTAGCCTCAATCCCTGGGGGATTTGATTTCTTCCTTCTCCTCCTGGATTTCTTCTCAAGGCTGATTCTTCCACTCCTCTCCTCTTGTCTTATTCTTCTGACATGTCAAACCTCCATCTCAAGGTCTTTTGTAGCATGATGCAGCTAGTAATAGCCACCAAAAAATAGTATTATATTGTAAAAGTGTAAAATATGTTAGGTTAGTTTTAGGTCAAGTGATGTCTATAAGTAATAAGTCTGGCCTCATTTCAAGGGTTGGCAAAATTGATGATTTTGTAGTCCATAGGTAATAGCAATTTGATTTTTTTTAGTTCTGAGTTGTAGAGCTCAATGCTCCATAGTTTCTAAGCTTTCAGTTGTTAAATTATCCCTTGGAGCCACCATTGTAACATGCACCAGTGCTTGCTAGAAGAGATGTTAATGAGGAAGGAAGAGGTTTATCGATGATTTTGTTGGCATTCTATCTTCTGAGTTAACGGTATTTTATGCTTTGTGTTCTTCATGTCCTTTGCTCTAGTACTCAAATTAGATTAACAACCTCCTTTCCTTTGCTACTAATAAAATATAAGCTAATGGTCTTGTGTTTCTTTGGTATTTAGTGTAGTGTGTTAGAGAATTGTTGATGTTTTGAATGTTTAGTATAACTATAGGTAGATGAAATCTTTCTAACTCTATGGTATCTTTTGAAGTTGATTTTTTGAAATGAATGCATGCTTGCAGGAAACCCCACTTACCTAAATCACCAGAGAAGACAAGTTAAGATAACAAGCTATCCCCCTCAAAAAAAATAGTCACATCTCCCAACTAATCCCCACACTATCAAGACCCAACTCTGATGTGCTTGGAGGCCCAGGGATTCTCATTTCCCAAGACAACCTTTATAGGTGAAGTTGGCTGGTACCCAGGTAGCTGGTGACAACTTACCTTTGTTGACAAACCCGGTCACAAAGTCCCGTCAATAGAAACTAGTGCTAGAAGGAGGGCATGAACTTGTCCCCCTCTAAAGATTTAGATTTCACACCACCTGAGGGTTCCCCAAGCCATAGTTTTAGGAGTCAAGCCTTTAGTGGGATTGGGTCATTCTCACCCACAAGATTCAAAAGAATCCTTAGATCAACTCTCAACCCCAGAAGGTTTGTCAAACTTGAGCCTCCCGCTCAAAAGAAATGGACCCTGAAAGCCAAGTTAGCCACCATTATCTAGGGATCTAGCATACCACAGAATACCCAAGCCCCCCAGGCGATCCTGGGAATTAGCACTCAGCCTAGTCAAAATTTGACACCCCCAATGGCTACTTATTTTTGAAATATCAGGTCCCTAATGGGATCCTTTTTGGGTGCAGCCAACGATTTACCTACACACCCATAAATGATTTGTCCTTGATATGAGCACCTAGGCTCATGAACCATAGAAGAGCATCTATAGGCATTCAAAGATGCCATGAACTGACACCGGGTCAAACTTCAAGATGTTGTGACCCAAATGTTCCCTCTGCCCTAGGATTGAATGAACTGAACTGGTACCTTAACCTTCCTGCTAACTCCATCAACAGTTGGCAAGACATGGAGGATGCCTTCTTGGCTTCCTTCTATGTACATGCAGACCCAACATGGTCCCATAGCCAGTTCATTTCTATTAGGAAGGAACAAAATGAGCCTCTTGCAACATTCAACCATTGATTCCAATACACCTTGAAGTGGTGCACATGTACCTTCATCCCATCTATGGATGTAACTATCCAAACCTACCTAAATGTGATGGACCCCTTTGTTGCCACTCTCCTCTGGAGAACTACCACCCCCAATAATTAGGATACTTTGGTGAAGGTTTACAACCTAGCCTTAGATTTGTCCTGTAGTCTTAACAAATCCCTAGGATGGAATGGGAAGAGTATGCCATTTAACATGATCCCTTGTAGAACTTCCTACACCAGGGATATAACCCCAATCAGGCAATAGGTGCCCCCTGCAGTGACCATGAATCTTCCACCACCACCGATAAACCAGTAGGCCCAGTATGTGTATCCATCTAAGACTCATACAACACCGGGTCTAAAATCTTTTCCCTAGAACTAGCCATAGCCAATGCAACAACCATAGACACAATCACCTAGAGTTCCTTTCTTCAAGTCAATCGTAGCTTGAGGATTGCCATCCTCGACTCTGGTGAATGCCACTGCTTTCCCAGGGAACCAACAACAATAGCCATCACACTATGACATAAATACTCAGATGATTTCTGAGGTTGAATCCCTCCAGTGGATGTTGTCCACACTAATTGTGGATATGGGTCAAATAAAAGTGGGGTCCTATGCCCCCTAGAATTCTAATTCCTAGAGAGGGAATATTTTCTCTAGCCAATGAAACATCAATGTCGGAGGAAGAAAATACAACAATGGGCCTCAGGCTGACCAATAGAAATGGAATAACAATGCCAATACCAGAGGTCCCCCTCTAAACCAAAATATCAATCAGAGTGGTGCTCGACCATCCCATTTTATGCCAGTCATAGATTTCCAGCCCATGACCAACTAGTGTAGATTGCACAACACATGATCCCACAATGAGGTAAATTGTGTCACACTAGAGAAATTCATCATGATTTTCTAGCTGGATAGACAACAAGCTTCTAATCCTACTCCCCCGAAACCTCCTATACAAGAGCCCACTCACGGTACCTTCACCTATGAGACCATCTTCTTTGGGACTGCTAAAGAAGACAAAGAAGAATCTAAACTACAAGGGTTCTTTTATGAGTCTATCCCATCATTTAAGGCCAATGCCTTCACCAACCCACTGGCTCCCTACAATACTCAGAGTCAGGCTGGTAAAGGACCAGTTTACATGCCCACACCTCCCAAGGACACTCCTCCCTGGGAAAATATGACTGATTGGTCTACCCCTCCAAAAGTTCCTAGCTCTAACAAAGAAAAGGACCCAGCTGAGGGAAGCCACCAATTCCCAGGAGGAAGGTTCAACAACACGAAGGCATTAGAAAAGACCACCAACTCCATGACCTTGATGGAGGTTTTGCTGAACTATCCAAGGTTGAAGAAGACTCTTCTAAAGCTCTTGGGAAACCTGGAAGCCATCAGTCGCCCACCCAAGACTATCTCTTTTGAGGAAACCAACACGGCTGTCTTCCAGGGAAATAATGAAGATCCTCCCTTCTTGCTAGGCAAGAATATAAAAGGAAAAAACATACACAACTACCTAGTAGATTCCTAGGCTTTGAGAAACATCATGCCATTATCTATATGCCAGAAGCTCAAATTCTTCCGCACCCCATATAATGGTGTAGTAATTGAACTAGATAAAACTACTGTGAAAATGGTGTGTGAACTAAAGAATGTCTAGATTCAACTCATCCAGGAACCCAGGATAGTGAGCACAATCAACATCCGAGTGGTGGACATACTAGAAACTTACAGGATGTTGCTAAGTCAGAATTGGTCCAAGTCCCTAAATGGATACTTCTCAACTGACTTCTCCCACTTATGGCTCCCCTAGGAAGGAGAATTTTACAAGAACTAGGTCAAAAGTGAGCCCTGGATGAGGTAGGCCCTCACCGAAGTTTAGAGGGTGAATGAGGTCATATTCTCTGAGAATTCCCCTGGGGTGTACCAACCCCTTGAGATCTTAACATTCAATTTCACCCCTGAGGAGGATCCCATAGTTCTGCAGAGAACTTAGGACCTGGAAGAAAAATTGTGAGTTGAGGTTAACTCTCAGGGTGCCGCAATGACTCCTGCCACAATCTTGTCTGGCACTTGGTGCCAGGTGCATTACCAAAAACATTCAGAGCTAGAGTGTGAACCTTGCCTGGCCATTTCTACTAGGCATATTGATGTCCTCTAGAAGAAAGAACATATAGCTGATTCCCTGGGACCCAATGCATCTACTGGTAGCACCCTTTTGGTGCCACATATCCATGAATCTCAATCATAAATCTCTCCCAAGGCAAACCTCTCCCCTATACCATCAGCGCCAGAGGAAACTCCTCCCAATCCTCCCAAAAATAATCCAAAGACCACTTTGTCCTCCCAACCCCAGAGAACAAACAATGACTTGTGGACCCTTAAGTTTGATGGGTCCTGATCCAAATAGGGTTGTGGGGCCAGAGTGGAATTAATCAACCCACGGGAAAATCTTTCCTCACATCTTATAGGCTGAAGTTCAACTCATGAAAAACATCACGGAGTATGAGGCTTTGGTCCTTGGACTCTTATTTGTAATAAAGAAAGGAATCACTCACCTCTGAGCCCTGGGTGATTCAAAGTTGATTATTAAATAGGTTTGGAGTCAATATACCTGATATGATAAGAGGCTGGTTGCATACTGCAACCAGGAATGGAGCCTTATTGAAGATTTTTATGCTTTCAGCATTGACCTTATTCCCTAGAGATGAGATTATGTCCTGGATGTCATTTATGTTTCTGCCAGCACACTTGAGCCCATGGGTGGCTCATGAATTTAGAAAATTTTTGTTGATATGATCCTCACCCCATCCACTCTAGACAATATCACCTATTTTTAGGTCTTTGAGGACGATAAACATATCTTGGCCTTCATGGCCAATGTTGGTGTCTTTGAAGACCAGATAGTGGAAAAGAAATATCATGATGATATTGGATAGGGTGATGAAGATAATAGGATCGTGGACCTACCAACCAACACCATCCCAAAGGGGATGGTCGCACTTGAACAAATCTTCAACTCGGACCCTTAGGGCTGGGAGAAGATATCATCCTCCTATGAGGGAGGGAAATTTGAGAAAGTAAACATCAGCCAACCCAATGAAGAGAAAATGATGCATATTGGCACCTCCTGCTCCCCTGAGGAGAAGGAGAAGATTCTTGCGGTTATATGAGAATACATAGACGTAATCGTGTGGGGATATGAAGACTTGAAAACCTATGATACATCTATTATGACTCATACTATCCAACTCAAACGTGATGCCAAGCCCTTTTGACAAAAGTAGTGACCGGTCAACCCACTAATTAAGCCTCTAATTCATCAAGAGGTGCAAAAACTAATGTCATCCTGGATAATCTTTCCAATTTGGCATACTACTTGGGTTTCCAACCTTGTCCTTATGAGGAAAAAAAGTGGTGAGATCTGCCTTTTCATGGATTTCTAAAATTTGAATAAGGCATCCAAGAAAGACAATCACCCTCTCCCCTTGTTGGATGAGGTATTACAAATCGTGAATGGATCACAAATGATGTCTTTCTTGGATGGGTACTCAGGGTATAACCAAGTCATGGTTAAGTTTGATGATAGAGACAAAATGACATTTACCACCAAGTGGGGAACATTTTCCTACCAGAGAATGCTCTTTGGCTTGATTAACATAGGGGCCACATTTCAAAAGGCCATGGACATTTCATTTGAGGGCCTTGTGAACCAGTGCATAATCATCTACATGGATGATTTGACCATCTTTTCCTGGGATAGGCATGATCACTCTGCCCACCTCGCCCAGATTTGTGAGAGATTTCGCCAGCATGGAATATCCCTCAACCCTTAGAAATGCATATTTGGGGTCACTAAAGGGAAGTTGCTTAGGCATATTATCTTTGAGAAGGGTATATCTATTGACCCTAAGAGAGTTGAAGCATTTCTAAACCTACAAATTCCTGGCAGCAAGAAGGAGATGAGGTCTGTCTTTAGAAAGTCCAATTTTATACTGTGGTTCATCACTGGATTCATCGAGATTGTAAAGCCACTCAACAAGATGATGAAGAAAGATACCAAAATTGAGTGGAGTCCTAAAAAAAAGCGGGCATTCACCTAGATCAAATAAATGATCATGGAGGCACCGGTTCTGGCTAGTCCAGACTACTCCATCCCTTTCTATGTCTATTCCTTTGCTTCATCGCATTTTGTCACAGCAGTGTTGACCCAGAAGGTTGAAGGGGAAGAACGACCAATACCTTTCATGAGCTCCCCCTTTAAGAAAGATAAAGTCTGATAATCATCCTTGCAAAAATAGGTCTTTGTTCTTGTTTGTTCCATGAAGGAATTCTAACATTATATTCTTTGGAGCAAGGTGAATGCTATCATCCCAGACCAGGCGATGAAATCTCTGCTAATGCAGAGTGAATTGGGTGAAAGATGAGGGAAATGGATGGACATCCTCCAAGAATATGATTTGGAAATGCAACCCATGAAGATAGTCCAAGGGCAAGGACTATGTAGAGTGATGGCAGAAGAGACTCCCCACATCGAATGTCAAACATATACAGTGGAGTCCGTCACTCAGGATCCATGGTACACAGATCTAGTGTACTTGTTATTAAATAATAGATTATCAGAGGGATTACCTCCAAACAAACATCGTGCCCTATGGTTGAGAAGCACATAGTTCATGATAAAAAATGCCATGCTTTTCCATAGGAACTATGAAGGAGTGTACCTCTAGTGCATCGATAGGGTTCCAGCTATGAAAATAATCAAAGAATTTCACAGACAGTTTGGAACTGGGCATGGCTCAGCTAACACCACTTCTCATCAAATCCTTTGGGCTGGATACTATTGGCCCTATATCTTTAAAGATGTCCACACTCATGTCTGGAAGTGCCATACTTTTCAGACTGCGACACATCATGAGCAGAACGCGGCCATGCCTTTACAATCAATTTTCAAAGTTAGACCCTTTGCTCAATGGAAATTTGACTTCATCAGGGAGATCAACCCCAACTCATCTGCCAACCACTGGTACATCCTAACCACTACTGAAAACTGCACCTGGTGGTCTGAAGTAATACCTTATAAAAACAATATGGCAGACGTAGTTATAAAATTCCTATAAGAAAACATCATCACAAGATTTGGAATGCCCTTCTCTATAGTATGTGACAATTGTCCAACATTTTCTTTGGTGCAATTACTTAAATGGAGCTATGACTGGAAGATCACTCTGAAGTTCTCTAGCAACTATTACCCCAGGGAAATGGTGTTGCTGAATTGACCAACAAGAATTTTCTTGAAGTGATCAAACACCTGTTAGAATAGAATCCTTGCAACTAGCACCAAAAGCTAAGATTCCCCCTCAGGGAAGATCATATTCAAATTAAGGTTGCCTTGGGGACATCCCCATTCCATCAGTTTTATGGCTAGAACCTAGAATTCCCCTTTAACTTACAAATCTCAATTTTATAGTTTATGCGGGAATTCAGCAATTGGGACAATATTGTGGAGGTTTGGCTCCTAATTCTGGTGCTGATGAAGGAACAAAGAGATTCTTCCCTTGAACATTTTGTGCATCACCAAGCAGTAGTGAAAGGATGGTTTGACCAAAGAGCCCAGTATAAGGACTTTCATATTTCAGACTTGGTCCTCTTGTGGGATAAGGCTGGGGAAAAGAAAGGAAAGCACACAAAATTTCAACGGCTCTGGCTTGGACCATATTTGACCTCAGAGATCTGTGGGGAAAATACCTATTGCCTCAACACCATGATTGGAGAACCCATCCCATTGCTCATCAATGGGAAGTTTCTCAAACATTATTTTGAATGAGGCAGGTTTGTCTGAAGTTGTATTATATGTAAATCTTCTTGTTTGTAAATATTTCTTTCCCGATGCTCCATTTGGAGTGCCTCATCTTGTAAATAATTTTGTCAGCTATCCTCTGGGGCCACCCCCTTTCCTTTTTATGTTGTTTTTAGCTTTGTTCTTTCTTTTTTGGGTTTCAAGTGTTTTTGATCTCTCTTTTTTTGTAGGCTGGTATGCCTCGCATAACATCTAGTCTCTGTGATGGTACCTTTTGCATTACGGTGAACCTGGAATCTATCATTAGCATGGTCAAATTGGTTCGGTCTCCAAAATTTTTGTAAGTTTGGTAACAAGCTATGATTAATCTTCATCAAATTTATCCCTAGAAGTCTGTCAATCAGTTAAATCAAAATTAGAGGGAACAAGTAATCGGACACACTGAGAATAGATCGGTCGCACTAGTTTGTTGGCCCGAGTCTAAACTTTTAAATTTTTTTTTGTGTCTGGAGTTTTTCTTCCTTATTTAGTAAATTAAGGTGGATGAAAGGGTGAAAGAAGTACCACTGTTAAATTTAGCTAAGCTTAAGCTTAATGGTGAAATAAGTACCACCTTCCCATCCATAAGAGAATGAAATGATAAAAATAAAAGGGGAAAAGGATGAACAAACTCTAGTATCCAGGAAAAACAAGAAAATTTAAACACTTTAGATTGATATATTTAGTGCCTCTTCTCTGCTTCTCCCAAAGTTCATCGGCTTAATTTTCTTCCAAAGCACACACTACACAACTGATGAAAGACCAAGGATTGAATCATGTATGACCCAGATTCTCTCAGATACTTCGTGCCTTACAAAAGAATGCTCTGATTAACAATTGGTTCCCGTTTTGCTAACCAAAGATTCTGTGGTTCTCAAATGTGCTAAGGCATTCATCCCAGATAGTCGCCATTTGTTATACCATGCATACCCGTCCCTACATTTTGTGTGCAAAATGTTAGGTCCCCTCTTTTCACTTTTGGCTCTTGCCTTATTTTCTTTGCCTTTGTCTTTCTTTGTTTCTTCTCTAGGTTTTCTCTCCCCTGAGGTTTGGTTTCCTTTTACCTTTTGTCTTTCATGTCTCTAGGACCCGGTCCTGGAGTTGGTTGTTCTTTCCAGAGCCAGATTCTGGACATTGGGATTCTCTACCACGATGTCTTCTCCTTGCGGGGAGGTATGGTTGCATGGGATCCTTGGGCCTGGAGTCTGGAGTTTTGCTTGTTCTAAAGTCTGTGGGGAAGAAGGTAACTTGCTTTTTACCTTGGGTATAAATAGAAATTACACATCACTTTCACAGTTACCGTGATTAAAATAATTAGAGCTTTTAGAGTGATTCCTTGGTGATTTGAAGTGTGATTAAGTTGTGAATTACACTGAGCTTAGTGGATAATCATGAGTTGATTTTCGGTGATAATCAGTGATCATTCAAAGGTTGAAGCTATTGCACAGTGGTCCTAGGGTCTTCTTTCCTTGTCATTCTTTGGATTTCCAGGTAGGTTCTCTGGTTCCGCTTTGTTCTTTCTGGTTTCACTTCATTCTGGTTTGTATTCTTTATGCCTTTCGCGTCTTCTATTTTTGGTTCACTACCCGTTGGTGGGTTGGCTCAGCCAGAGTGTTGTCCACCCTCTGTGTAGCTCTAGATTAGTGTATATGTCATATTTTCTGTTAGGTTTAGTCCTGTAGATATTGTGTAAATTTGTAAAGAGCTCATAAATACTATATCTTTGTGTATATATGTTTCGGCCTTCAGCCCTCTATATTTCTATGTATATACCCTTCAGCTCTGCTATGTCTTTGTGTATATGTGGTGTATATCCTTTTGGTTTCTGGTTGAGCTTGTCATGCATTACCTGTATTCCACCTGAGTTTGTGAGCTCGTCCCACGAGAGGATACCACTTGGTTGGAGCTTGGCTCTCCGCTGGTTTCAACCAAGCAATTTTCTCTCTCCACTGTCAATAAGCCTTTATGGCACTTTATGTCTCATGCATGCATTCAAGACTGCCCAAGTGCCTTATGCTTTACACACATTTAGATATTTGGCACTATCATCACCATAACCCCCCATTTATTACATTTCCATGTGACACCCACATGGGCTTGACAACTCACTTGCCAGTCACATCTTCCAACGGTTAGTTTTCCAGACCCCAAATCCTTTGTCCTCACCCAACCCATATCTCACTTTCTTCAAGTATGCTGAAACCCCTAGGCCTAGATAATGTTTAATTCACTAGGTCTGTATTATACATATATCTTTTCAAGATTTTGACTCAAGCTAACTTTTTAGTTTAGGGGTGTACTTTGGTGGTAAGATCTCCGTCTACCAAAATATTATTTATTCATGAATTCTAATAGTCTCCTTACCTTCCAGGTTTTCAAACATCCCCCTTTCACTATGTCAGAGGCTTTCACATCCTCACCACTCAAGAGTCCTTAGCTTCCCTCCATGGTGGTCACCAGGGTAGCCGTAAGGTCCAAGATTGAGAGGGCCTTGGAAAAATTGCCCCTCAGCATGAAATATTTGAAAGAAAATTTTGTTGTTGGATCAAAGATCGAATCCTACATTTAATTGGTCACTGACACCAGTGTCTAGATGTGGTAAAAAATGCAGGCCTTGGTTAAGATGATGTTCATTCAGCGGTAGGCCGGTGACCAATTGGCCATTAATGTTAGGGAATCTAGGATCTTGAAGGCAGCTTCCTTCCCATGCTTTGTGCAAGCCCCAAAACTTATCCTCACCCTTGTAGCACATTACAACTCTTTTGTCTAGGCTGTCATGCTCGCCGCTCTGGTCCCGACCGAATATCCCACTCCCATGGTGTCTCTTGATGCCGCAACTATTCAGGCAGGGTTGGGGATCCCCCAGTTTGACGAACCAGCTATCCTCACCAGATCTAATACCTTGGCACAATTTTAGTAGCTGGAGCTCATGGCCAACAATATTTGAATAATCATTGGCTCAAGAACCCGAAGAAGGACCCCAAAAGAATGAAGTTAAAGATCCCCTAATCTAAGTTTAAGGAAAGTACCCAGATGGGGATCATAGCACTATGTTAGATCTTTGGGTAGCCCCATGCCCAGGAATTTTTAGGATGGATGTACTACTTCCTACTTGGCATCTTCACTAGCGAGCAGTATTTTTATTGGGCTACCATTATTTCAAATCATGTAGACTCACAGTTCCTTGAGGTGGCCTAGACACATAAGTTCTATATCACATCCTATGTTCTCTAGGCCTTAGCATAACAACACCCTATCAAAAATGTTCTACTCACATCAGGTGAACTTGGAGTTGGCCCAGGGAAAAGGAATCCTTGGGATTATTTCCCACAAATCCAATGGGAGGCTAGTTTCCTTAGCTTCTACCAAGTTAATTATGCCTTCGTCTATTACCATCTCTCCAAGGAGGCAATGGATCTGGTCAGAAGTTATGGCCACAACTACATCCAATTCCAATAGCATCTTACATTCGAGTAACCGGTTTCTCTAGGAAACCCTATTTGTTGCCCAAACATTGTGGGAACAAAATAATCCTTTTAGAATATTGTAGAAAGATGCTAGAATTGCACACCTTATATACTATAAAGAAGGTTGTGAATGTTCCATTCCCAATCACTTGTGGGAATTACAATGTAGTTTGGCTGTAGATAAAGAAGTAGAGAATGAACTTAAAATCCTGGGCCTAACAGAATTTTATTTGGCGTAGAAGAACTTTGATCCACTAGACAAGATTGCAACAACACTTCCCCTAGCATTAAAGCCCCACAGATTCCATATGGAGGACTTCTGGGAAGATTTTCAAGATGATTTTTATGTCTGGAGCTAGAACTTCATCCGGATGACCATTGGGATGATGGAGAGGCTGAAGCTTCATAAATTCCCAGATGACTTCTCAGACACTGGGTCCATAATAGACCCCCAGTACAAAGAAAGTGGGATAGATAAGATGGCTCACCCTCCAATAAATTGGAAGATGGCTCGCCCTCCATGAGTATTTGAAGAAGGCATGTCAAGGAAGTATGCACCGGTTTGGCCCGACAACACTGAGATTGACCCCTAGAGCCAGAACCTCTTCGTAGGGAGGGGATAAAGGGAAAATAATCATGGGGACCCATTTGCAAGCCCCATCTGCAGCCCCCATAAAATAAAAAATGCAACAAATGCTGGTAGTCTAACAGTAGATGAAGGAAAAACTGATCACAAGGTTGGCCACCCTGGTCCTCATGACCAGGCCCATTCATCTTCCCTCTTCCCCTTCATTGGCCACATTAATGGTTCAAGAAACAAGAAGTGGAGTGAAAGAAGAGAAGGCAGCTCTAAGGGATGTAGGGCCTCCTTTGGTGACTAGGTTAAAGAAGAAGCTCAATCAAAAGCCAAGGACAAAAATGGAGCTTGGGACGCCAGAGAAAGAACCCGAGAACATCCCAAAGAATCCCCCTCCCCATGAAGAATTTGATGATGTGTTTAGAGCTAATGAGTTTGGGAATTTGTAGGGGGACATTGTACAGTTGAAGAAGAAATCACCGCACAGGAAGAAGTTCCAGAGAAAGAACCGACACAAGAATAGGAAGCCCAGGTAGAGGAATAGAAAGGGCAGGAATAGGTGGAAACCTTTGGAGTCCTGAAGATATAGGTTATGGAGGCTGAAGGAAAATAGATGCAAGATGAAAAAATGGCATTTGTTGGGCAAACTGGACCCACGGGAACAACTGTGACCCCAACTATCATGTTCCAAAGGCTGCCACCCAAGGAAATATTTCAGGAAGTGATCAAAGTAGCCCAAACATTAAATCTCAGCCTGACACCTCCCCCACCTCTAGAAAACATACCAATAGAAGAAAGAATCCCAATGCCAGAGGCTAGTAAGGAGCAGCAACAGGATGAAGAAGAGAACCCTGAGGTAATGAATGATGACCAAACATTTCTAAGGATACAGACACTGGGGCACAAGATATAGGCACCACTAGAATAAATGTCATTGGTGAACCAAAAGGTACAGAGGAACTAGAGGTAGCTTATACTATTGAACAAGCGCAACAAAACCCCAGGGAGAAATCACAAGAATAGATTCTGACTGCCAAGCCACCCCTAGTGCTACAGTGGTTGGTGGAATCTCAAAAAAAGAAGGCCCCAACAACACCCAAGGTCCATCTCTCCTTAGCAGAGATGATGGTGTAGGCACAAAACCTGCCAAAGGCTAAGAAAGCCCAGACATTCCACACTCTTTAGATTAAGCTGGGCAGAGATATAGTCACAGTGATTGTGACACCTTCCCTAGATATGGATGAAGCAATGGCTAAGGCTGGAGATTACAATGTCACTGAAGTGTCATTGGGGAAGAGAGGAAAATAGGGTGAGTTAGACCTGTTAAAAGAAGCAGCTAAGGCAATAGAGGCTCCCTATGAGAAAGAAGCTCTGAAATTCAAGGTAGAGAAAGAGAAAAATGCAAACCTTATGGGGTTTCTTATAGAGCTAGCCCATCTTATTAGTATCATTCCCCTGGGTGCCTCCACATCTGATGCACCACTTCCTTGGGGTGACATAGACATATTATGGATGATGAAAAGAAAGGCCTAGGCAGTTGATGATTGGGTGACCTTACAGTTGGGAAATGTCTGGCATTTCCTAGTGTCCACACTCCTAGACCTATATGTAGCCTGCGACATCTTACACCAGGCTGAAACTACCATCTCCATCTGGGAGGGAGATATTGAAAATTATGAAGCATGGAAGGTTGAGTTGGAGGAACTCATCGGCATCGGGGAGGAGCTTGTCTCCAAGTTTAGAATTTTAAGAGAAGAGTCATTTGATTTTGTAAGGACCTAGCCCTCTAGACTTGACCTCACATTGGGGTTAATCAAGAAACTAGTAGGGAACCTATGTGATAAGACCAATGTGGTCAAATATTCTTTCAATTTGTATAAGTCTTTTGTTTTGAAGGTCTTCAGAGCTGATCTGTTTAGCATTGACATATGCACTCTAGAGGAATATGTTTTGGGAAAGTTTGATGAATTAATGGAATCAAGGTATCAATCCCTGGAGGGGATAGAGAAGGCAAAGATGACACAAATAACTCGCATGGTGCTCAGAGGTCACAATGTAGAAAAAGCAGCTAAAAAATTTAAGGCACATGTTCCAGACCTGGGTGTGTAGATTGAGGTAGCCGTGTACCATAGGGCCAGCCTTAGAGACATTGATGAATATGGGATCTTGCATCTCCTCCAAACCTTCAATGATAGAAAATAATAATAAAGATTCTCCGAGTGCCAGAGAAAACTTTCAGGAGAAATGTTTTGTATTCTTTATTCTTTGGGAGCCCAGCTCCCAGATCTTGGAGTTTTGGATCCCCTATTTTTGTATTCTTTAAGTGACCCATGTCCTAGTTCCCAAGGCTGACCAGTCACTTTCAAGGTAGTAATAAAAGGGTGTTAGAAAATAGGTAACCGCAAGAAGGCACATTGGCTCAAAAAGAGGTTTCTGACAGATGATCTTCCTAGGGCGCCGCTTTGACGATACACCTGGCACATCAAAGATAGGGCGTTGCTTTCCCATTTATGAGGCATGTAGCCTCAATCCTTGAGGGATCAAGTTTCTTACTTCTCCTCCTGCCTCTCTTCTCAAGGCCAATTCTTCCACTCCTCTCCTCTTGTCTTATTCTTCTGACATGTCACACCTCTGTCTCGAGGTCTTTTGTAGCATGGTACAGGTAGTACCGACCATTGGAAAATAGTATTATATTGTAAAAGTGTAAAATAGGTTAGGTTAGTTTTAGGTCAAGTGATGTGTATAAGTAATAAGTCCGACATCATTTCAAGGGTTGGAAAAATTAATGATTTTGCAGTCCATAGCTAATAGCAATTTGATTTTTCTCAGTTCTTAGTTGTAGAGCTCAATGCTCCATAGTTTCTAAGCTTTTAGTAGTTAAATTCTCCCTTGGAGCCACCATTGTAACATGCACTAGTGCTTGCTGGAAGAGATGTTAATGAAGAAGGAAGAGTTCTCTCAATGATGTTGTTGGCATTCTGTCTTTTGGGTTAACGGTATTTTATGCTTTGTGTTCTTCATGTCCTTTGCTCTAGTACTCAAAGTAGATTAATGACCTCCTTTCCTTTGCTACTAATAAAATATAAGTTGATGGTCTTGTGTTTATTTGGTATTTAGTGTAGTGTGTTAGAGCATTATTGATGTTTTGAATGTTTAGTATAACTATAGGTAGATGAAATATTTCTAACTTTGTAGTATCTTTTGAAGTTTATTTGTTGAAATGAATGCACACTTGTAGGAAACCCCACTTACCTAAATCCCTGGAGAAGACAAGTTAAGATAACTAGCTATCCCCCTCAAACAAAATAGTCACATCTCCCAACCGAGCCCCGCACTATCAAGACCTGACTCTCACATGCTTAGAGGCCTAGGGAATCTCATTTCCTTGGACAAATTTCATAGGAGAAGTTGTCCAGTACTCCGGTACCCGGTGACAACTTACCTAGATTGGCGGACCCAATCACAAAGTCCTGTCAACAGAAGTTTAGGATTTTTGAGCTAGGTAAAAGAGGCAGCATGACCAGTGTAGATTAGGGCATGAATTTTACATCAGTGATTATGTTTGGATGTACTTAAGAAAAGAGAAGCTTCAAGAACCAAGTAAGAATCTTAAGCCAGTCCACTAGATATGTGTGTGTGTACACACACACACATACACACAATCATCATGAAGGATCTCTACATCCTCTAACATTAACCTTGGCCTAAGATTTATCCCAAAATCCTAATACTAACCTTGATTCAACCTTAAGATGAATATTTTGAATGCATCTTCAACAAAAAAATGGAGAATTAACTTACTTTTACTCTTCCTAAAATGAATACAAAACTTCTTCAGTATCTTGTTATCGTCCTCTTATTCTGAAACCTCATACCGAAGCCTAGTCAAATAAATTTGTGATATTTTTAAATAGAATCTAGTTATTCTTGTTTTGTGTGAACTTGAACTCAAATAAACATTTAGAAGCTACAATTTAGTTATTGTACAGTATCTTGTGAAATTGCACTATGAATTCATACATTTGTAAGTTCCAGATACAGACACGTGTTATTTTTTTTAATGAAATTTGCTTAATGGTTGAACTCAGATCCCAATATATTGGTAGGAGCCAATTTAATATTAAAGAAAATGTCATTCTTCTGTATAGTATAAACTTAATTCCGATCAATTTGAATGATTGAGCTCTCAGAAATAGGAAAAGATGTTTTAATGAAAACGCAAGTCATAAAGTTTTGTAAATATCACTTGCTGCTAAGGAGGGGATTCGTAGAGATTTCTGTGTACATTTCTAATGAAATGATTTTGGAGGGGAGATCCAACTTCAGAGAAATAAGGTTGTGGTGATCATTGATACATCCTAAGACATTATCCACTAAAATTTGGGGAGATTATATCCCCCTTCACCTTCGCTAAATTATTTCCAAACCAAGACACCTCATGCGCTAGTTTCTAAAACAGAAAATAAGGATTAAAAAATTGCAATTATATTAGAGGGCACACAACGTAAGAGGCAAGTATGTCATTGATTAAAAGATTTCTTGCATGATATAAAAATGAAACCTGGAAATTTGACTATGATAATTTGATAGATAGATCCTCTCTTGTCAATATTTGAAGTTCTCAGTATCATGTTCGAATATCATCGTCGTAGTATTGTGACCTAAAACTTCCACTGCTTTCGGATGCCACCACTATTTAACATGAAAAAAGAGGCAATCCACACACTCAAGGCTGGCATTAAATCAATTATCATAAAGAATTTTTACTGAAAAAGAAAAGATTTCTTGCATGATATAAAAAGGAAGCCTGGAAATTTGATTGGGAGTTGTTAATATCCAAAATTCTCAGTATCTTGTTTGAATGCCGCCACTACAGTATTGTGACTTAAAACTTCCTCCACTTTTGGATGCCACTGCTGCAGTATTGTGACCTAAAAACTAAAACTTCCAAACCCCAAAATTTTGGATGCCGCCGCTGCGAACCCCAAAATTTTTCATGCAATAACCAAAAGGGTATAATGCCCCAATTTTGGACCCGACTGATTTATAAATTTGGGTTAAAAAAAAAAAACCAGCTTTTTAAATAGAATTCTACCTATTCAATGGGAAGATGGCGCCCCTCATTTTATAGCTAAATTCAGATTTTGAAGTCAAAATTGGGAAGTGCAATTTTGCGAACCAAACAGGGGATTTGCTCCAAAAGTAGAAGTGGCACTTGCGATTCTCCCCCAATTCTAGCAACCAAACGGAGCCTAAGAAATAGTTAACTAACCTAATTTTATGTAATACAATAACATGATTTGACTAATATTAATTTCTCCCTTGAATCATATATGCAATTGAAGGAGTTGGGTAGAAGAGGTAGATGATGGTGTAGTATTTGTATCCTTTCACGACTTAATTGCAACCCTCCATTGCAAAAAGATCTTCAATTCATAGCTATGAATGTTACATCATTTTGGTTGCAGTGCAACAACCCAACTACCCATATCAAAGGCTCATGTGAGATATGGTTTATAATTCAAAAATTTATTCTTCAATGCTACTCACTCATAATACCTTTTGAACTACCAATATTATGATCCATGCAATTGATATTCATTATGACATGATTTTTATTAACGGAGTCCTGCAACAAATATCACAAAATAAAATGAAAAAAACTAAATAAATTAATTAATTAATCACACATTAATAAATCAAAGAGTGAAATGGGTAGACAGTGTAAGAGATAGCTCCTTCATGTGCAGAAAACAAGACTTACGTATAAAAAATAAGATAAAGGTTTTTGAGTAAATGGATAATCGCAATGTTTAACTATTAATAATAATAAAATAGAGTATAAAATATATCCCCTTATTTTTAGACATCGTATGAGCCTACAATTAAGATATTACTTATTTTATTTTTATCTCTTTCTTTATACTCTTACATGGAGGCTATATCCCTTGATCAAAGATGGAAATATTGTAAGGACTAGACTTCTGACAGAAATGCCATATCAGCAATAGTCACAAGACAAGGGATCTGGTCAACACAGTCAAATGAAAAACTCACATATTGACAAACAAATAATTTCCATTAAAATTATAGTGAAAAAGGGTACATGGTTTAAGCAGCTTGTCAAAAGGAATAAATGCATCTACAATAAGAAAAGTGTCGACCACATTGTCAAACACACTAACAGTATGTCACAAGAATTATTACATCAAGATCATTAACAAGTTCGACAACCCAAGACTAAAAAATTATGAATAATTTCGACCAAGAAGAACTAAATTTACAAAAAAAACATAGATATTAACATGAGTCATTGGTTTACAATGTCATTATACTAGACCATCTGGTCGACAACAAGAAAGTATAATATGCTAACAAGAAGACCTTCCTGATAGAATATCCAGGCACCTGTACCACACAAACATCAGGGGGGGAGAATATTGTAGGAGTGCATTTCCACCCTACCATGAAGCAATTACACTTCCCCAAAATCTTTCCTGACATGAAAGACACCCAGCCCAGCTCGAGGTAGTCTAAACAAGAAAATCTAAGACGAGTAAAGGAATTGGTGCATATAAACTTATGAACTTAAATTGTTTAAATGATATAATGAATTTAAAGCATTCCAATGCCTTAGAAAAAAAATAATTCTCTAAGTATTCTAAACATTTTCAAGTTCTCATTTCCATATCACATAGAACAATCATAGATTGTTCTGAAATCATAACTGTGTAATCCATGTTACAATAGAGAATTACCAAAACTCATAAAGCATCATACTCTTTGTCTTTGAATTACACATATAAGTATATCAAGGAATCCAAATAAATTCCTATATAGAAATATTCCTTTCATAACTAAGATAGGTCAATCAAACAAAGTGCATGTAATTCAAATGCAAATCCACAAAAACACTGATAGTCATGCAAAGCAGACATGCAAAGTTCTGTAACTCATAGGGTTACGGAAAGGCTTGTCTTTCCCGAGGTTGCTAAGAGAAGACATGAATATACTTGCAATTTTAACAATTTTAATTTGGCTATTGTTCTCTATCTCTGTCTTGTTTCTGCCATTGCAATTGAGAGTCTGATCTTGGAGGGTATCATGGGTGGTGGGATTAACCATAAGGAGCCAAAGAACTATAAAAAATGGAAGAATTATACTATTGTCTAGTATAATCTCAACAAGGGTGCCCTCACTACCTACATGGACCACCTTCATGGTTCTAAAGATGTTGGAAAAAAATATTTTGTAGAGATTTGGAAGGATGGTATTGTGGTTATTGGAGGAATGGTCATTAAACTTACCAAAGACCTTATTATTGAGGTGACTATTTTGAATACCAAGGGATTTAAGTTTTATAGAGATAAGAAAATATCCTAGAAGGTTATTCAACACTTCCCAAAGGACAAGTCAGAGGCTGAGAGTTTGGTGAAAGATTTTGGGGGATATTATGATGTTGACTCAGTCAAGGAATTCAGGGTGAAGGTGCTTATTGTTGTTATGGAGTATATCTCCCTAGATGGGAGGTATAAAAGGGCTCACTCTTACCATTTTGTGATGCTATATCATTTTAGACATAAGGTGAGGGTTTCTCTTCCTTTCTACCTTTTGCATTCTCTCCGGCATAGCATTATCGACCAGAGGAAAAAAGAGAGCAAGCCAATTCTGCATGAGGGCCTCATTCTTCTAATAATTGAGCATGTTAAGAAAATTGTGGTTAGGAGCCCTCTCATTCTCTTGCCTAGATACTCTAGCTATGCTAAGGCCTTGGGTAAATGGATTCAAGTGGGGGAGGATATGGCAGAGCTGATTGTTGAAAAAATAAAATTTGAAAAAAATAAAGGTATGCATACGGACTCTGATGGAAAGACTGCTGACAGTTATGAGGATTCTGATTATATCCCCAACTCCTAGTCTGAAGACAAGAGTAATGAGTCTCTATCAGTTTTGGTGATTTTTTCTTACGAAGAAGAGGACAAGACTGTGTTTGCCCATTTTTCCAAGGAGAAAGGGATTGACCCTGAAGATATTGAGGGGGAGGTGGGTGGTTAGAAAGTTCCTATATTTCTCAACTATGTGAGATCAGAAGATCATGATGTTCCCATTTCTTTGAAGCTTGAGGTTGTCATGGAGGTGTAGTCAGTGAAGAAGGAGGATGATATCCTTGGTCTGGAACTATTGAGAAGGGTAATGTCCCTTCTAGTTCTAGGAACATTCCTTTTTTCTAGAATGGTTGACATGCAGGAACAAAATGTGCAACTCCTTCAAGATGACATGGAAAAAAAAATTGACCCCCCTTTTGGAGTACTCCAAACTACAAAGGTGATGTTGATGTAGTCATTTCACCTTGTGAAATGGGTCTTTAATGAAATAAAAATCCCCCATCTCAGGTTTTGTTCCCTCTCTGCTAGAGTGGATCTTATTCAAGGAAAACTGGATTTTGGGTCGGTCGGGATTGATGGAAATAAGGACAAGGAGGATGAGAATAATATGAAGAATTTGCAGGATGGATTTGACATCCTAGAGAACACTCTGAAGAAGCACATGCATGATAATACCATTTTCATGGGTTCTTCTATAGAGTGCTTTAACTCCATCAAATGGGAGTTGGATGCTGGTTCTCCAATCGTGAAGATTTAGGATGAAAAAGAGGATAATGAGGATGTAGGTCCGGGCAAGCACACGTATTCTTCCAAAAAGAATAAAATCCAAGATAGGATCTTGGAACTATTAGAAATTCTAGTGTTTTAAGGTTAGGCTACCTCTCTTCGACAATATTCCCCTTTCTTATGATGTGATGTTCCATACTTTATATTCATATGAACAACACCTTGGCATCCCATTGCATTGACAAAAATATTAGATACTTCATATTAATTTCCTGTCATACTCATATCTTTACACTCACAATACTTTTAGCTCATTTACAATGTCAATACCTCAAAAGGAGAAAATATTTTAAATTTCAATAACAAGGGACAACATAATCATAGAGAGATTATAATTTCTTAACTCAACTTAGATTTAGATCATAAATTGATCTTAAATAAATAAAATGAATCATTAAACATACCGTCTAGAATACATGGTACACACTAAGTGAGAAAATCAGCCATTCATGCTCACAAATCACCTATAAGATTAGTGGATCCAGTTTTCCATTTATGTGACCTAGGCCCTCGTGCCCATCTCGTCACCATAGTACTTAATAGAGAAATTTTAACTCAATACATCATAACGAATATGTTTTCATCTCTAAGATAGTGTGAGTCAAATAACTGTTACATCTTAACATAAATAAGCATTCACAATTTCAGCTATATGGTTGTGCTTAATCCTGGCATAAGTATTTCCATACATCATGATAATTCATCATTACATAAAATCAAATACATCAAGTATGTCATACATAACGATTATGCATCATAATAAAGATCATTAAAGTCAATCATGAAACAAGATACATAGGTTTCATCAAACAAATTGACCCTCTATAGATCCATGTCTCATAAGCCCCTAGGAAAATGTACCTCTATAGATTCCTTTCTCATAAGCCCTCAGACAAATGTCCCTCTATAGATCCTTGTCTCATAATCCCTCAGAAAAATTTCCTTATATATATCCTTGTCTCATAAGCCCTCGGACAATTGTCCATTAGCTATCTCAAGACGGGAGTGTAGCTTAGGTATTTTTCCTTCCAACCATAAATCCTTACACTTGGCTCAAGTATTTTTCCTTACAAAAGGTAGGGGGTATCTGGTGCAGCCACAAAACTAACTACAAAGCACATATGCCTAATGTAGAACATAATCACACATGTGGTAGGGAGATGAAACATAGGCAACATATTTAAGAAAACATAAGCAAAAACAACTTTCGCCAAAGTATTTTAATACCATATTTCTACTGGAAAGTAGAGTGAAAAATAAAACATCACTACTACCCTTCCCTATTTTGCTCACATTCAACACCCTCACCAAAAGGTAATATTTCCAATTCTCATACTTTGTAAGTAAAATGATGCAACTCATGCATATCATATATTTTCTTTTCATGCAATATTGCATTAAACAAAAGTGTTGAAATCACACAACAAGTCAACTAGTCAAAGGAACTATGCCTTTTATCATGGACAATTGCATACATCATGTAAGCAATCACATAATTTGACCCACCTCATCAAATGAAACATAATACATAAGAGAAAAGAGTGTTGACATTATCTTAAGAACACCAATACTATATTAACACAAAATAATTCTAGTCCATTTTCATCAAGAGATGTTGACCTACTCTTCAAACATCGAGTGTATCAAAATAATATATCAACTTCAAATACCTCAAATATAATTTCACGCCATGCCTCATGCATAATAATCCATATGCTATTAATATCATACTAGGGCCATAAAATGTACCCTTCTCATGGAATCCTTCATATAAAGAATATTCATGCAGCGCTCCTCGTAGTATCGAAACTCACATCAAAGCATATTGATCAATACTAATTATTTCATGTAATGCATATTTTGATATTCATAACCATGTGGAGGCTACTTTACTTTGAACATTTCTTAACTAATAAGATGTATTTAAAGAAAAAATTGATTGCAAGAATAGGAATGGTATGTTCTTTGCAATCTAATCCCTTATACATTCTATCAATGATCCACATTGAACATGATAGAGAATATCATTTCACATCACAAGACTAGCAACATAAAATATACATCCTAGCCACCTCAACATGAAAAAACAAAAACAAATCCAAAGTTCACAAATTTCAACTCAAAATCACAAAGATGAGAAAAATCAATTGAAATAAATGTGAACAAGAATCACATTTGATAAATACACAAAAAATGGTGGCTAGTTAGTAACAAGGAAACTTAAAAATTTCAAGCTAGCCTTTCATTACTTCAAAGTTCATCAAGGCTGAGAATAACATAACCAATCGAAAATCAAACTACATATACAGAGTGACTAACACTAGCCATAAGGAGGGAGTAGAAGCTATATGACACCTTGCATCCAAGGTGAGCTTAAGAACATAACCAAACACTCAAAAAACATATGTCTCAAAGATTGTATCACTATATAGAAACACATGCCATTGGTTCATGCAACATAACATTGATAATTCTCTCTATTTTTTTTTTTTTTCTAATCTTTGCAACATGCAATTACTTTTGCAAAATTTTATGATTTTTTTTTTTTTTTTTTTTTTAAATTTTTTTATTTTTTTTTATTT
>MU223489.1:1283685-1299595 GCA_018584345.1 Thuja plicata | reverse complement strand
ATATTCTCTTACATCCTCCCTTCCCTCTTTAAGGCCTTCATTAATGCCTTCATTAATAAAGATGCCTTAAGCCCATGTCTCTCCCATGCCTTATTAATGCCTTGGGCATTAATGACTCTTACATATTAATTTATGAGCCTCCTAGTTCATAAATGAACTTTGCCCCCCCTCTCTCTCTCCCATTCGTCTATAAATAGAAGCCTATTTTGAGAGTAAATAAGCCTTCACTTTAGAATAAAAATTACATTGTTATGCTGTTAGATTTATCCTAGACTCACATTTCATCCATTTTATCATGCTAGTTTATTATTTTCATTTCATGTTTTCAAGCTAGATTATATGCTTTCTCACATTTTTAGTTTAAATTTGAATCAACTCCTTCATGTTAAGATAGTATTGGTCACTGATTTGGATCATATTCTGAGGGCTAAATATGCAACTAATCACACTCTTTCTAGTTAGAAGGTAATAGGCTGATATTAGTGGTTTCTGAGGTTTTATTTAATCATTTGAGCTAATGCAATGACTTATTGAGTGTTTGTGTCATTTTCAATAGGTACCAATTTACACACACATTTTTGGTGCCCACCATGGTGCTCGATTTTGATTTTAGCCTCATTTTTTAACAATTTTTGGCCATTTACAGACTCAGGAATCGGACATAGAATTGCAAATATGATTGCAGGCTCGTATCTCAGATACGCCATCACACCGCATGGTTTCTAGATCGCATCCGGGATTTCTCAGATCGTATCTAGTTTTCAATCGCACCTAGTCAGCAAAGGCTCATATCTGGGGAATAAGATCACATCCCAAATACTGCATTGCATATGGTAAGAATTTAGGATCGCATTTGGTTTTGAAGCTTGCCCTTTTGATTTATCTAATCCTAACAAGTTCAACCATGTTGTGTTTTCTGTGTTTTTCAGCTTAGCAAGTGTTTTCAGCTACCTTTTAATAGATTTCATGGAGTCAGATTAAGCAAAGTACTAACGTGGTTTTTGTAGGTTACCAAACCCATTCTGTCTTGACTTCTATTTCCCTATTTTCATAACTTAAAGACCATTTCTTCCCACTTGATAAACAACTAGATATTATGCTCTTTTCCTCTTGAGGAAAATTAGAAATTCGGACGTTGTCTTATCACTTGTGATAAAATTGGGGGTAATTAAACAAGCAAACACATCATTTAATTCAATTTGGGATAGTAAATGAACAAAACAAAGAATTAAATATGTGGGTTAATTGAACAAGTTCCATTGTATAATTGCTTTTGGATCAGAAATTGAACAACAAAAATCACTAAATCCATGTGGTAAACGAACAAAGCAAACTTTCCCTTTCTGTCTTCTTTAAAAATAGGAATCATTAAAACAAGCTCAACATAGCTTGGGGAAAAAGAACATTTTTTATTGTGTTTGGGGAGAAAACAACATGGAATGGGAGAGTATGCTCTTCTTCATTTGAAGAAACAGAAATCTAGAAATCCTAAGCTCACCAATCATGGTTACCGATCTTTTTAAACAATAGAGGGCCTGCTGGTTGAGGAAAAAATCTCCTGGGAACGACCCAAGTGAGGATAGGTCTTACGCGAACCCTTCTAACTCACTATAAATAGTTGCTTCCTTGTAGGCCAAAGCCTTGGAAGATAGAACTAGTTTTGTTCTTGCAATTTTGACATCATTCCTTGAACATATCGGGGTATATATAGAGCGGAGCCACTTGAATCTTTCTTGTGAGACTATATATATTTAGGTACTCATAGGGCTATACACCTCAATTTTTCCTTGTGCAATTATATGGGGGACAGTTTTGAACGGATTGCCCAATAATCTACAACACATTCAACTGAAAGAATTCTTGATTCATCCCTGAAAGGGTGATAATCTTTGTGCAAGGAAAAAAGTAATTGCCCCAAGACACCAGTCATATTGTTCCCTCACTTGCATTTGGAGTCGGCTAATATAGCATCATGACTAGAGCCATTACATACTTGGTGATGGCTAAATTTTGATTAGCATTTGAGTGTGTACCTAAGTCAATGAGCAAACAATTTTCATCCTCCACCTAGAGAGTAGGAAAAAGATGTGTGTTTGGATCCACCCCTTTCTAACAATGGAAAATTGTCTGATATGTCAAAAAGGTCATTAAAAAGATAAGTTCTTCATAATAATCAATAAATTTCATACCCTAGATTACAAGTGCCTTTTACATCCAAAAAAATACCCCTTTGATGTAATTTGGAGACAAATAGATTCATGTTCCTCAAAACGCAAATTTCTCAAAATGAACCAAAATTGACAAGTCTATCATAAGATCGCATTCAAGAAATTCTGAGTTGTATCCTATATTTAGGATTATATCTGGTGCATAAGATCACATTTAGTCAAGCAACAAGTCGCATCCAGGTTTCTAGGATCATATCTAGGGTTTAGGATCGCATCTAGTTCTGTCAGAAGCTCGTATCTGGGAGCTCGCATCCTAGGTAGTGGACATTTCTAGCGGTCTTTCCAGGGAGGTCTCAATTTTTTTAGGTACCCTTTTTGCTCTTTAGTTGGTCCCTATTGTCTCTTCTCATCTCCCTGCTATTATTTTCAAAACACTTTCGAAACATCAACCTTGCATGTTCAATTAGTCTTTCGCGATCGGTTCAATATGTGTGGTCTACCCATTCTCTATCAACAAACTTGGTTCCTAGCTCACTATCAGGGCATTCTAACCCTCTGACACTAGAATCATTTACATCCACCAAACAATCAAATGGTTACTTCTACCTAGACACACCCACTTGAATAATCTGGAATCCTTGCTAGTACTATTTGGAAACGTTGACGAAGTTGAGAAACAAACTTCATGGTTAACACAAGACGCAACAAGTACACAAACAAAGGATCCAAAGTGCCTCCTAACACATCACACTTTCAAGGAGAAACTTCTCGTAATTCCCTATTCAATCTTGATTCACCTCAAATGGGTAGCAACACTAACGATTGGAGTAAAGCCTTTGAGGGTTATGGCGAGGGAAAACAAGCACAATCCATAGGCACAAAAGAGGAAGAAAGACCCAGGTTTGAACGTAATCTGTTTGGGTCTGATAGTGATGAAGAAATCCCTAAAGATGAATATGAGAAGCTCAAACAAAGAAAAAGAATCCATAAACTATTGGAATGGATAATTGGAGATGACAAAGAAAAATACTTTCTCCATTTAGCATCCACGGGTGTTAAATTACCCTAGAATTTTGATGTAAATGATCTCAAAGAAAAGGATGTACCAAACCCCATATCCATCCTTACTAATCAGCTCAATCAAATGCAAACCGAGATCACAAACCTCAAGCAAGAGAAGGACAAACCAAAAATGAAGTACTCTTTTGATGCCATTTGTCCATTTCCTTTCGATAAAAGTATCACCATGGTCCCGTTTCCTCCTAATGTGGCTAGACCAAAATATGAAAAATACACAGGGGAAATTGATCCACATGATCATATGAGAGAATTTTGTGCTCTTAGCATTGAATATATGCATGAACCCACCTACCTCATGTGACTCTTTCTAGGAAGTCTAGGAGGAAACGCCATGGACACTACTCTTACAACATTCAACACGATGTCACCATGATGGATCTATGTAATACCAAGCAAAAAATAGGAGAATCCTTTACACACTTCCTACAAAGATGGAGGAAGATCTTTGCATGATATTCAAGAGTCATCCATGAAATAGAAAAGATGGAGATCTTTGTTAACAATCTCATACCTTAATTGAGCTATGCTCTACAAATGCAAGATTCTCCTAGCTTTGACAGGATGATTAAGAATTCTCTCCGTATCGAAGAGGTCATGGTCAAAAAGGGGGAGATTACCCTTCAAAATGAAAACAAAGGCAGTAGCTCCAATTCTAAACCCAAATTGTGGAAACAAAATAAAAATGTTGTCAATGACGGAGTGGTTGATGCTTCCAACATTAATTCTAAAACCAAAGCATTCAATCTTACCAACGGTATGCAAGAAAGCAAGGAGGCTAAAATAACACCTCCCATTCCCAAATCCAACAATGATAATGACAAGGGACGAACATGGAATTCAAAACCCCAAAGAACATTTACACCTTTGGGATAACCTCTTGAGACCGTCTTAAAAACATTGGTGGATAACAAAGTCCTTACGATTCCTGATTCTAAACCTTGGGAACCAGTGGTCAAACCTAGATGGTGGGATGATAACTCTTACTGTGTCTTCCACAAAAACAAGGGACACAAGACAAATAATTATCTCAAGCTCAAGCATGTTATCCAGGACCTCATTGAAGGGGGTAAAATCAAGGTGGATGAACACACTACAAATGAAGATCACACAACATTGAATAAACCATTCCCCAATTACAATCAAGGAGAAACATCCAAAGGGAAAGGTAATGAGGTAAAATACACCTATTCCAAAAATGACAACGTGATCAATATGCTCAACATTAAAAATGAATCTATCAACATGGTCACCATCAAAGGAGCATCATCCTCCACAAACACTATAACCCAGAGCCAAGCATAGGTTATGATCAAGGGACCTCCAAAACAAACATCTACACCCAAGGTTCCTATTATCACTATACCTAAACCAGGAGCAAAGCATGTGGTCAATATCCCTGGGGAAAAATATGACTTGGTGAATCAATTGCAAAGAAATGCTGCCAAGATTTCCATCTTTGAATTGCTCAAAATATCCACTATGCATAGAGAAATTCTAGAACAAGCTCTACACGCTGCTAATGTTCCAAAGGATATAGATATAAACAAATTCCAATCGATGGTCAATCACATATCAGCACTATGTTACCTCTCCTTTTCTGAGGAAGATGACAAATCATTGACCCATCCACACAATCAACCTCTCCATATCAAAGTTCTTATTCATAAATCCCATGTTAGACGCATATTGATAGATGGAGGCGCTGGATTAAATATCTATACACTAGATCTTGTCAGGAGGCTAGGCCTCTTAGAGAAAACAATTGACTCTATAAATAAAATAACCATCAAAGCATATGATGAGGAAGAAAGATCCTCCCGAGGTATTATTTGTCTACCCATCAGAGTTGGACCGATTGATAGAGATGTTATATGTCAAGTTATAGATCTACCACTAGCCTACAACATTATACTAGGGAGACCATGGATCCACGAGATGTAGGTTGTACCATCCACCTATTATCAATGCATTAAATTTCCACATAATGGAATAGAGGTAACCATTCCTGCAGATGCCAACTACGCTTGCAACAATATAAAAGCAGGTAGCATGATTCCCCACAACAAGGAGGCTATGGATGTAGTTACTCTCAAAACTACCAAGGACATGGTCATGAAAGGCTTTAGCAAGACATTGAAACTTCAAGAAATAGGTATGGGTGAATACAAATTAGACCTGAATCCCTCCTTGACAGAGCGTCCAGTATCACCAAGATCATACGGAAAACCATCATCAAAATTCACACCTCTTGCAATAAAGGAACTAGAAGTACACAAAGCTACTAGTATGGTAAAGGCATCTACGTCTTCTTCAAATAACACAGAAGAGTAGGCAGTCTTAAATTGGCTTTACAAAGAAGAACCAGTGGACTCTGAGGTCAAAAATGTAAAGATATCCCCGGAGCAGTATGGAAAAGGATATGAGTTCCTCAAAAAAATGGGATACAAAGGAAAAGGACCTCTCAATGACACAGGATGAGGGATCATCGAACCTATACCCATGGAGTTTTGCCTCAACAAAGATAAAATAGGATTGGGCTTCAATACTCAATTCAACAAACCTACTCCAAAGCAAAGTCCACCTTCTGAAGTAGAGAGTGATAAAATAGATGAAATAGTCTCAGACCCATGGCTTTATGAGAGATTGCTAGATGTCAGTATAGAAAATTCAAAATATCAAGGAGAACGCTATGTACCTAGTTTTGAGGTACCACAAGATCTTCATACTCCTCTACTAGAACAACTGCCCATTCATGAAGTTGGAGACACTATGGCTACTATCACTCAAGAGGAACCCTAGCCACATAATTTACATCCTAACTGGGGGCAATTGGTCACCATTACACATGTCCTAGATCTTCCTCACTTTGATCTACAAGTAGCTAACCATGTCCATCAAATAAACATTGCTGAATATTTGAATAGATCTGATGATGATGTCACAGACTCTCACGACTATGAGTATGATCGGTTATCCATTGCTTCCAAAGAAATTGGGATAGACACAATTCACATGTTTGCAGCTCTCGCATCTTCTAGTAGGCAACCTAACATCCCTCCCAAAGACAATGATCCTCCTAAAATAGAAGAAGAGTTCTTTCCTCCAATAGACAGAGACACTGGTGAATACATAACTCTATGAGAATTTCATAGGCTACAAGCAAGAAGCCTCATTTTACAAAGAGATGATGATGAGTTATTTACTGATGAGTCACTAGATTTTGATCCACATATTCTTGATAATGACCCTTTTAACAATGATCTCACTCTTATTGACCTAAACATCAAAGATATTAACTTAACAGACCATGTCATGTTGGTTAACAGTTGTGATGCTAACACAATGTTGTCCTTCTCAGAACCTAACTCCCTAAAATTGGTACTTCTGGACCTCATTGATTGGAGTGAAACAGATCCTACACCTATGCTCACATTTTCCAATGACCACTCCCTGGCTCATTATCTTAATTCTTGTGATACTCACCCTTCTTCCACCAATGCAAGGAGTGAGAACATGTCACAGGAAGATATCAGGTTTCTTAGTCACAAATTGAAAAATAAAAAAGAAAAAGCAGAATGATGGTGAAAACCACTCTATGGCAGTATCAGATCCCAATATAGTAAAAAATAAAGATGTATCTGATGGTGAAAACCTCTTAGAGGCACCAAAGGATGAGACTCTTGATATCCTCCTTGAACACTTTTAGGAAAGATCTTCGGTATTAATTGAACCAACACAACCAGTGAACTTGGGAACTATTGAAGATCCTCAGATAGCACATCTAGCACAATCCCTATCAGAAGAAGAGAAGCTACAATTCATAGAATTCCTGAAGGAGAAAAAGATCAACTTTGTCTAGTCCTACACTAATATGCCAAGACTAGATCCCAGTCTCATTATGCATCACTTATCTATAGCTCCTGGGATCAAGCCCGTGAAACAAAAACTTAAAAAAATGCTCCCTCATGTTGCATTACTAGTGAAAGCAGAATTAGAAAAGTTGTTAAAAGCTGGATTCATTCAGGTCATTGCCTATGCAGCTTGGATATCCAATGTGGTCCCTATTTCTAAAAATGATAAATCTATTAGGATCTGCACAGACTTCAGGGACCTCAACAAAGCATGTCTGAAGGATGACTTCCCACTATCAAACATTGACATGATTATAGACCTTACAGCTGGCTACCAGATGTATTCCTTAATGGATGGATTCTTGGGTTATAATCAAATCAAGATTGCCCCTGAGGATCAGGAGAAAACTGCATTCACATGTGCATGGGGCACATTTTGCTGGAATGTCATGCCATTTAGACTAAAGAATGTCAGAGCAACATATCAAAGGGCTATGACAACCATATTCCATGACATGATGCACAAAAATATGGAAGACTATGTCGATGACACACTGGCTAAATCCAAACAAAGAGGTACTCATAATGCAGATTTAGGAAAGATATTAGATCGAATGGAACAATTCCAACTCAGGCTCAATCTAAAGAAATGTGCCTTTGGGGTTCAATCTGGAAAGATCCTAGGATTCATAGTATCAGCAAAGGGAATCAAGTTAGATCCGGCAAAGGTAAAAGCTATTGCAGAGATGACTCCTCCTCGTAATATCAGTCAAATGAGGACACTACAAGGATGACTCCAGTCTATTAGGAGATTCATGTCCCAACTTGATGATAAGGCACAACCCTTTACTAAGCTACTACATAAAGGGGTTACATTCAACTGGGATGATCACTGTGAAGCCAACTTCAGGGAATTAAAAGCATACCTGGCTTCACCACCAATTCTTATGGCACCTATTCATGGGAAACCTTTGCTCCTATATATTTCAGCTACAGCTACATCACTAGGAGTATTACTCGTGCAAGAGGATGAAACAAAGAAAGAGCGAGCTATCTACTACATTAGTAAAACTCTAGTCACCTATGAGCTCAATTATAGAATTATTGAGAAAGCATGTTTAGCAGTTGTCTTCACATCACAGAAATTAAGACACTACACACTCTCTCACACAGTCAAGCTCATAGCTAAAATCGATCCTCTGAAGTATCTTTTAAGCAGAACAGCATTGACAGGCCATTTGGAAAAATGGGTCCTCATTCTCAGTGAGTTTGACATTGATTATGTTGAAAGGAGGGCTATCAAAGGATAGGTTCTTGCAGACCAACTAACTGATTCACCACTTCAAGATGATACACCATTACTAGTTGAATTCCCTGATGAAACAATCATGCATCTCACTGAACATTCATGGAAGATGTACTTTCACGGGTCATTCACTCAATAAGGATCTGGAGCCAGGGTTCTCTTCATTACCCCTCAAGGATATCAGATTCCCAAATCTTATAAATTAATGTTTCCATGCACCAACAATATCTCTGAATATGAAGCGTTGGTCAAGAGTCTCAAACTCACCATAGAATGGAAGATCGTCGAGCTACACATATATGGTGACTCCGAACTAGTTATCAATCAAATCAATGGGGAATATCAAACAAGGGATGAGAAATTGGTGCCCTATAAACAACTAGTTGATGATTTGGAGAAATACTTTGTCTTCCTCACCTTTCAATAGATACCAAGAACAGAGAATAAAACTATAGATGCTATGGCTACCTTGGCATCCATGTTACAGCTGGAGGAACATCAATTCCGCTATGACTTCTTGGTGGAAGAATTATCCTATCCTACCTTTTCCCATCCAAACTATCAGGTAATTTGTGCCTTAAATACTCCCATTCAATCCTAATATGCCAGTATTATTGCCTATCTTTCAGACCAAACCCTTCCTTCCAATCTATCTAGAAATGAGAAACGATCCCTGATTAGGACAACATCGTGGTACATCCTCATAACTAATAACCTATATCAGCGTAGTCTTGATGGTACAATTCTTTGATGTTTAGAACTAGAAGAGTCTGATCTCCCTTTAAAATACGTCTACGAAGGTGTATGTGGATCATACTCGAATGGCTTTTCATTAGCCAAAAAACTGCTCAGAGTAGGCTATTATTGGCCTACAATGGAGAAAGATGCTATTCAATTTTCCAAAGCATGTCTTAAATGCCAAACACATGGAAACCTCATCCATGCTCCTACCAAAGAACTCATACCTTTTATAACACATTGGCCATTTCAGCAACGAGCCTTTGACTTGGTTGGACAGATACATCCCAACTCTTCAAATGGACACAAGTTCATCATTACAGCCACTGAGTATTTTACAAAGTGGGTCAAAGCTGTGCTGCTAATCAAAGCCACTAGAAAATAGGTGGCTATGTTTATTCTGAACTACATTATTTGTAGATATGGGATACCCTCTTCAATTGTGACAGAGAATGGGGGCCAATTTAAAAATCAAGACATTGATGACCTTTGTGAACAGTTTCACATTACTCAACATTGCTCTTCGGTCTATTATTCTCAAGGTAATGGACAGGCTGAGGCATCCAACAAAAACATTCTCAAAATCCTACACAAAACTGTGAGCAAGTCTGGCAAAGACTGGCATTTACAACTAAATCTGGCACTATGGGCCTATAGAACAAGCATTAGAACACCCACTTGAGCCACGCCATTTTCTCTAGTCTATGACACTGAAGCAGTACTACCTATTGAGGTTGAAATCCCATCTTTACAAATCTCTCTACAAGGACTAGTTACTGATGAACAGTACCGCATTGATCAGATAAATTGTCTGGACCTACTAGATGAGCACAGACAACAAGAATTTGATCACCTTAAAGTGTACCAAGCAAGAATGTCCAAAGGTTACAACAAGAATGTTAAACCATGCAAGTTTGAAGTGGGGGACCTCGTCCTGAAAGAGAATCCTAAGAACCAGCCTAACAAAGAGAAAAAAGGAAAGTTTAAACCTAACTGGCTGGGGCCTTATGTTATCACTGCCACTTTTAGGACTGGAGCTTATCAATTAGCTACACCTGAGGGAGATGTTCTTCTTGATCCTATCAATACTCTACATTTGAAGTAGTTTTATGCTTAATGTTCAGCTAGCAGAGCCTGTACAACAAAAAGTTCTTGCAAAACACCAAAAATGTTCAAAAAATTGATCCTAAAGAAATCCAAAAATAGTGGAAAAGGTCCTTCAAAATGGGTATCCTTGGTGAAAACCTAGTAAACAGGTGCCTTGATACTACAAAAACATTCAAAAAAGCAAAAATAGCAAAAAAATTGAAAAAGAGAGAAAGTGCCATGATAAGCACCTGGTAAAATAGGCATCTTGGTAGCAAAAAGAAAGAAAAGAATCTTGCCAAGTGCTGAAAACCTGGCAATCAGGTGTCACTTGTGTTCTACGCTCCATCTATCAAGGCGCTACTAATGCTAGGCCTTCACAATTTTTCCTGTGCTCATACGTTGACTTCATTTTCCTACATGACTATCTTATCCTCGCTTGGGATTTGTCTATCTTTACATCTTAGGAATAGGTCATTCTACACTGGGGGCATCTTTGTTGGCATAGTCAGTTGTGGTTGCTAGGTTTCTCTAGGATGGTTTGTCTCACGAACATGATGTTTCTCAATACATGCAAAACAATGTAACTTAGGTGTCTTTTGACAACATGGGACATGACATTTAAACGCTCATATAACATTCCTACAAAGCCATATTGGTTCGCAAACATGAATGGATTATCCTATCAAGGCACAAACATGGAACATCGTATTGTTGGTATTACAATTTTTTGATTGATGAATCTTTACTGTGTTTGACAGATGAATGAATGAAGTACTACTAAAACACACAGTTTGATAATGGATTGATTATGATTCATTTATGTCCTAATGATGTTTTCAACTAGGGGCATCTAATTAATTATAAATTTTATTGGATTGATTCTCAATTTATGATTTATTATGTCTTCTTAGTTACTCAATGACGTCTGCACAAAGACAAAGAGTCGCAAGGATTGGGGGCATAATATTTTTCTTGATTTTCTGCATATGGTGATTGTTTCATATAACCCTATAAATTTCACCTAACTTGGATGTTTATGGTAAGAGCTCCCACTATGGGTGGATAGCCGCATATATCTCGATCTTTGTTATGTGTAAACTACGGTGAGTTTGACACAATTTCCATGTCTATTTTCTGATCCATAATCTCACTAAGGTATACAAATCATAATGTACCCAAGGATATGAATTTTCAAGGTCATTGTGGGTCCAATATCTTGCCTTACTCAGAATCTGGTATATTAAAAGGAAGGTGACTATTTTGATGACCTAGCTTCTATGGCTTGGTACCTAAGTCTATTTCTGACATTTCAATAAAACATAGTATTCATATTATCATAATATCAGTGGGTATTAGTGATGGTTGTACTATTCGATGGTATCCATTCTGAAAAGTTCCCAATGATGATAAAATGTTGCAATATTTGCTAAATCAGTGACAAGTCCTAAGAGTCTTCATAAAGCTACATTTAGAGATTGCCTGATGCATTTTGTCTAGCAGTACATAACAAACATAAAGTAATTTAAAAGCTCAAAACATGGTTTCTATCTTCTTCTACCACTATCAAGTTAATTACATCATTTATATTACTGATATCGTCCATAGCATACATTTTACATACATTTGAAAAGTAAAACTAAAAAATACAAAAGTAAAACATCCATGTATTGCATTTTTATCTTTACATCCTAAGTGCATCCATACATATATTTCTGCATAAAACTAGAAAAATCAAAGAAAAACATACATTTGCATTTTCACATAGATATCATTTGTTCACATCAGTAATATATTCATCACATTCACATTTAAAAATGATGTTGTCAAACTAAACACATTCATCACAAGATCAAGATATCATCACCTGTGCAAAACATACATTTACCACATCTATGAAAAGCAAAATGGATACGTCTACACATGAAACATGTCAGAATCTAGGAACAACAAAGCATGATACACATCAAAAGCATAAAGATTATCAGTAGGCATAAAGAGTATCAGTAAGCATAAAGAGCATCACAGCATAAAGTGTATCAGATCATATACAAAGTGTCAGTATGCATGAAGAGAATCAATATGCCAAATCTCATGAATCAGATATATATATATATATATATATATCAATGTTATGTACAAATATGGGATCTCAGTAGGATCTAGATATACATGTATAAATCTCACAAAATTCATAAGGCACAGTCTCAACTCTGGCCCACCCCCTCTCCCTGATCAGGAGGAGGAGGTGGCATGAATGGCACTGCTGGAGGTGGCATGGCTCCCTCTAATTGCTGGGCAATATGTGAAAAAGTGGGTGCCCTCTAACCCTCAAGAATGACAACATGATACAAAGAATAATAATATGTCACCCTCTATCCCTGATGGACTAGAGTCCGGGCCTATGTGTCTCTCTCAACTCTTAGTTGCTCGAGCTGTCTATCTCTATCTGCTAACAATGCCTCTGCCATGGTGACTCTAGCCTCCAAAGCTGTAATCTGAGCCCTGCTCCTCTCTCTCCTGCTCACATCTTGATAGAGGATCCCCATCTCTGCCAGGGTCCTACTCCTATACTCTTTGTCTCCACTATCTCTGCTGCTTAGGAGTAAGCAATGGACCTGAATCTCTTTGGGGGGCCAAAAATCTATACCTTGGCCATTTTTGCCCACTGCTGCTCAGACCGCCAGTATCCACTGCCTCACCACCTCCCCCTCGGTCATCACCATCATGTCTATCATCTGGTGGAGGATGCCTGCCACCTCTGCCTCCATCCCTACCTCCATCTCGGCCCCCATGTCTTCCTAGAACTTTGTCTCTACCACCTCTCCCCCTGGCAAGTTGATCCTCTGGATCATAATCCAAAGGCTCCTCTATACGAGGGATCATCTCCTTTGGTACTATGAATCTCAGGAATGGATGCTGGAGCATATCTGTAGCATAGCCATCTGATACCCCTGCATCCTCAACACCTGGACCAAGGTCCCAATCTACAGATACCATATCACAGATGTCCTGTACAATATCCTCATAAGTCAGCTAGGCTCCCTAATTAGCCACCTTATCCCTGATCCATGCATACACTATCACATCCTCTGTCCGGCCCTGTCTCCACCCGTACTATCTCAAAACTCAGGTAACAAGGAAGCGCTCTATAATATATCTGGTATGGCCAATCAGATATTTGCTTTGACATAAAAAAGGGACCTGTCGAGCATCCAATGTCCATACCTCACAGTCTTGGTATGGTCCCCATATGACCTCTGTCATATAATTGAATAAACAATGCCAGTACTCAACCTTGCCCAGGTGGGGCTGCTATAACAAACATGCATACATATATACATAGGGCTACTCTGGAGCCCTTTGCCTATCACCAATCAGCCGTGTCACTGGGATGTGCTCCCAAGCCCATACCTGAAGAATCAAAATACCTACAATCATGCTGTGGGTATGGTGGTACACAATCTCATGCAGCTCTCGGTATATCTGAGCCAAAATGTAGCTCCCCCACATGAATCATCGGTGGTGGACAATCATCTACTCTATCATGCTGACCCAGTCCACTAGGAAACTATGTTGTTCTTTGTCTGGCATAAGGATACCACCTACCAATCTAGCTAAATACACAGCTAGTTGATCATAGTGATTGACCATATAGTCCCATGACAAATATCTCTGATCTATGCTGTCATCCTGGAAGAACCTCTGAGTAGTCCCAATCACAACACCAGCTCGCGACTCATAGAAAACCTCATGTCCCACCATGGACATGTGTAGGATCCTCCAAACATCCTCTAGAGTCATAGTGATCTCCCCAGTCGGTAGGTGGAAGGTGTTGTGCTCTGAATGCCATCTCTTGGCCAGAGCAGTCAACAACCCTTAGTTTACCCCGATATTGGGTAAACCTATCAAAGATCATAAGCCACATTGGATCACAATGTTTTTCTCATTGTCTGATAGTCAGCCACACAATGCCAGAACTCATGCAGGATACGTGCCTCGGAAGGCAACTACCTCAAACTGGGCCTGATTTTGATAAACACAGCAAAGCATCAGCATTCTATCTACTACAGAGGGCATATTCCTACTCTACTCAATCATTTTTAGTTCACAAAAAGAAAATAGATCAAAATAAATAAAAAACGTAAGTCTTTTACTAGATGAGATTCTAGAAAAGTAGGATGTGATTGCATATACAAGATGCAATCCTCGAAAAATAGGATGCGATCCTAAATGTGGGGTACGATCCCCAAAATATGGGATACGATTCACTGATGGAATTTTGCTAAAAAGATGACTAAACCTAAAGGACTAGATGTGATCCAGGAAAACTTAGATGCGACACAGAATCTAGAAAAAACTAGATACAATATGGGAAAAACCAAATGCGATGCGGGTTTTGCAGGATGCGATCCATAATCCTTGATGCGATCCTCTCTTTGACTAGCTATAAAATGCATAAAAATGTTTGAAATTCAAAAATTCAAAATTCACAGGGTATTTTATCAAGCACTTACTGGCAGTGGGTAATCAGCTGGGTGCTGGTGTCATCGGCTCATCTTGAAACAATGTTTCTCATAGGGACCACCATTTTCTCTACATAGCTCTCTAATTGGCTATAGCTGAATGTTAAAATGAATAGTGAAATGGTCAATTTGGAGGCTTATATGGGTCTTTTGAGATATTTAGGGTTTCCAAAACTCCTCTCAAACAACAATAAATTCATTTGTGCTCTCTTTTCTTCAATCGAGAAACAAATCGAAGGATCCTACGATGTTTTCAGCAGCACAGTGTCCTTTTGTGATAGTTTCACAAAAATTGCAAATTTGCTTTCTTTCTTCACCATATTGGTAATAATTGCACATTTTATCATACATCTTGACCTAAACATCATTATCACTCATATTTTCATGTAATACAACTTGATAACCGTGTTTTTATTTTTAAACACACCTTCTTCTACTTCACTCTTTCTGGCCTTATTGCTTCCTGCAAGTGTTCTATTCTCTATAACTGAGGGATTCTATTCTTTTCCTTCATTTTTGTTCCTGAGGAGGCATGATCACACTATCATCAATTAAATTTTTGGTCAAAACAACATCAAAATGACTTCATTATCAAACAAACTAGGGGCATAACAGTTTCTTGACTAATGTCGAAACTATTGGATAGAAAGCTTTGGTTCTCACAAGATGGATATCTTATGTTTCCTCATTTTAGAAGATTTTTAAAGCTCCTAGCAGCTTCGTATTGGCTTTTAGATGACAACCAAGTTTGGAATCAATATTATCAATTTTTTGGATGACAACCAAGTTTAAAATTGGTATTTTTAAAATCTTTTATTGATCTTTGGATGACAACCAAGTTCAAAATCAATTCTATTAGTTTGGTTCAATAAAGTGCGAGACTGATCTCATCAACATTTCATTCAAAAACCAAGAACAGGATTCTCAATCTTTTTGAAGTCAAAATAAAAAACTTTCTTTGAATCAATGCATTGCTCGCACATCAATTCAAAGAGGGGAAAATGTAACCACCTGAATTTGGTCTGTTCCAACTATGGACCCTATTTTCCCTAAGTGTGATCATACCCTTGATTTATGTCCAAATGACCCTGTTACTGCTT
Source organism: Thuja plicata (assembly GCA_018584345.1). NCBI lineage: Eukaryota > Viridiplantae > Streptophyta > Pinopsida > Cupressales > Cupressaceae > Thuja > Thuja plicata. Next base: position 1,283,740 of record MU223489.1, on the reverse strand, counting down.
GGCATAATTCTTTAAATCAATTTAATATCCTAGGTGATTTTTATCACTGATTTAT
>MU223489.1:1271464-1283119 GCA_018584345.1 Thuja plicata | reverse complement strand
TTATTAATGCCTTGGGCATTAATGGCTCTTACATATTCATTTATGAGCCTCCTAGTTCATAAATGAACTTTGTCCCCCCTCTCTCTCTCCCATTCTTCTATAAATAGAAGCCTATTTTGAAAGCAAATAAGCCTTCACTTTAGGATAAAAATTACATTGTTATGCTGTTAGATTTATCCTAGACTCACATTTCATCCATTTTATCATGCTAGTTTATTGTTTCCATTTCATGTTTTCAAGCTAGATTATATGCTTTCTCACATTTTTAGTTTAAATTTGAATCAAATCCTTCATGCTAGGATAGTATTGGTCACTGATTTGGAGCATATTCTAAGGGATAAATATGCAACTAATCAAACTCTTTCTATTTAGAAGGCAATAGGCCGATATTAGTGGTTTCTGACATTTTATCTAATCATTTGAGCTAATGCAATGACCTATTGAGTGTTTGTGTCATTTTCAACAGGTACCCATTTACACACACACACATCATCTACTACAATCTTCTCACACCCACCCGAGATGTTGATTAATAGCTCTCTAAGGAGGCAATGAATCTAGTTAGAAGTTATGTCCACTACTACATCTAATTCTATCAGCATACTTACATTCGAGTAATCGGCTTCTCTGAGAAACCCTATTTATTGCCCAAACATTGTGGAAACAAAATAATCCTTTTAGTATACTACAGACAGATGCTAGAATTGCATGCCTTATACATTGTAAAGAAGGTGGTGAATTTTCCATTCCCAATCACTTGTGGGAATTACACATGTAGTCTAGCCACATCTAAAGAGGTATATAATGAACTTAAAAGCCTGGGCCTAATAGAATTCTATTTGGCAAGGAGGAACTTTGATCCGCTAGGCAAGATTGAAAGGACACTTTTCTAGGCATCAGAGCCCCACATATTCCATATGGAGGACTTCTAGGAAGATTCAAAAGATGATTTTGAAGTCTCATCCGGATGACAATGGGGATGATGGAGAGGTTGAAGCTTTGTAAATTCTCGGATGACTTCTTGGACATCGGGTCCACAATAGACCCCCAGTACAAGAAAAGGGGGATTGATAAGGTGGCCCTCCCTCCAATAAATTGGAACACACAGGAGGAGCCAACCATTGAAGATATCACCCGCAATGTGGTCAAGCGTAGCCATGAGTATTTCAAAAGGGCATGTCTGGGGAGTACGCGGGGATTTGGCCCGACAGCAATGAGATTGAACCCTGGGGTCAAAACCTCTTTGGAGGGAGAGGATAAAGGGAAAATAATAATGGGGACCCCATCACAAGCCCCATCTATAGCCACCATAAAAGAAAAGATGCAAAAAATACTAGCGGTCTCCCAGCAGATGAAGGAAAAACTGATCACAAGGTTGGCTACCTTGGTCCTCATGATTGGGCCCATTTGTCCTCCCTCTTACCCTTCATTGGCCACATTAATGGTGTGATAAATAGGAAGTGGAGTGGAAGAGGAGTAGGTATCTCTAAGGGATGGAAGGCCTCCTTTTGTGACAAGGCAAAATAAGAGGCTCAATCCAAAGCCAAGGAGAAAGCCAGAACTTGGGATGCCGAACATCCCAAAAGTACAAATTGTTTCTTCTGACTCCCCGAAGCTGGAGAAAGAACTAGAGGACATCCCAAAGAATCCCCCACCCCATGATGAGTTTGATGATGTGTTCAGAACTGATGAATTTGAAAATTTGCAGGGGGACATCATACAGTCAATGGAAGAAATCACCGCACAGGATGAACTCCCGGAGAAAGAGCCTACACAAGAACAAGAATCCCCAACAGATGATGAAAAGGTGCAAGAACAGGTGAAGATTATTGAAGTCCTAGAAATATAGGTTGAAGAGGTCATAGAAGGGAGGTATACCTAGGATGAACAGACAACATCAGTTGGGGGAACCGGACCCACAAGAACAACCGTGAACCCAACCGCCATGTCCCAAATGCAACTCCCAAAGGTAACATTTGGGGAAGTGATCATAATGACCCAAATGTTGAATCTTGGCCTGATGCCTCCCCCACATCTAGAAGATACACCAATAGAAGAGAACATCCTAGCAATAGAGGCTGATAAATAGAAATAGGAAGAAAAGAACCCTGAGAAAATGGATTGTGATCCCAACATTGCCAAGGATATAGACATCTAGGTAGAAGATACAAATACCACCGAAGTAAACATCACTGATGAACCAAAAGGTATAGAGAAGGAGCCAGAAGTAGCTCATATTGTTGAAGGCGCACAACAAGATACCATGGAGAAATCACAAGAGCATATTTTGGTTGCAAAGCCACCTCTACCACCACAGTGGTTAGTGGAATCCTGAATGAGGAAGGCCCCAACAACACCCAAGGCCCATCTCTCCTTGGTGGAGATGATGGCATAGGGACAAAACCCACCAAAGGCTAAGAAAGCATGGACAATCCACACTCTTCGGACTGAGTCAGGTGGAGATACAGTCACAGTGACCGTGACACCTTCCCCAGATGTGGATGAAGCAATGGCTAAGGCCAGAGATTACAATGTCATAGAGGTGTCACTGGGGAAGAGAGGAAAACATGGTGAGTTAGACCTGTTAAAAGAAGCAGCCAAGGTAGTAGAGGCTCGCTATGAGAAAGAAGCTCAAAAATTCAAGGCAGAGAAAAAGAAAAGTGCAAATCTTATGGAGCTGTTGACTGAGTTAGCACAACCCATTAGCATCATTCCCCTAGGTGCCTCCACATGTGATGCACCACTTCCTCATGGTGACATAGACTCATTACACACGATGAAAAGAAAGGCCCAGGAAGTTGATGAATGGGTTACATTAAAGTTGAGAAACTTCTGACGTTTCCTAGTGTCAACACTCCCAGACCTATATGCGGCCTTCCATGTCTTACACCAAGCCAAAACCACTATCTCCATCTGGGAGGGAGATATTAAAAATTACAAAGCATGGAAGGTTGAGTTGGAGGAACTCATCGGCATCAGAGAGGAGGTTCTCTCTGACTCTGGAATTTTGGGGAGGAGTCATTTTATTTTGTAAGGACCCAACACTCTAGACTTGACCTCACATTGGGGGTAATCAAGCAATTGGTAGGGACACTGTGTGATAAGACCAATGCGGAACAATATTCTTTCAATTTTTATAAGTCTTTTGTTTTGAAGGTCTTCGGAGCTAATCCATTTAGCACCAACACATGCACTCCAGAGAAGTATGTTTTGTGGAATTTTGATGAATTAATGGAAGCAAGGTATCAATCGCCAGAGGGGATAGATGAGAAAAAGATGACGTGAATAACTGGCATGGTACTCAGAGGTCACGACATTGCAAAATTGGCCAAAGAATTTAAGGCAAATGTTCCAGACCTGTGTGAGCAGATTGAGGTGGCCAAGTACCACAGGGAAAGCCTTAAAGACATCGATGAAGATGGGATCTCCCATCTCCTCTAGAATTTCATAGACAACAAGTAATAATACATTCCTCCAGATTTTGAAGAAAACTTTCAGGATAAATGTTTTTTATTGTTTATTCTTTGGGGGTGCATGCTCCCAGATCTTGGAGTCTCGGATCAAGTGTTATCCATTTTTGTATTCTTTAAAGTAACCCATGTCCCAGCTCCCAAGGTCGATCGGTCACTTTCAAGGGAGTAATAAAAGGGTGTTAGAAAATAGATAACCGCATCAAGGTATGTCATCTCGATAAGAGGTTTCTGATAGATGGTCTTCCCAAAGTGCCACTTCAATGATACACCTGGCGCATTGGAGACAGGGTGTCAGTTTCCCATTTATGAGGCATGTAACCTTGATCCCTGGGGGATCAGATTTCTTCCTTCTCCTCCCAGGTCCCTTCTCGAGGCTGATTCTTCCACTCTTCTTTTCTTGTCTTATTCTTCTGACATGTCAGAGCTTCCCCGTCTTGAGGTATTTTGTAGCGTGGTGCAGGTAGTACCGGCCACCAGAAAATAGTCTTATGTTGTAAAAGTGTAAAATAATTTAAGCTAATTTTAGGTCAAATAATGTGTATAAATAATAAGTCTGGCCTCATTCCAAGGGTTGGTGAAATTGATGATTTTGCATTCCATAGCTAATAGCAATCTATTCTTTTTAGTTCTTAGTTACAGAGCTCAATGCTCCATAGTTCAGAAGATTTCAGTAGTTAAATGCTCCCTTGGGGCCACTATTGTAGCACGCACTAGTGCTTGCTGGAAATACATTAATGAAGGAGGAGTTTTATTAATGATGATGTTGGCATTCTAACTTTTAGGTTAATGGTATTTTATGCTTTGTGTTCTTTATGTCCTTTGCTCTGATATTTAAAGTAGATTAACGACCCCCTTTCCTTTGCTACTGATCAAATATGAGTTGATGGCCTTATGTTTCTTTGATATTTAGTGTAGTGTGTTAGAGCATTGTTGATGTTTTGAATGTGTAGTATAAATATAGGTAGATGAAATATTTCTAACTCTGTAGTATCTTTTGAAGTTCATTTGTTAAATGAATGCATGCTTGTAGGAAACCCCACTTACCTGAATCCCCGAGGAAGACAAGTTAAGATAAGAAGCTATCCCTCCAAAAAAAATAGTCACATTTCTCAACTAAGCCCCACACTATCGAGACTCAAATCTCATGTGCTTGGAGGCTCAGGGAATCTCATTTCCCTAGACAATGTTTACAAGAAAATTTAACCAGTACAACGGTACTCAATGACAACTTATCCTTGTTGGCAGACCCGGTCACAAAGTCATGTCAACAAAAATTGGCGCTAGGAGGGCATGAACTTATCCCCCTCTGAAGATTTAGATTTCACACCACCTAAGGGTTCCCTAGGCCATAGTTTTAGGAGTCAAGCCTTCAGTGGGATTGGGTCATCACCTACAATATTCAAAATAATACTTAGATCAACTCCCAACTCTAGAAGGTTTGTTAAACTCGAGCCTCCCAATTGAAAGAAACAAACCCCAAAAGCCAAATCAACCACCATTGTCTGGGGATCTAGCATACCATAGAATACCCAAGTCCTTGAGGTGATCCCAAGAATTAACACTCAACCTAGTCAAAATCCAACACCTCCAATGGCTGCATATTTTAGAAACACTGGGTCCCTGATGGGAACTTTTTCTGGTGTAGCTAATGATTTACTTGCGCACCCAAAAAAAATTTGTCCCTGATATGAGAACCTAGGCTAACGAACCATAGAAGAGAATCTATAGGCATGCAAAGATTCCATGAACCAACACTGGATCCAACATCAAGACGTTGTGACCCAGATGTTCCCTCTTTCCCTGAGATAGAACAAGTTGAAGTGGTACCTCAACCTTCCTACCAACTCCATCAACAATTGGCAGGACATGGAGGATGCCTTCTTGGCTGCCTTCCACATACACATGGACCATGCATGGTCACATAGCCAATTCCTTTCTATCAGAAAAGAACCAAATGAGCCCCTTGCAACATTCAACCACCGGTTCCAACATGCCTTAAAGTGGTGCACAAGTCCCTTCATCCCATCTGCAGATGTAACTATCCAAACCTACCTAAATGTGATGTACCCCTTTGTTACCACTCTCCTCTAGAGAACTACCACCCCCGGTGACTGAGATACTTTTTTGAAGGTTTACAACCTAGCCTTAGAGTTGTCTCACAGTCTTAACAAATCCCTAGGTAGGATTGGGAAGAGCATACCATTTAACATGATCCCCAATGGAACTTCCTACACCAGGGGATATAACCCCAATCAGGTAATGGGTGCCCCCATGATGGCCATGAATCCCCCCACCACAACTGATAGACCAGTAGGCCTGGTATGTGTATCCATCTCAGACCTAGACAACACCGGGTCTGGAATCTTTTCCCTAGAATTAGCTATAGAAAATGCAACCACCATTGACACAACCACATGGAGTGCCTTTCTTCAAGTCATCCATGGCTATAGGATTGTTGCCATCAACTTTGGTGAATGTTTTTTCTTTCCCAGGAAACTAACAATAACAACCATCACACTGTTGCACAAATACCTAGTTGACAACCAAGGTTGAATCCCTCCCATGAATGTTTTCCACACTAACTATGGACATGGTGTTGGTTGTATTTCCTATTTTTGATGCCTTGCCTTGTTCTTTGTCTTGCTCTCTGCAAATTTTTAGGTTTTCATGCCTATACATTGCCCAAATTGTCAAAACCCTGAAAAAACCATAAAGCCAAGTATTAAATGATGCATGTTTAAACCCTTAGCCATGTCTTATGTTTTGTCATTACCTTTTTTAGTCACTCAAGACATGTGCTTTAAGTTAGGTCGCATGATTGCATTACCCAGATCGAATATGCCAAAACCTTTCCCGACTTAGCCTTTCCTTTATGTCGCGTAGTCTCTTTAAAAAATCAAATATTTCATCAATGTCTCGAGACTTAGCGATATCTCTTCAGTCGGGATGTCGCTGGAACTTCATAACGAAAAGCTTTATAAGAGACTGGACCCACTTCAGTCGGGTGATCGCGTGATGTTTTCCACAGTTAGTAAAATATGCTCCGACTTTGTGTTCCACTTCATGTCGCATAATCACTTGATCAGGCCATGGCAAACAATTAAAGATTTCTTTAGTTGCATGGTCTCATGATCAAATAGCAGTTAAGACATAATACTCCTAACCCCATGACTAACGGTTTGATGTTAATGATTTCCCTCAGTCGGGATGTCGCTAGAACAGGGCGATGACTCAGCTTTTAAGAATGCATAAAATGGACGAAAGAATAGATGACATCTGTCATAAGGTGAATGGTTGTCGCAAAGTCACCAGAAGGAGAATAGGGATCAAGCGATAAGGAGACTAAGGTATTTTCACCTTCAGTTGCCAAGTCTCCTGATGATTTAAGGGCATGAAGTAATTTGAAGCGTTTAAGAGACAACCATGCGATGAAGGAATGAAGAGATCTGACAGTGGTCGCGAAGTCTCGAGATAAAAGTGCCCCAGGGAAAAAGTCCTTCCGACTAAGCGATTAAGGTATGTCATGAGGTCGCTGTAAATAGAGAAAGGGTACCTTTTAGTAATAAGGTCATGTTAAACTTATCACCCGACTCAACGACTAAAGGTTGTCATGTAGTCTTGAAATAAGAAGTGAGCATCCAGCGACTTAGCGATAACTATGAAATGATAAATGGTAACGGTTAGTTGCGATGTCTGATGAACAATGATGAGTTAAGGTTAACTCCATGTGACTTTAGTTTCACTGTTGTCGCCAAGTCTGGAGATCACACCATGGTTAAGAAAAAGTGCTCGTGACAAAGGGATTAATGAGGTCGCGAGGTCGCTTGATAACAAGATCTAAGAAATGCAGCGCCAAGTGGATGATATGACAAAAAGGATCACCCGACGGCCAATTAGATATATGAATTTGGATTGCTGTGCACATAAGATAGCTGAGATGTATGACAGAAGGTGAATCAGAGGATGCCATGTCAGCTGTCTTAACCATTTTATGAATACGCCAAAAGATTCATGATTTAAATTTGATTTTCTGTCACCTCGCGCAACTACGGCTAGGTTTTTGAAATCTCACGGCATATCAACTTAATGGCAGAACTGACATTTCTAAATTTTGAGCCACGTACTCTGAATCCTTTGGCTATAAACAGGGGATTGTGCATTCATTCTTATTCACCGAGTTTATGATTTCAGAGCTAAGTTGTTGTTCAAGCGAAAAGTGATATTCAAGAGCTGTTACAGTGTTCAAAGGTGACTAAGATTTTTCTAAGAATACAGAGAGTTGTGATATTATATTTGTTTCAATATCATCCAGACAGAATACAGAGTGCTTGCAGAGATGAGTACTGCTATGAGCGTTTCATCTACAACTGGAGGCAGTGGAGATGATCAAAAAGGAAAGCCTAGCTTCTCAGATGAGTTTCTCCAGCTTCTGCCAGGCTCAACGCAAAATAGAAAGATTGATGCTGGTGTCTTCAAGGATTATTTAAAAGACATCAGAGATGCTGTAACCCCGGGAACAACAGGTTACTCTCTATTCACTTATTTTTACAAAAATTCTATTAAACCTATCCCTGTATCAAACCCTTGGATATCTGGACTGGGTAGGTTGTTAGTGCCTGATGTATTTTTAGATGTTGACCTATTTTTTGACCTGGCAACCCATTATGATGTCCTCTCAAAGACCATCAAAAGAGAGGATGGCACTAACTTGCTAGTATTGAATAGAAATTCTTTTATGCAAGCATTTGGTTTGTTTAGCACCATGTCAACCAAGATTGACATGAAGAAACAAGAAAAAAGATATAGTAACAAGCCTGGTGTTGCTAGAGGCTTGTTGAAGAAGCACATGCCACAGGAGATAAGAGATCATGTAGGTCCCAAGGTTGAGCCCTACCCATATTACTTCAAGGACCTACACTTTTATATCAAGTACAATGCCTATGCTCTTTGCAGAGTATTGGGAATAGATGGAGATGCTGAAAGAATAGGTCATGGCATCTTGATGATGGTCTTGGACCTGCAGGAGATACACTCTAGCACAAGTTATGATAATATCCAGCATATAATCGATGAGATTCATGAGGGTTTTGTGGCCACACAGAAACAGTTGAAAAACCCTAAGGAAAAGGAGCCCAAATTTTTACACTATTCAGTTTTGATGCACCTTCTCCTCTACTTCAATTTTGCAATCATGGACCCTGAAAATTTGTCCCCACAAAGATTCTTTCAAGCACATCCAAATCCTATCCAGTTCTAGGTTAGGGTTTGGAACTTTACTTCCAGAGATTGTGATTTCTGTGCTTTTGAGAATTGGATTGTGTTTCCAATAGTAAAGAGTCTTGGAATAAGGAGGACCAGAATTCCATTAAAGGTCATTCAGTTGCTAAGACCTTGTGAGTACCTTGAGAATTGGCATGGAAATCACAAATGGGGTGACTTCTATCTAGAGGAGAATTTCACCATATTCAAAGTGTATGGGTGTGTTCATCCACCCCATATTTTTCCTTATCATGTACCAATGAGATTTTCTGCCATGGAGTTCATCTGGCAGCTAATGTTGACAGATAATGAGCACTTTGCACCACACAAGAAGGGGACCATAACCCCTAGGCAATTCAGAATTGCAAATTTTACAATAGGTAAGAATACCATGGACGAAGTAAGTCAATGGCTGGAAAATTTCAGAATGGGGGCTGCCCCATACAGATATATAGACCTAGAACGTTTTATGGCAAGGGTCGGAAAATTATATACTCCTACTATTCCAAATACTAATGTACATTGTGAGTGTATAGAGGAGATGCTAAAAGGAACAACCTGGATGAGGATGACATCCACATGAAAAGGTTGAAAATCCAAGAGTTGCTGAAGTTGCAACTGCAAATAAAGAGAAATGACTTATCTTTTGGAGGTTTCTTCCCTGACCTCGATTATTTTGACAGAATCAAAGTCATGATTGACAACTATTACATGTTGTTAGATCAATTGGATACAGTCCTTGCAAAGAAAGGTGCTCAATCCCCTGAGCATTCTGAGTCAGAATATGAAAGTGGGGATGACAGTGATTATGCAAGACCTTACTTGTCTCCTCCACAACAACATGCCCAAGAACAGGAAATGGCTGAGGTCCCACAGTTGCAGGGAGCACAAGAACAACACATCATAGATCTAATTGTTGCAACACAGCCAGATGATGTGGAAGAGCCTATAGAAAAGAGGCAGAAGCTTGAATTAGGCCAACCTTCAGGAGAAGGATAGAGAAAAAAGAAGGACAAGGTTAAAACCTTGGTACCAGGGACTAGGTTATATGACCATAACCTAAGGAAGGCAATCAGGCAAGGAAAGAAACAAATGCCTGATCCAGAGGATAAAACTGAGATCCCACTGAGGTCATGTGTGGATGAAAGACTTCTTAATCAGCAGAAGTTCCTAGATGATGACAATTTTGTCAAGATAGAGGAGTTTAAGGACTTCCTTAGATGGCACAAGGCAGAATAGTTGAAATCCCAGTTACTTGTGGATGGGAAAGAGACAGTTACTAATGAAGCCCTTGTAGCCCTGCAAACTTATAATCCTAAAGTTGAGGACATATCTCCTGAGGATGCCAGGAAGATGGTATTGGGAAGTGGTATCTTGTTAGCTGAAAGCTGGGACTTGGCATCAACATTTGTAATTGATCAAATCAGGAAGTAGCCTGACCTAAAAATGGTCAGTGAAGTCCAGATAGGGGACATGATCAAAGGATTTGGGTATGACCCAAAATCAAAAGCCTTTGCAATGTGGAATCTAAGCCCAAAGGAACACAAGCCCCAATTGGTAAATATACAAGAAAATATGGTGGGGAACCAGATGGTGTGGTCAGTGCAGAACACCAGAGATTTAGAAATATCTCAAATAATGACACACTGGGCTCAGTTGAATGAAGACAAGATGAAGCAATTGTCTGAAAGGTATACAAGTCTGCTGGAAGACACAAGTGCACTATCAAAGGATAGAGATCTGTGCCACATACAGTTATACCAAAGAGACCAAATGATAAAGGTATTAACTGAGCAATTAGAGGCAAAACCAGAGGTAGTATATGTGCCTGCTCAGCCACCACCTGTGCAAATTGAAGACAAGCCTAGATCAGAAGAGGCTATAGAACAGAGAGTAGATGAAGAAAAGGGGAATGCCATAGCATTAAAAGTATTAAGAGGCATATTGCAACATAGGATTGAGATCCTAAAAGAAAAGGCTGATGTTGTGATAAATACTTATAATAAATTGCCTATATTGCATGCTGAAGTACTAAGGTATCTTCTGATTTTGAACCCCTATTTCACAAAGTGGTCTGCCAGAGCAAATCTGTTTGAAAAGTTGACAACATTGCAGAACATTAGGGCAGATTTTCCTCCAATTGTGACAGAGGTAGAAGATGAGATCAAAAGGGTAAATATTTCTCTCTCATTCTTGAAGGGAAAATTAAACCAGATAGAGGCTAAGTTGAGTCTCTTTACAGCTGACTTTAATAGGTTCATTCCTGCCTTAAAAGGAGAAGATGATCAAGTGAAAACAATAGATGCCTGGAGAGGTGAATTTGACAGCAAAATGCCTAGTGAAGAGGCTTTTCTTTTGGGAACTGAGGTTGATGTTGATGGTTTCAATTTAATACTGGATGAAGCATTCAAGGCTGAAACAGACATTAACAAGTTCTTGCTAGATGTCAAAAATATCACCGATGCGAGATGGGACAGACAGAAAGTGCAGGTACAGAGTACTCAAGACTTCAATTGGCCAACTGATGATGAAGTAAAGGCATGGGAAGTCATGACAACGCCAAAGAAAAAGAAACCTGTAGTAGAGGAAGAGATTTTGGATGATGAGTAAGGTGACACTTGGGCTACACTATTCATAGACATGATGGACAGTTATTTCAAAAAGAAATGCAGGTGAGCAGCCGAGAACAACTACCAGGACTTCACATAACTACACCAGCTACCACTTACAAATTAGATTACAGTCGTAAGGTCGGGAGAAGAACAAAGATATATCAGATTTCACCTTTTTGACCCAGTCACCTCGTCATTTCTCTTCTCTCTCTCTTTCTCTGTCTTACATCTTAGGGTTAGGGTTTTGAGACTATCCGAAGCTTGTTGCATCCTTATGGATCCCAAGGTGGTCTCAAACCTATATATATGAT
>MU223489.1:1150755-1260981 GCA_018584345.1 Thuja plicata | reverse complement strand
AGTACAATGCCTATGCTCTTTGCAGAGTATTGGGAATAGATGGAGATGCTGAAAGAATAGGTCATGGCATCTTGATGATGGTCTTGGACCTGCAGGAGATACACTCTAGCACAAGTTATGATTATATCCAGCATATAATCGATAAGATGCATGAGGGTTTTGTGGCCACATAGAAAGAGTTGAAAAACCCTAAGGAGAAGGAGCCCAAATTTTTACACTATTCATTTCTGATGCACCTTCTCCTCTACTTCAATTTTGCAATCATGGACCCTGACAATTTGTCCCCACAAAGATTCTTTCAAGCACATCCAAATCCTATCCAGTTCTGGGTTAGGGTTTGGAACTTTACTTCCAGAGATTGTGATTTCTGTGCTTTTGAGAATTGGATTGTGTTTCTAATAGTAAAGAGTCTTGGAATAAGGAGGACCAGAATTCCATTAAAGGTCATTCAGCTGCTAAGACCTTGTGAGTACCTTGAGAATTGGCCTAGAAATAACAATTGGGGTGACTTCTATCTAGAGGATAATTTCACCATATTCAGAGTGTATGGGTGTGTTCATCCACCCCATATTTTGCCTTATCATGTACCAATGAGAGTTGCTGCCATGGAGTTCATCTGGCAGCTAATGTTGAAAAATAATGAACAATTTGCACCACACAAGAAGGGGACCATAACCCCTAGGCAATTCAGAATTGCAAATTTTACAATAGGTAAGAATGCCATGGATGAAGTGAGTCAATGGCTAGAAAAATTTAGAATGGGGGCTGTCCCATACAGATATATAGACCCAGAAGGTTTCATGGCAGGGGTCATAAAATTATATACTCCTACTATTCCAAATACTAATATACATTGTGAGTGTATAGAGGAGGATGCTACAAGGAACAACCTAGATGAGGATGACATCCACATGAAAAGGTTGAAAATCCAAGAGTTGCTGAAGTTGCAACTGTAAATAAAGAGAAATGGCTTATATTTTGGAGGTTTCTTCCCTGACCTCAATTATTTTGACAGAATCAAAGCCATGATTGACAACTATTACATGTTGTTAGATCAATTGGATACAGTCCTTGCAAAGAAAGGTGCTCAATCCCCTGAGCATTCTGAGTCAGAATATGAAAGTGGGGATGACAGTGATTATGCAAGACCTTACTTGTCTCCTCCACAACAACATGCCCAAGGACAGGAAATGGCTGAGGTCCCACAGTTGCAGGGAGAAGAAGAACAACACATCATAGATCTAACTGTTGCAACACAGCCAGATGATGTGGAAGAGCCTGCAGTAAAGAGACAGAAGCTTGAATTAGGCCAACCTTCAGGAGAAGGACAGAGCAAAAAGAAGGACAAGGTTAAAGCCTTGGTACCAGGGACTAGGTTATATGACCATAACCTAAGGAAGGAAATCAGGCAAGGCAAGAAACAAATGCCTGATCCAGAGGATAAAACTGAGATCCCACTGAGGTCATGTGTGGATGAAAGACTGCTTAATCAGCAGAAGTTCCTAGATGATGACAATTTTGTCAAGACAGAGGAGTTTAAGGACTTCCTTAGGTGGCACAAGGCAGAACAGTTGAAATCCCAGTTACTTTTGGATGGGAAAGAGACAATTACTAAGGAAGACCTTGTAGCCCTACAAACTTATGATCCTGAAGTTGAGGACATATCTCCTAAGGATGCCAGGAAGATGGTATTGGGAAGTGGTATCTTGTTAGCTAAAGCCTGGGACTTGGTATCAGCATTTGTAATTGATCAAATTAGGAAGCAGCCTGACCTAAAAATGGACAGTGAAGTCCAGATAGGGGACATGATCAAAGGATTTGGGTATGACCCAAAATCACAAGCCTTTGCAATGTGGAATCTGAGCCCAAAGGAACACAAGCCCTAATTGGTAAATATACAAGAAAATATGGTGGGGAACCAGATGGTGTGGTTAGTGCAGAACACCAGAGATTTAGAAATATATCAAATAATGACACACTGGGCTCAGTTGAATGAAGACAAGACGAAGCAATTATCTGAAAGGTATACAAGTTTGCTGGAAGACACAAGTGCACTATCAAAGGATAGAGATTTGTGCCACATACAATTATACCAAAGAGACCAAATGATAAAGGTATTAACTGAGCAATTAGAGGCAAAACCAGAGGTAGTATATGTTCCTGCTCAGCCACCACCTGTGCAAATTGAAGACAAGCCTAGATCAGAAGAGGCTGTAAAACAGAGAGTAGATGAAGAAAAGGGGAATGCCATAGCATTAAAAGCATTAAGAGGCATATTGCAACATAGGATTGAGATCCTGAAAGAAAAGGATGATGTTTTGATAAATACTTACAATAAATTGCCTATATTGCATGCTGAAGTACTAAGGTATCTTCTGATTTTGAACCCCTATTTCACAAAGTGGTCTACCAGAGCAAATCTATTTGAAAAGTTGACATCATTGCAGAACATCAGGGCAGATTTTCCTCCAATTGTGACAGAGGTAGAAGATGAGATCAAAAGGGTAAATATTGTTCTCTCATTCTTCAAGGGAAAATTAAACCAGATAGAGGCTAAGTTGAGTCTCTTTACAGCTAACTTTAATAGATTCATTCCTGCCTTAAAAGGAGAAGATGATCAGGTGAAAATAATAGATGCCTGAAGAGGTGAATTTGATAGCAAAATGCCTAGTGAAGAGGCTTTTCTTTTGGGAACTGAGGTTGATGTTGATGGTTTCAATTTAATACTGGATGAAGCATTCAAGGCTAAAACAGACATCAACAAGTTCTTGCTAGATGTCAAAAATATCACCGATGTGAGATGGGACAGACAGAAAGTGTAGGTACAGAGTACTCAAGACTTCAATTGGCCAACTGATGACGAAGTAAAGGCATGGGAAGTCATGACAATGCCAAAGAAAAAGAAACCTATAGTAGAGGAAGAGATTTTGGACGATGAGTAAGGTGACACTTGGGCTACACTATTCATAGACATGATGGACAGTTATTTCAAAAAGAAATGCAGGTGAGCAGACAAGAACAACTACCAAGACTTCACATAACTACACTAGCTGCCACTTACAAATCAGATTTTAGTCGCAAGGTCGGGAGAAGAACAAAGATATATCAGATTTCACCTTTTTGACCCAGTCACCTCGTCGTTTCTCTTCTCTCTCTCTTTCTCTGTCTTACATCTTAGGGTTAGGGTTTTGAGACTATCCGAAGCTTGTTGCATCCTTATGGATCCCAAGGTGGTCTCAAACCTATATATATGATAAGTTTTGTAATAGTTAAGCATCTTTGATAATCATAAGTCTTTTATCTTTTAGAGGTCTTTGGTTTTTTGGAACATTTTTTGTAACAAGGAGATAAATATACTATAGAATTCAGATATTATGGTTCATATATATCTTTTGAAGCTGTGCAAACTTTTCATGTATGAATGAGCTAGATTACATAAATGAAATACGGTGCAATTTTACTCTTCTCAACTGTTGTCTCTTTACTTTGTATGTATGCTTTTCTGTGTTAAGGTTTATAAGGTATTCAGTAAGACTCTAGTTATAAGGTAGCCATCTAATTGTTTACAAGTTTCTCTCAAGGAAAGGATTAAATATTGTGAATGATTTCAAGAAGCATACTATTTCATTAAGGATTTGATACAGTGGTTTGGAGGTGACAAGATAGTTTGTAAGGCAATCTATCCTAATTGTTTGAGCTGTAAGGAAGTTCAGTGTAAGTTGTTTGTGTGATTTCTTTGCTTATTATTGACTCTACAGCCCAAGGATAGGCACTAGTTCAGAATATTGTCTGAATATCTATCTATGTTCAAAAGTGTTCTAAGTTATCAAAACCAAATCAATTTACAAATCCTGTTACTAAGAACATATAAGCTAAATCTGTTAAGAACCTCTGTCAACAGGACATAGTCCATGTTATTGATTCCTTAAAGAGAGAATCCATTAGGTTATCCCTCCTACTAAGAAAAGGAAGAAGGATGAGAATCCTTGTATCACTGGTTATTGTTATGTTAATAACTATGATTTGCATGGTAATATCTTGTTTATGGTTGTGCTTGGTCATCAGCAAGATAATTCATAAGTTGGTCCAATAAAGATACATAGCTAATCAGTGTCCACATCAACAAATACTGTGTTAACAGCCATCTTGAAAGGTAAAACCTATCTGAGTATTTGTGGAGCTCAAAAATGAAGAAGGACCTTATCCAGTCCTTAGCAATTAGGCTTTTCTTGTCTCTGAATCAGGAGTAGAAGATATAACTTTCAGATAGACATTTCAAGCACTGTGATTCATACAAGAAAAATCCCTAACACATGGGTCAACTAAAGGTGAAGTCCTATGCACCCCAAAACTCTAATTCCCAGAGAGGGAATATCTTCTCTGGTCAACGAAATAATAATGTCAGAGGAAGAAACTACAACAAAGGGCCTCCGCCCAACCAACAATAATGGAATAACAACGCCAATACTAGAGGTCCCCCTCCAAACCAAAACATCAATCAGAGTGGAGCTAGACCTTCCCATTTCATGCTAGTTGTAGACTTCTAGCCCATGACCAATTGGTGTAGATTGCACAAAATAGTGTCCCACAATGAGGTAAACTGTGCCACGCTAGAGAAATTCATCATGATTTCCCAGCTGGACTAGCAAAAAACTTCTAATCCTACTCCCCTAGTACCTCCTATATAAGAGCCCACTCATGGTGCCTTTACCTGTGAGCCCATCTTCTTTGGAATAGGCAAGGAAGATGAAGAAGAACCTGAAATATAGGGGTTCTTTGATGAATCTATCATGGCCTTTGAGGCCAATGCCTTCACCAACCGACAAACTCCTTACAACACTCAGAGTCAGGCTGGTAAAGGACCAGTTTACATGCCCACACCTCCTAAAGATACTCCTCCCCAGGACAATATGACTGATCAATCTATCCCTCCAAAAGGCCCTGGCTCTAACCAAGCAAAGGACCCTGCTGAGGGAAGCCACCAATTCTTGAGAGGAAGGTTCGACATCATGAAGGCGTTAGAATAGACCACCACCCCCATGACCTTGATGGAGGTTTTTCTAAACTATCTCAAGTAGAAGAAGTCTCTTTTGAAGATCTTGGGAAACTCAAAGGCCATTATTCACCCACCCAAGATTGTCTCTTTTGAGGATGCCAACGCGGCTGTCTTTCAGAGAAATACTAAAGATTCTCCCTTCCTGCTAGGCCTAAACATACAAGGGAAAAAAATTTACAACTTCCTAGTAGATTACAGGGCTTCGGGCAACATCATGCCTTTATCCATATGTCAGAAGCTCAAATTTTTCCGCACATCATCTAATAGTGTTGTAATCCAACTGGATAAAACTGCTATGAAAATGGTGGGTGAACTGAAGAATGTCCAGATTCAACTCATCCAAGACCCCAAGATAGCCAGCATAATTGACATCTAAGTGGTGGACATCCCAGAGACTTATGGGATGTTATTAAGTGATAATTGGTCCAAGTCCCTAAACGTATACTTCTCGACCAACTTCTGCCACTTATGGATCCCACGGGAAGGAGAATCTAACAAGATCCAGGTTGAAAGTGAGCCCTAGATGAGACAGGCCCTCACTGAAGTTGGGAGCATGAATGAGGTCCTATTCATTGAGAATTCTCTTGGGGTGTACCAACCCCTTGAGATCCTAACATTCAATTTCACCCCTAGGGAGGATCCCATAGTTCTATAGAGAACTCAAGACCTGGAAGAAAAATTGAGAGTCGAGGTTAACTCTCAGGGTGCTACAACGACTCCTGCCACACTCTTGTCTGGCACTTGGTGCTAGGTGCATTATCAGAAACATTCAGAGCAAGAGTGTGAACCTTGCCTAGCCACTGCTACCTGGCATATCGATGCCCTCTAGAAGAAAGAATACACATCTGATTCCCTAGGACCTAGTGCTTTGAGTGGTAGCACCCTTTTGTTGCCACGTGTCTAAGAATCCCAACCAAAAAACTCTCCAGAGACAAACCTCACCCCTGTACCATCAACACTGGTGGAAGCTCCTCCCAATCCTCCCAAAAACAATCCAAAGACCACTTCATCTTCCTAACCCCAGACAACAAACGATGACTTATGGACCCTTAAGTTTGATGGGACCCAATCCAAACAAGGCTGTGGGGCTAGATTGGATTTAATCAACCTACAGGAAAAATATTTCCTTGCTTCCTATAGGCTGTAGTTCAATTGCACAAATAACATTACAAAGTATGAGGCTTTGGTCCTTGGAATCCTATTTGCACTAAGGAAAGGAAGCACTCACCTCCGGGCCCTGGGTGATTCTGAGTTGGTTGTTAAATAGGTTCGTAGTCAATATACCTATCACGATAAAAGGTTGGCTACATACCGCAACTGGGCATGGAGCCTTATTGAAGATTTTGATGCTTTAAACATTGACATTATTCCCCAGAGATGATATTATGTCCCAGATGTCGTTGCTATTTTTTCCAACACACTTGAGCCCATGGCTGGCTCATGACTCTTGAAATTCTCTATTGAGATGATCCCCACCCCATCCATTTTAGACAATGTCACCCATTTTTAGGTCTTTGAGGATGATCAGTATATCCTGGCCTTTATGGCCAATGTTGGTGTCTTTGAAGACCAGATAGTGGAAGAAAGAGATCATGATGACACTGTATAGGGTGATGAAGATGATGGGATCATGGACCTACCAACCAACACAATCTCGAAGGGGATGGTCACACTTGAACAAATCTTTGACTCAGATCCTCGGGACTGGGAGAACATATAATCCTCCTTCGAGGGAGGAAAATTTGAGAAAGTAGACATCAGCCAGCCCGGTGAAGATAAAATGATACACATTGGCACCTCTTTCTCCCCTAAGGAGAAGGAGAAGATTCTCACAGTTCTTCAAGAATACATAGATGTAATCATGTTGGGGTATAAGGATTTGAAAACCTATGATACATCCATTATGACTCATACTATCTCACTCAAACTTGATGTTAAGCCCTTTCAGCAAAAGCAATGATTGGTCAACCCACTGATCGAGCCTCTGATTTAATAGGAGGTCCAAAAATTGCTGTCAGCCCAAATAATCTTTGCCATCCAGCACACTATATGGGTTGCCAGCTTAGTCCTTGTGAGGAAGAAAAGTGGTGAGATCTACCTTTGCATGGATTTTTGAAATTTGAATAAGGAATCCAAGAAAGACAATCACCCTCTCCCCTCATTGGATGAGGTATTACAAATTGTGAATGGATCACAAATGATGTCTTTCTTGGATGGGTACTCTGGGTATAACCAATTCATGGTTAAGTTTGAAGATAGAG
Source organism: Thuja plicata (assembly GCA_018584345.1). Lineage (NCBI taxonomy): Eukaryota > Viridiplantae > Streptophyta > Pinopsida > Cupressales > Cupressaceae > Thuja > Thuja plicata. The sequence goes on along the minus strand of MU223489.1, from coordinate 1,253,664 downwards.
ACAAAAAAACATTTACCACCAAGTGAGGAATGTTCACCTACCAGAGAATGCCCTTTGGTTTGATTAACACAGGGGCTACATTTCAAAAGGCTATGGATATTCCATTTGAGGGCCTTTTGAATCAGTGTATAATCATCTACATAGATGATTGACCTTCTTTTTCCAGGATAGGCATGATCATTCCGCCCACCGCACCCAGATTTGTGAGAGATGTCACCGGTATGGAATATCCCTCGACCCTAAGAAATGCATATTCAGGGTCACCAAAGGGAAGTTGCTCAGGCATATTGTCTCTGATAAGGGTATATCCATTGACCCTGAGAGAGTTGAAGCATTTCTAAACTTAAAAATGCCCGACATCAAGAAGGAGATGAGGTCTTTCTTTGGAAAGATCAAATTTTTCTTGATATTCATCACTAGATTCATTGAGATCGTAAAACCACTCAAAAAAATGATAAAGAAAGATATCAAAATTGAGTGGAGTCCTGAAGCAAAGTGGGTGTTCGACTAGATCAAGAAAATGATAATGGAGGCACCAGTTCTAGCTAGTCCAGACTATTCCCTCCCTTCTACATTTATTCCTTTGCTTTGCCGCATTCTACCATGGCAGTATTAACTCAAAAGGTCGAAGGGGAAGAATGACCAAATAGCTTTCATGAGCTCCCCCTTCAAGAATGTTGAAGTTTGGTACTCATCCTTGGAAAATAAGGCCTTTTCTCTTGTTCACGCCATGAAGAAATTTTGGCATTATATTCTCCAGAGAAAGGTGCATGCTATCATCCCGGACCAAGCGATAAAATCTCTGCTGATGCAGAGTGAATTGTGTGAAAGATGGGGGAAATGGATGGCCATCCTCCAGGAATAAAATTTGGAAATGCAACCCATGAAGATAGTTTGAGGCAAAGGGCTATGTAGAGTGATGACAGAAGAGAGCCCCCACATCGAATGTCAGACTTATACAGTGGATTCCATCACTCAAGATCCATTGTACACAGATCTAGTGTACTTGTTGTTAAATAATAGATGCCCAAAGGGATTTCCTCAAAATAAACACCATGCCCTATGATTAAAAAGTGTACATTTCATGATAAAAATGCCACACTTTTCCACAGGAACGATGAAGGAGTGTACCTCTGGTGCATCGATAGGGTTCAAGTTGCAAAGATAATTGAAAAATTCCATAGGCAGTTTGGAACCAGGCATGGCTCAGCTGACACCACTACCCATTAGATCCTTTGGCCTGAATACTATTGGCCCTGTATCTTTAAAGATGTCTACACTCACATTCGAAAGTGCCATACTTGTCAAACCGTGAGACATCATGAGAGAAATCTAGCTATGCCTTTGCAGCCGATCTTTGAAGCTAGATCATTTTCCCAATAAAAATTTGACTTCATTGGGGAAATCAACCCCAACTTGTCTACCAACCATCAGTACATCCTAACTACTACTGATTACTGCACCCGGTGGTCCAAAGTGATACCTTTTAAAAATAATACATTGGATGTAGTTATAAAATTCCTGGAAGAAAACATCATCACAAGATTTGGAATGCCCTTCGCTATATTATGTGACAATGGTCCAGTGTTTTATTTAGCACAGTTACTTGAATGCACTTATGACCGGAAGATCACTCTGAAGTTTTCCAGCAACTATTACCCCAAGGGAATGGTGTTACTGAATCAACTAATAAAAATTTGCTCGAAGTGATCAAACACCTATTAGAACGGAATCCCTGGGACTGGCACCAAAAGCTAAGATTTGCCCTCTAGGAAAATCATATTCAAACTAAGGCTGCCTTGGGGACATCCCCATTCCATCTGATTTACAGCTAGAACCCAGTGTTCCCCATTAACTTATAAATCCTAGTTTTGCAATTCATGCAGGAATTCAGCAACCGGGACAACATCGTAGATTTTTGACTTCTAAATTTTGTGCCAATGGAGGAACAAAGAGACGAAGCCCTTGAAAATTTTGTGCATCATCAAGTAGTAGTAAAATGATGGTTTGACTGAAGAGCCCAGTATAAGGCCTTTCAAATTTTAGACATGGTCCTCTTGTGGGATAAGGTCCAGAAAAAGAAAGGAAAGCACACTAAATTCCAACGGCTCTGGCTCGGACCATATTTGATCTCAGAGATCTATGGGGAAAATACCTATCACCTCAACACCATGACCAGGGAACCCATTCCATTGCCTATCAATGGGCATCTTCTCAAACATTATTTTGAATGAGGTAGGTTTGTCCGGAGTTGTACTATATGTAAATCTTCTTGCTTGTAAATACTTCTTTCCTAGAGCTCCGTTTAGAGTGCCTTGTCTTGTAAATATTTTTGTCAATTGTCCTCTAGGGCCACCCCCTTTCCTTTTTATTTTTATTTTGGCTTTGTTCTTTGTTTTCTGGGTTTCCAGTGTTTTTCTCCCCTTTTGTAGGCTTGTATGCTTCACATAACATCTAGTCTCCAGGACAGTACCTTTTGCATTACGGTGAACTTGGAATCTATTGTTAGCATGGTAGAATTGGTCTAGTCTCTAGAGTTATTGTAAGTTTGGTAATAGGCTATGAGTAATCTTCATCAGATTTATCCCTAAATATCTGGCAATTAGTTAAATCAAAATCAAAAGGAACAAGTAATCAGACACGCCGAGAGTAGATCAGTCGCACTAGTCTATTGGCCCAAATCTAAACTTTTAAAATTCTTCTCAGGTCTAGAGTTTTTCTTCCCCATTTAGAAAATTGAGTTGGATGGAAGGGTGAAAGGAGTACCACTGTTAAATTTAGCTAAGCTTAAGTGTAATGGTTAAAGGAGTACCACCCTCCCATCCAGAAGATAATAAAATGATAAGGAAAGAAAAGATGGGATGTAGGAACTCCTGTATCCAAGAGAAATGAGAAAATTTGAAGAATTTGGATCGATATATTTAGTGCCTCTTTTTTTCTTCTCCCAGAGGTCATCGGCTTTATTTTATTTCAAAGTACACACTTCACAACTGACAAAAGACCAAGGATTGAATCATGTATGAGCCAGATTTTCTTAGACACTTTGCGCCTTCCAAACATGATGCTCCAAGTAACAATTAGTTCCAATTTTGCTAACCAGAGATTCTATAGTTGTCAAATGTGCTAAGGCATTCATCCTCGATAGCCACCATTTGTTATGCCCCGCATACCCGTCCCTACATTTTGTGTGAAAAATGTTAAGTCCCCTCTTTTTGCTTTTGGCTCTTGCCTTGTTTTTTGTCTATTTTTTCTTTGTTTCTTCTCCAAGTTTTCCCTCCTGTGAGGTTTGTTTTCTTTTTTTCTTTTTATCTTTCGTATCTCCAGGACCCGGTCCTAGAGTTTGTTGTTCTTTCTAGAACTATATTTTAGACTCCAAGATTCTCTATCATGATGTTTTCTTTTCACAAGGAGGTATGGTTGCATGGAATCCTTGGGCCCAAAGTTTAGAGGTTTTCCTGTTCCAGAGTTTGCAGAGAAGAGGGTAACTTTCTTTTACATCAGGTATAAATAATAATTGCACATCACTTTTATAGTTACCATGATTAAACACTTGTGCATCCAGAGTGAATAAAAGAGAGTTAAGGTGATTTCAAACTACTTTTGGTCCCGTGTTTAGTGGCTATTAACAAGTGATTTAGTAGTAATTTTTTGTGTTAATCCTTGAGATTAGCTCGTTGTTAGGTTCCTTTTCTGCCTACCTTCTCTATTGCTTTCATTTTTCAGGTAAGCTCTCAGCTCTGGTCTCATCATTCTTTTTGGTTTTCTAGTTTTGGTCTCATTTTTCTCGGTGTTTGTGTTTCCTGTCTGGTTTTTGATCGCACTTGTCACTACTTCTTGTGGTGCTAGTTTTTTGTCACCTATCGTTGGTGGGTTGGCACAAGAAGAGGGTTGTCCACCCTCTGCATAGTTGTAGCATAGGAGGTTTCCATGTGTTTGACATGGTGTTGGTTGTTTGTACATTTTATGAGCCTTGTATATCTTGTGTATATGTGTTTCAGCCTTCGGCCCTCTTTTTTTATGTATATATGCTTTGGCTCTACTATGTTTGGTTGTATTTCATGTATATCCTTTTAGTTTCGCACTGAGCTTGTCATGCCCTTGCCTGTATTCCATTCGAGTTTGCGAGCTTGCCCCACAACAAAATACCACCTAGTTGGAGCTCGGCTCTCTACTGGTTTCAACCACATAGTTTTCTCTCTCCACCATCAATCAGCCTTTATGGCGTATTTATGTCCCATGCATGCATTCAAGACTACCCAAGTGGATTCCACTTTGCACACATTTAGATAGTTGGCACCGTCATTGCCATAACTCCCCATTTATTGCATAGCTATACGATCCCCATGTGGGCCTAAAACTCACTTTCTGGTCACATTTGCCAATGGTTAGTTTTCCAGACCCCAAGCCCTTCGCCCTCATCAAGCCTATGTCTCACCTTGATCAGAGTGAGATTGACCCCCAGGCCCGGATAATGATTAATTTCCTAAGTCTGCATTATATATATCTCTTTGGGGTTTTGGTTTAAACTAACTTTTTAGGTGAAGGACGTGCCTAGGTGGTAAGATCTTCGGATCCTAAAGTATTATTTAGTCATGAATTCTAATGGTCACCTTACCTTGCAAGTTTTCAAACATCCCACTTTTACTATGTTAGAGGATTCCACATCTTCACAAAATTGAGAGTCTGGAACTTCCCTCCATGGTGGTCACCAGGGTAGCTGTCAGGTCCAAGATTGAGAGGGCCTTGGAAAAACCACCCCTCAGCATGAAATATTTGAAAGATAATGTTGTTGTGGTAAAGATCGAATCCTAGATTCAATTGGTCACCGACACCAATGTTGGGATGTGGTAGAAATCAAGGCCCTGGTTAAGATGATGTTCATTCAGTGGTAGGCCAGGAAGCAATTAGCCATCAATGTCGAGGAATCAGGGATCCTAAAGGTGGCTTACTTCCCATGCTCTGTGCAGGCCCTGGAACTTATCCTAACCCTTGTAGCACTTTACAACTCTTCCATCTGGGTCGTCATGCTCACTGCTCTAGTCCCAACCAGATATCCCACTCCCATGGTGTCTCTTGATGCTGCAACGTTTTAGGCAGGATTGGGTATCCCCTAGTTTGACGAACTAGCCATCATCACCAGATCTAATGCTTTGGGGAAATTTTAGCAATTGAAGATCATGGCTCGACAATATTTGAGCAACCATTGGCTAAAGACCCCGAAGAAGGACCCCAAAAGAATGATGTTAGAGATCTTTCAATCCAAGTTTAAGGAAAGTATTCAAATGGGGATCATATCACTATGCCAAATCTTTGGGTAGCCCCATGCCCAGGAATTTTTAGGATGGATGTACTACTTCCTACTTGGCATCTCCACCAGCGAGCAGTATTTTGATTGGGTCACCATCATTTTGAATTATGTGGACTCACAGTTCCTTCAGGTGGCCCAGACCCATAAGTTCTATATGATGTCATATGTTCTCTAGGCCTTAGCACAACAATGCCTCATTATGAACAGGCTGCTCATAGTAGGTGAACTCGGAGTTGGTCCAGGGCAAAAGGCTCCCTAGGATTATTTCCCACAAATCCAATGGGAGGCTAGTTTCCTCAGCTTTTGTCAGGTGAACGATGCCTTCATCTACTATAATCTACTCGCACCCACCTGGGATGCCGGGTACAGCCTCTCCAAGGAGGCAATAGATTTAGTCAGAAGTTATGGCCACTACTACATCCAATTCCATCAACATACTTATATTCAGGTAATTGGCTTCTCCAAAAAACCCTATTTGTTGCCCAAACATTGTGGGAAAAAAATAATCCATTTAGAATACTGTAAACAGATGCTAGAATTGCACACCTTATACACTATAAAGAAGGTGGTGAATGTTCCATTCCCAATCACTTGTGGGAATTACACATGCAGTCTAGCCACAGCTAAAGAGGCAGACAATGAACTTAAAATCCTGGGCCTAACAAAATTCTATCTAGCGCAGGGGAACTTTGATCCCTAGGCAAGATTGCAACGACACTTCCCCGGGCATCAGAGCCCCACAGATTCTATATGGAGGACTTCTGGGAAGATTGTCAAGATGATTTTGAAGTCTAGAGCCGACATTTTTTCTAGATGACAATATGGATGATGGAGAGGCTGAAGCTTCATAAATTCTCAGATGACTTCTCAGACACCGAGTCCACAATAGACCCCTAGTACAAGGAAAGGGGGATAGATAAGATGGACCTCCCTCCAATAAATCAGAATGCACAGGAGGGGCCAACCATTGAAGATATCACCTGTGACATGGTTGAACATAGCCATGAGTATTTCAAAAGGGCATGTCCAGGGAGTACGTGCCGAGTTGGCCTGGCAACATTGAAATTGACCCCTGGGGCCGGAACCTCTTCGTAGGGAGAGGATAAAGAGAAAAGAATAATGGGTACCCTGTTGCAAGCCCCATCTATAGCCCCCATAAAAGAATAGATGCAAAAAACACCGGTGGTCTCCTAGCAGATGAAGGAAAAATTGATCACAAGGTTGGCCACCCCAGTCTTCATGATCGGGCCCGTTTGTCCTCCATCTTCCCCTTCATTGGACGCATTAATGGTTCAAGCAAAAAGAAGTGGGGCGGAAGAGGAATAGGCAGCTCTAAGGGATGTAGGTTCTCCTTTAGTGACCAGGCGAAAGAAGAGGCTCAATCTAAAGCCAAGGACAAAGCCAAAACTTGGGATGCCAAACAACCCAAAAGTACAAAATGTTTCTTCCGACTCCCTGGAGCCAGAGAAAGAATCAGAGCAGATCCCAGAGAATCCCTTGCCCCATGATGATTTTGATGATGTGTTTAGAACTGATGAATTTGGAAATTTTTAGTGGGACATCATATAGTCAGTGGAAGAAATTGCCACACAAGATGAACTCCCGAAGCAAGAGCCTGCACAAGAACAGGGAGCCCGTGTAGAAGAAGAAAAGGGGAAAGAATAGGTGAAGATTCTTGAAGTCCTAGAAATATAGGTTGAAGAGGTCTTGTAAGGTAGGCAGACCTAGGATGAACAAACAACATCAATTAGGGAACTAGACCCATGGGAACAACCATGTCCCCAACCGCCATGTTCTAAATGCCACTCCCAAAGGTAACATTTTGGGAAGTGATCATAGTGGCCCAAACATTGATTCTTTGCCTGATGCCTCCCCCACCTCCAAAAGATACACCAATAGAAGAAAACATCCTAGCAACAGAGGTTGATAAACGAAAATAGGAGGAAAAGAAACCTTAGGAAATGGATTGTGATCCCAACATTCCCAAGGATATAGACATCTAGGTAGAAGATAGAAATACCACCAAAGTAAACATCGTCGGTGAACCAAAAGGTACAAAGAAGGAGCCAAAAGTAGCTCATACTGTTGAAGGGGCACAACAAGGTCCCGAGGACAAATCACAAGAGTAGATTTTGGCTGCAAAGCCACCTCTACTACCAAAATGGTTGGTGGAATCCTGAAAGAGGAAGGCCCCAACAATACCAAAGCCCCATCTCTCCTTGGCGGAGATGATGGCACAGGCACAAAACCCACCAAAGGCTAAGAAAGCCTGGATAGTCCACACTCTTCAGACTAAGTTGAGCGGAGATACAGCTGTAGTGATTGTGACACCTTCCCTATATGTGGATGAAGTAATGGCTAAGGCCAGAGATTATAATGTCATAGAGGTGTCACTGGGGAAGAGAGGAAAACAAGGTGAGTTAGACCTGTTAAAAGAAGCAGCCAAGGAAGTGGAGGCTTGCTATGAGAAAGAAGCTCAGAAATTCAAGGCAGAGAAAAAGAAAAATGTAAATCTTATGGGGCTACTGACTGATTTAATGCAGCCCATTAGCATCATTCCCCCAGGTGCCTCCACATTCGATGCACCACTTCCTCAGGGTGACATAGACTCATTACAGGAGATGAAAAGAAAGGCCCAGGTGGTTGATGAATGGATTACCTTACAATTGGGAAACATCTGACATTTCCTAATGTCAAAACTTTTAGACCTATATGTGGCCTACCACATCTTACACTAGGCCGAAAATACAATCTCCATCTGGGAGGGAGATATTGAAAATTACAAAGCATGGAAGGTTGAGTTGGAGGAACTCATCGACATCGGAGAGGAGGTTATCTCTGAGTTTGGAATTTTGTTAGAGTCATTTAATTTTGTAAGGACCCAACACTCCAGACTTGACCTCACATTGGGGGTAATCAAGCAACTGGTAGGGACCTTGCATGATAAGACCAATGTGGTCCAATATTCTTTCAATTTGTATAAGTCTTTTATTTTGAAGGTCTCCGGAGCTGATCCGTTTAACGCCATCACATGCACTCTAGAGTATTTTTTGGGGAAGTTTGATGAATTAATAGAATAAAGGTATCAATCCTAGGAGGGGATAGAGAGAGTAAAGATGATGTGAATAACTGACATGGTACTCAGAGGTCACGACATGAAAAAAATGGCCGAAGAATTTAAGGCAAATGTTCCAGACCTGGGTGAGAAGATTAAGGTGGCCAAGTACCATAGGGCTAGCCTTAAAGACATCGATGAAGATGGGATCTCCTGTCTCCTCCAGAATTTCAATGACAACAAGCAACAATAAAGTCCTCTGGATTCTAGAGAACATTTTGAGGAGAAATGTTTTGTATTCTTTATTCTTTGGGGGTGCATACTCCTAGATCCTGGAGTCCCAGATCTAGTGTTATCCATTTTTGTATTCTTTAAAGTGACTTGTGTCTTGGCTCTTGCGGCCGACTGGTCACTTTCAAGGCAGTAATAAAAGGGTGTCAGAAAATAGATAACTGCAATAAGGCATGTTAGCTCAACAAGAGGTTTCTGATAGATGGTCTTCCCAAGGCACAACTTCAATGATACACCTGGTACATCAGAGATAGGGTGCCACTTTCCCATTAATTAGGCATGTAGCCTCGATCCTTAGTGGATTGGATTTCTTTCTTCTCCTCTGTGCTCCCTTCTCGAGGTGGACTCTTCCACTCTTCTTTTCTTGTCTTATTCTTTTGACATGTTAGACCTTCTCCATCTCAAGGTCTTTTGTAGCGTGGTGCAGGTAGTACCGGCCACCAAAAAATAGTATTATATTGTAAAAGTATAAAATAAGTTAGGTTAGTTTCAGGCCAAATAATGTGTATAAATAATAAGTCCAGCCTCATTCCAAGGGTTGGCAAAATTGATGATTTTGCATTCCATAGCTAATAGCAATCTATTCTTTTTAGTTCTTAGTTACAGAGCTCAATGCTCCATAGTTCTTAAGCTTTCAGTAGTTAAATTATCCCTTGGGGCCACCATTGTACCATGCACCAGTGCTTGCTGGAAATACATTAATGAAGGATGAGTTTTATCAATGATGTTGGTATTCAGACTTTTGGGTTAATGGTATTTTATGCTTTGTGTTCTTTATGTCCTTTATTCTGATACTTAAAGTAGATTAATGACCTCCTTTCCTTTGCTACTGATCAAATATGAGTTGATGGCCTTATGTTTCTTCGGTATTTAGTGTAGTATGTTAGAGAATTTTTGATGTTTTGAATGTGCAGTATAACTATAGATAGATGAAATATTTCTAACTCTGTAGTATCTTTTGAAGTTTGTTTGTTGAATGAATGCGTGCTTACAGGAAACCCCACTTACCTGAATCCCCGGGGAAGATGAGTTAAGATAACCAACTATCCCCCCAAACAAAATAGTCACATTTCCCAACTGAGCCCCACACTGTCGAGACCCAATTCTCATGTGCTTGGAGGCCTAGGGAATCTCATTTCCCTAGACAACCTTTACAAGAGAAGTTGGCTGGTACCACAGTACCCGATGACAACTTATCCCTATTGGCGGACCAAGTCACAATGTCCCATCAACAATAAGAACTAGTGAGTATATTAATATTTATTTGAAGGAAGATATTGATGCTAACATTTTGATTGCTGAGATATTTGTTGATAACATCATATTTGGAGGCAATGATATGCTATGCAAATCATTTGAAAATGAAATGAGCAACGAGTTTGAGATGTCTATGTTTGGAGAGATCAAGTTCTTTCTTGGTCTGCAAATCATGCAACAAGATGAAGGTATTTTCATTACACAATCCAAGTACATCAAAGAATTACTAAAAATATTCAAGATGGAAGAGTCCAAACTAGTTGGAACACCTATGGCAATTGGATGTAAGCTGAAAAAGGAAGAAAAGTAATTATAGGTAAATCAGACTTTGTACAGATCAATTATTGGAAAACTCATGTATGATGTACACACTAGACTAGATATTGCACATGCAGTAGGAATAGTTGCAATATTTTATGCTAACCCCAGAGAATCACATATGAATGCTACAAAAATAATCCTAAGATATCTGAAGAATACCGAAGAATATGGATTATGGTATAGAAGAGAAGGCAAATTTGAACTTAAGGTCTCTATAGACACTTATTGGGATGGGAATATTGATTACCAGAAGAGCACAACTAGAGGATCATTCTTTATGGATGAAAGACTTGTCACATGGATCAGAAAAAGCAAGGATGCATCTCTCAGTCTACTGCAGAAGTAGAGTATGTTGCTACTACTACAAATTTCTCAAATATTTTATGGATCAGACAGTTAGTGGAAGGTATGCATATGAAAATTCTTAAACCAGTAATTATCTATTGTGATAATACAAGTGCAATAAACATTTTGAACAATCTAGTCATGCATGCTAAAACAAAGCATATTGCCATCAAGTATCATTATTTGAGAGAAAAAGTTCAGGAAAAGGAGGTGATACTTGAGTATGTGCATTCAAAGGAAAAATTGGCCAGTATATTCATGAAGCCACTGCCCAAGGATACATTTGAGTACTTGAGAAAGAGACTAGGGGTTAGACCCTTGTCTACTGGTCAGTAAGATGACTAGAAGGCTACATCAGCCTATATATTATCAGAATATCATTCATGTTGATGCAAGCAGAGAGATGGACATCAAAGATACATCTATACACAACAAGGTATTTATCTACTCCAAGAACCAGAGTTATTACCGTTGGAATAGGAAATTCAAGGAATATATTAAGGATAAAAAGGATTTGTTTGACACTAATATAAAATATTTGTTTGAAAAGATGTTTGTTTGGAATTGTTGTCAAAGGGAGAGAGATATCTCATTATAATATTGATAAAGAGAGATTATATCCATTATCAACTCAGGGAGAGATCATATCCATTGAAGTATCCAGAGGGAGATATATAACAAGAAATATAGAGTACACATAAAGAGAAAAGAATTGTAGACAAGAGACATTAAAAGAAAGGAGAATAGTCAAAGTGAAAGAGTTTGACATAGAAGGAGAACACATCACATCAGAGAAAGAAAGATTATACATATATCTAGTGAAGGGATTGAAGACAGAAAGAAAGTTGCAAGGATCAAATCAAAGCCATTTGAGCTTACTGATAGCCAGACATTTGTAATAGTTACATTAGAAAATCTTGATGAAACTATATATTTCATATTGTATTAGTAATAGTATAGTATGATAATGTAGTATGTTGCCATCAATGCCAACGGGAGAGATTGATGACATGTAACTGATTGAATATTTGAATATGTTAAGTTGATGATCATGCAAGACATTAAATTAGTTAATGTATTGTATTGTCATTGATGTCAACTTGATATAATCTGTATGGTTATGGAAATACTGCCAAAGAATTGAAAGAATCAATGAAGCAAAGGCTATGCAATTAGTAATGCATATAAGTCAAGTATTCACTAAGTGACTATATACACCGACTGAGTGCACTCCAACAGTCAAAGTAAAAGAGAAGAGTCATAGTGTTACCCGATGAGATAATGCACAACATTACCGACGAGGAAAGTTACAGTGCTGCCCAACCAGAAAAACATAGAGTAACCTAACAGAAATAATTTTGGTGTTGCCCGATGGAAAAGACAAGGATGAATATTCTGATGACAATCGAAGTCACACCAAAGGAATAGTCAGTTATCACCAATGACTAACTAAAGTGTTGACCAAAAAAACATAGAGTTTAGAAATGACAAAATTCTTAACTATCAAGAGCTATAAATAGACTTAACAGATACTTATCATTGTTTTAATCAATTAGATAAATCTGGGGATAAGTAATTGATTGAAAGCTGATTTGTCTAGTTGGCAAGAAGATCTCTTTGAGATAAAACTAGAGTTTTCTTTAAATCTAATTGGAGAGAATTGTGGATCATGACAAGAATAAAGAAAGCAAAGAAAAGGGGAAATCATGTCTATATAGAGACAAAACCAATTCATTATGAAGGGGGAATGTGGAGAGAAAAAGAGAAGAGGAAAGATGATAAAGAAAATCTAAAGGAGAAGAAATTGTTCATTCAGTCCTGATCAAGAAGCTGAGGAAAGAGCTAGATTTTGCAGACATCGACGAACAACGAGACAACATCATAGAGTATAACAATGTAGAGAAAAGGTAAAGAATATATTATATTGATCAGAGAGGTAATGGACTTACAATAGATCTAAAAATTTGTAATTGATTTGTATGTATGAATAGATAATTAGTGTTTTATTTTAACCATTGAAGCATCAAGTCTCTTAACTGAGAAGGACTTAAAGGTCTTTTACAATTGAGATACGTCCCAAGGAGTATCGAAAAGTTTGATCATAAAAGTAGGATTGGATATGCCCGATACCTATTGATAGGCCAAGTGAGTGTTTGATCAAGGATGGTAGCATTAGATGCCAAATAATAGGTGAAAAAATATCTTTTAAATCCTCTAACAAGGTCACACCTAATAGTGTGTTTGTAACCTTTAACAGGGTTGGCTCCTAACAAAGCTCATTTCAAAAGAGTGAAAATTTGGGGTACCGGTCCCATTGTTTTTTCCCCTAACAGGGTCTCCATGTTAAAAATCCATGTGCTATTTGTTTATACTTTATTACTTTACTATTTTATATTTCACATATGCAATTCTGGATTGATCGGTATACTCTGTATATTTACTGTGTTTTGGTAAATAGTAAACTGCTTATCGGTAATCATATAGAAGAGAGATTAATGAAGCAATTTGATAAGTGTAAAATTGATATAAGTATTTCAAGGCATACATCTTCTAGGACAGAAGATAGATTGAGACATAATTTGTGGTTATAAGTTTTAAGGGTTGATTTAAGGATTAATTTTTGAGGCCACTAATTCACCCCCCCCTCTCAGTTATTACTAACACAAGATGATAGACAAAGAATTGAACCTATACTTTCCATATATATCAGAAAGAACCACCCATAGAACCAGATCATTGGAGATAAGAAGGCTGGTATGAGAACTAGAAGTAAGTCTCTAAACACAAGATGTCTAATTTTTTATTTTGAGCCAAAATCTATCAATGCTGCACTTGATAATGAAGAATGGATTAGTGCTATGAATGAAGAAATTGAGAAGATTGAGAAAAAAAGACATGGACACTTGTACAAAGACTAGATGAAAAGAATATCATCGGTACAAAATGGATATTCAGGAATAAACCAAATGGGAATGGAGAAGTCACTAGAAACAAAGAAAGATTAGTATGCAAGGGGTATGCACAAGAAGAAGGGATTGACTATGGAGAAACCTTTGCACCCATTGCTAGGCTAGGAGCAAGAATATTACTTTCTTGTGCTTCATGTAAAAGATTCAAGAAATACCAAATAGATGTTAGGCTTGCATTCCTAAATGGAATACTTGAGGAAGAGGTGTACATTGAGAAACCAGAAGGTTTTGTTTATCTAGACAAGAGGAACATGGTATATAGACTACACAAAGCCTTGTATGGATTAAAACAAGCACCCTAAGCCTGGTATAAAAGAATTCATTCCTATCTCATAAGTATTGGATTTGTAAGAACTAGTGAAAACAATAATATTTATTTGAAAGAGGATATTGATGCTAACATTTCAATTTCTGAGATATTTGTTGATGACATCATATTTGGAGGCAATGATATGCTATGAAAATCATTTGCAAATGATACGAGAAAAGAGTTTGAGATGTCTATGTTTGGAGAGATCAGGTCATTTCCTGGTCTACAGATTATGCAACAAGATGAAGGTATTTTCATTAGACAATCCAAATATATTAAAGAAGTGCTGAAAATATTCAAGATGGAAGATTCCAAGCTAGTTGGAACACCGATGGCAACTTGATGTAAGCTAAAAAAGGAGGACAAGTCGCCTTAGGTAAATCAGACTTTGTACAGATCAATGATTGGAAAACTCATGTATGTTGTACATACTAGACCAGATATTGCACATGCAGTAGGAATAGTTGCAATATTTTCTCCTCAATCCCAGGGAATCACATATGAATGCTATGAAAATAATCCTAAGATATCTGAAGAATATCGAGGAATATGGCTTATGGTATAGAAGAGAAAACAAATTTGAACTTAAGGTCTTTACCAACATTGATTGGGCTAGAAATATTGATAACCAAAAGAGCACAACTAGAGGAGTATTCTTTATGGGTGACATACTTGTCACATAGATCAACAAGAAGCAAGGATGCATCTCTTAGTCTATTGCAAAAGTAGAGTATGCTGCTGCTGCAAACTGCTGAAATATTGCATTGATCAAATAGTTACTGGAAGGTATGCATATGAAAAGTATTTAACCAGTAATTATCTATTGGGATAATACCACTGCAATAAACATTTCCAAGAATCTAGTCATGCATGCTAAGACAAAGCATATTTCTATCAAGTATCATTATTTGAGAGAACAAGTTCAAGAAAAGGAGGTGATACTTGAGTACGTTCAATCAAAGGAACAATTAGATGATATCTTCACCAAGCCACCACCCAAGGATGCATTAGAGTACTTGAGAAAAATACTAGGGGTCAGACACTTGTGTACTGGTCAATAAGATGACTAGAATGTTGCATCAACCTACATATTATCAGAATATCATTCATGTTGATGCAAGAAAAAATATGGAATTCAAATATAAATCTATACACAGTAAGGTACTTATCTCCTTCAAGCACCAAAATTGTTGTATTGCTGATGGATTAGGAAATTCAAGGAGTATATTATGGATAGAAATATTGTTTGGCATTACTGTCAAATATTTTTTGTCATTATTGTCAAAGGGAGAGATTATATCCATTATCACATCAAGGAGAGATTATATCCATCACATTATCTAAAGGGAGAGATGTAACTAGAAAGGGAGAGTACATACAAAGAGAGAGAAATGTTGAAAAGAGACATCAAAAGAAAAGAGAATAGCTAAAGGGAGAGAGTTTGACAAAGGAAAAGAACACATCACATCAGAGGAAGAAAGATTCTACATCTATCTAGTGAAGTGATTGAAGACAAAGAGAAAGCTACAAGAATCAAATCTAAGCTCACATAAGCTTACTGAAGACCAAATATTCGTATTGGTTATAGTAGATAAGATTGGTAGTTTGATGAACTTCAACATTTATATTTCATATTGTATTAGTGATAATATAGTGTTATAATGTAGTGTGTTTCCATAGATGCCAAAGGGAGAGATTGAGCTAAATTTTGCAAACACCAATGAACAGTGATGCAACATCACAAAGCTAAACAGTGTGGAGCAAAGGTATTGAATTGATTACATTGATCAGAAAGATAATGCACTTACAATAGATCTAAACATCTACAATTCAAGTTGTATATGTGAACAGATCAATTTACTATTTTAGTTTAGCCATTGAAGCATCAAGTCTCTTAACCGAACAGGACTTAAAAGTCTTTTATAATTGAGATACTTCCTAAAGAGTATCAAAAATTTTGATCATACAAAGTAGCATTGGATATGCCCGATAGCTATTGACAGGCCAAGTGAGTGTTTGATCAAGGATGGTAGCATTAGATTCCAGATAATAAGTGACAAACTATCTATTTAAATCCTCTAACAAGGTCACACCTAACAGTTTGTTTGTAACCTTTAACAAGGTTGGCTCTTAACCGAGCTTACTTCAGAAGAGTGAAAATTTGGGGGTACCGGTCCCAGTGGTTTTTTCACTTAACAAGGTTTCCACATTAAAAATCCATGTGTTAATGTGTCTATGAATCATTACTTTATTATTTTGAATTTCACTTAAGTAAATCTGGATTGATCGGTATACACTAGTTATTTATTGTGTTTCGGTATATAGAAAGAATTCTTATCAATAAACATACAGAAGAAGGTTTTGCAAAGCATTCCGACAAGTAATTTTATATCAGTATTTCAAGGCATTTATCTTATAGGACTAAAGATAAATAGAGATATAAATTTGTGGTACTAATTTTGAAGGGTTGGTTTAAGGATTAATTTTTGAGGCCATTGATTCACCCCCCCTCTTAGTTATTACTAACACTGAGAGCTCTGATACAATATGTAAGGACTGGAATTTTGATAGAAATGACACATCAACAATATTCACAAGACAAGGGAGTCAGTCAACATAGTAAAATATCATCCTCACATATCGACCAACAAATAATTTCTATTAAAATTATAGTGAAAAGGGAACATGGTTTAAGTAACTTGTCGAAAAGAATAAATGAGTCTACAACAGAATAAGTGTCGACCACATTGTCGAACACACTAATAGGATGTCACAAGAATTATTACATTAAGGTCATTAACAACTTTGAAAACCCAAGACTAACAAATTATGAATAATTTTGACCAAGAAGAACTCAATTTACAAAAAAAACACAGAGATTAACACGAGTCATTGATTTACAATGTCATTATACTAGACAATCTAGTCAATAACAAGAGAGTATAATATGCTAATAAGAAGACCTTCCTGATAGGAGCTCCAGACACTTGTACCACACAAATATCAGGGGGTGAGAATATTTTAGGAGTGCACTTCCACCCTCCCAAGAAGCAATTATGCTTCCTAGAATCTTTCCTGACATGAAAGATACCCAGCCCAGCTCGAGGTAGTCTAAACAAGAAAAAGTGAGAGGAGTAATGGAATTGGTGCATATACACTTATGAAATTTAATTTCTTAAATGATATAATGAATTTAAAGGATCCCAATGCCTTAGCACAAAAAAAATCTTCTCTGAGTAGTCTAAAAATTTAGAAGTTTTCATTTCCATCTCATATAGAACAATCAGAGATAAATCCAAAATCATTATTGTGCAATCAATGTTACAATTGAGAATTACCATAACTCATACAGAATCATACTCTTTGTCTTTGAATTACACATATAAGTATATCAAGGAATCCAAACATTTCCTTTATATAAATATTCCTTTCAGAACTAAGGTAGGTCAATCAAACAGAGTTCATGGAATTCAAATGAAAATCCAAAAAGACACTCATAGTCATGCAGAAGTTATCATATTCCTAACAAAAGATAAGAAAAACTATCATTTTGCCCAAGAATAGTTATACAATAGAGAGAATCACCCTTCTAACATTAGTACAGAACACCTCATGTTCTCAATTCCAACTCATATAAAAAATAAAAGATAACTCAAGAAGTTAAACTATGCATTTAGTGTTTAGAATAGGGGTTTTCGACTCACAACACTTTGTAAAATTCTATGTTCTTTAAAAACACCATAAGGAGTGACAAATATTCATAAAATTTCCTAAATAGGAACATTTATTTCTTGATTAGAACAAATCAATCATCAGAGAGTTATAAATGTGTGAGAATCAGATGTAATATTAATCAAATTCGATAATTAGACTAAACACAATCTTTACATAAAGAACTGCTATTATGCTCATATTAGGAATCCATTTATAAGGCCATAGAACTCTCAGTGGGTTTGTATCACTATTGTTAAAAGTATGAATATGCTAACTTGATAGATTTGAAAAAAATTAACTTATATGTCATTTATATCCTTAATAAAAGTTCAGCATAACTAACATCACAGTTATTAAAGGTGATTGAAGCTATATTTCTCCTTCAATTTAGCTTGACAAGTATCAGGTGGAAAGATAAATATCAAAATAAATAATTTATCTGATCTATCTTATAACAGAAAATAGAAGATTTTTAGTTGAGCAATCCATTTCTTCATAGGAAGAATCCGCAAGGAAAAAGATGGTTACTCAATTTTTGTGTTTGATAAAACTTATTTTCAGTATCTCAAATGATACAGAAGGAAAATAATTCTAGACCTCACTCTATTAATAAGGATTTATTCCAAAATTTGGGTCTTAGATTCTATACAAAAATAAAGACCAAATATAAGACATTATTCAGGTAACTCAAAAGCCAACACAACCACAAATTGGTTGGTTAAATAAGCCATGGAAGGGAATCACAGCTGGAAAGAATACCACTAAATCCATAATCGAACCAATGGGTACCCCCAAATGCATGGCCTAACCAAGAAATCAATAAGTTTACACATGACAAAGGATAGATTAATATTGAAAGAATATACATGGTAGAACATTAGACAAGGAAACACAATGCCCCAATAGTTGAAGTTGATATATCCAACATATAAGAAACCTTTGTGCATTTTTTTTTGTCAAAAACTATTGTTGGCAATGAGGTGGTAGATGTGCATGCAAAACTTTGAAGCACAAACAAGGTATGTGAATGTATGATAGAAAGTTTCAAGGATAGGTCGACTCAAAGAATGTAGTAACAACAAGTTTTCAAGAAAATAGATTTCCCAATTCGCAAAAAAAAATTATTTTCTAGTGTGCTCTTGGCATGGCATAACATTCAGAAAATGAACAAGACATTCATCAAAAAATCTGATGGATATAGTAGAATTAAAATACTAACCTTTAAAGAAGGTGTATATTAGGATCTCCTAAGAAATATTGGAATTTAGTAGTTGAAGAACGCACTTTATCAGAGAATGATGCATGTACAAGGCTATTTGTTGGAGATCTATGAGGCCATTGACAGGCCACTTTCTTGCTCCTCCTAGATGGCTTCGAATGAATACAACCGTCGTGGTAGAGTGCTAGTGGAAACTATTTGTACATGCGTCAATTTTATATGGATTGATAGTTTCTAAATCCATTTCAACAAAGGAAGTACACTATGAATATCCTCATCTTCCCAACAAACTGCAAGGAGGATTGTGTAAATTGGCTTCACACCCGCCAAATTCAATTGGTTTTAAAGCTTCTAAAGCTGATTCAACAAATCCTCTGCATTGTGGATATCCTTATGTGCATATCCTAAACTTTTATTTCAATAATTTTGTCATGTGCATATCTATTAATTGAGATAATAGATCTCAAAATTATACAATCAATCAATTTGTGTGCCTTCTCAAACTTCACCCACTGCATATAAAACTCTATCTTCTTTTAAAGAATTATATGAAAAAACCCCTCGCCGCTAGCCCATTTCATTTGATGAATACACAGTTAAAATTCCCTTGTTAATACTTCTATTCTTTCACCAGCTTTATCTATCTTTTATTCAACTTCCCCTAGGCAGGCTATGCATGCATTTTCAAAATTAAAGATCTAGAGCTACACTAATTTTCTTGCTTTTGTTTTCTTTCATTTTTCCTCAGCAACACTCTACATAATAGCAGTTCTGAGCTTATCATAAGTTGGCAACTTCTTAAGGGCTTCCCATCAAAGATATTCTTCATCATTATCCATTCTCTCTCTTTGTGATCGAGTTATTCCATTGCTCAAGCTTCTACTCAAATTCATCCTCATTCTCCTCCTAGAATCCCCCACTCTCTCCCCCATTCAAGAACAAATTATCAAGCCAAAACAAAAAAAAAAAAACCAAATAGAAAAATAGTTATTCTCTTAACTTCCCTGTTTCTTCAATAACTGTTTCATTCATATCCCAAAACTAAGATATGTGAACGAAATTTTTAAATTTTATTATAAAATTTGAAATCTAAATTTTTTTCTATCAATAATTAAATAATCAATTTTTGGGTTATGACATCCTTCTCCCCTTAGACAATATATCATCCCAATGCATTAATAGGAACATATCATATGAGAAATAATACAAACATATGAGAAATAATTTGTTAAATGCAATCTATCTTTCTTTTGTTTTCACAACATTCAAGATAGTGTAAGAATGCGAAAATTATTGAGAATTATTTTTCCTAATAGCAATATCATGACTTTGACTTTCTGTGGAAATTATGATCTAATTTTCAATTCTCCATGCATTCAAAATTTCAATTTATAAAATTTTGTTAAAGAGGTAACACACATATTCATCAAATCATTTGTTTAAAGATAGTATATGCACACATTTAAAGAAAACACCAAATAAAACTTGGTTACCAAGCCTCATAGACAATTTCTAGTGAGTGTGTGAATTCCATTATTGCCTTCTAGTTTTTCAAGGTTAGGCTACCTCTCTCTGAAAATATTCCCCTTTATTTTGATGTGTTGTTCCATCTGTTATATTCATAGGAACAAGACCAAAGCATCCGTTCATGTATTTATCATAATCAAATCAAAATCTAACATTCCCTTATTTCAACACTTTCATAAATAAATCTACATAATACCTTAAAATCACAACAAAGCACACACACATACCTGTGCATTCTTTACCATTCCTTTCCATCCCATTTAATTGACCACATTATTGGATACTTCATATTAACTTCCTGTCATATTCATATCTTTACACTCACACTTATTTTATCTCATTCACAATGTCAATACCTCAAAAGGAGAAAATATTTTAAATTTGAATATCAAGGGACAACATTATCATATAGCGATTATAATTTCTTAACTCAACTTAGATTTAGATCATAACTTGAAATTAAATAACTAAAATAAATAATTATACATACCATCTAGAACATGTGGTACACACTAAGTGAGAAAATCAGCCATGCATTCTCATAAATCACATATAAGATTAGTGGATCCATTTTTCCATTTATGTGACCTACGCCCTCATGCCCATCTCATCACCATAGTACTTAATAGAGAATTTTTCACTCAATACATAATAAAAAATATGTTTTCATCTCTAAGATAGTGTGAGTCAAATAACTGTTACATCTTAACATAAATAAGCATTCATAATTTCAGCTATATGGTTGTGCTTAATCCTAGCATAAGTATTTAAATACATCATGATAATTCATCATTACATAAAATCAAATACATCAAGTATGTCATACATAACAAGTATACATCAGAATAAAGATCAATAAAATAAATCATGAAACAAGATACATTAGTTTCATCAAACAAACTGACCCTCTATAGATCCATGTCTCATAAGTCCTCAGGAAAATGTTCCTCTATAGATCCCTATCTCATAAGCCCTCAGAAAAATGTCCCTCTATAGATCCTTGTCTCATAAGCCCTCAGAAAAATGTCCCTCTATAGATCCTTGTCTCCTAAGCCCTCAAATAATTGTCCATCAGCTATCTCAAGATGGGAGTGTGGCTCAGACATTTTTTTGCCCAACCATAAAGCCTTACACTTCCTTGGGATTCTACCTCCTCACAAAATTCCCAACCCTACAGTATATTAAAAAATACAAAAGGTAGGGGGTATTTGGTGCAGTCACAAAACTAACTACAAAGCACATATGCCTAATGTAGAACATAATCACGGATGTGGCAGGGAGATGAAACATAGGCAACATATTTAAGAAAACATAAGCAAACAACTTTGGCCAAAGTATTTTAATACTATATTTCTAGTGGCAAGTAGAGTGAAAAATAAAACATGACTTCTACCCTTGCCTATTTTTCTCACATTCAACACCCTCACCAAAAGGTAATCTTTCCAATTCTCATACTTTGTAAGTAAAATTATGCAACTCATGCATATCATATATTTTCTTTTCATCCAATAATTCATTAAACAAAAGTGTTGAAATCACACAACAAGTCAACTAGTCAAAGGAATTATGCCTTTAATCATGGACAATTGCATACATGATGTAAGCAATCACATAATTCAACCCAACTGTTCAAATGAAACATAATACATAAGAGAAAAGAGTTGACATTCTATCAAGAACACCAATAATGTATTAACACAAAATAATTCTAGTCCATTTTCATCAAGAGATTCCAACCTACTCATCGAACATCAGGTGTATCAAAATAATATATCAAGTTCAAATACCTCAAATATAATTTCGCGCAATGCCTCATGCATAATAATCCATATGCTAGCAATATCATACTAGGGCCATAAAATGTACCCTTCTCATGGAATCCTTTATCTCAAGAATATCCATGCAGTGCTCCTTGTAGTATCAAAACTCACATCAAAGCATATTGATCAATACTAATTATTTCATGCAATGCATATTTTAATATTCATAACCATGTGGAGGCTACTTTACTTTGAACATTTCTTAGCTGATAAGATATATTTCAAGCAAAATTTCATTGCAAGAATAGGAATGGTATGTTCTTTGCAATCTACTCCCTTATACATTCTATCAATGTTCCACATTGAACATGATAGAGAAAATCACTTCACATCACAAGACTAACAACATAAAATACACATCCTGGCCACCTCAAGATCATAAAAAAAAAATCTCAAATCCAAAGTTCACATATTTCAAATCAAAATTACAAAGATGAGAAAAATCAATAGAAATAAATTTGAACAAGAACCATATTTAATATATACACAAAATTTGGTGGCTAGATTGCAACAAGGAAACTTAAAAATTTCAAGCTAGCCTTTCATTACTTCCAAATTCATCAAGGATGAAAATAACATAACCAATTGAAAATCAAAGCACATACACAGAGTGACTAACACTAGCCATAAGGAGGGAGTAGAAACTACATGACACCTTGCATCCAAGGTGAGCTTCAAAACATGACCAAACACTCAAAAAAATATGTCTCAAAGATTGTATCACTATATAGAAACACATGCCATTGGTTCAGGAAGCATAACATTGATAATTCTCTCTATTTTCTTTTTTCTTAATCTTTGAAACATGCAATAAATTTTCAAAATTTCATGGTTTTTTTTTTATACATGACATGTTAGGTTCTTTTTTCAAGAATCTCATTAAGATCTAGTTCCATAATATTTTTCAAAAATGACCTATCTCATCATTTCATTTTATTTCCCTTGCATCACATATGAAAATGTCTCATTTCACAATATCATGCACACACACACACACACACACACACACACACACACACACACACATATTATGTTCATTCATCCCAGCCTCAATCTTTGGCATGTATATTCATATCCTTAGTGTAAAATTTCATAATCAATTAATTGCACCAATAAATCATGGAGATTTACTTCCTTTCTTGCCTAACACATGTAGAGAAATAGACATTTAACCTTAAGTGCATTACTCACACCATAGTTCCAACTTGAGAAAACACAATTACACCAATCAAAAGTACACCATTTTAAAGCACTTCAGAAATATTTCCATATTTATAGTTTAGGGAGAAAGAATGGACAACCAAGAAGTCTAACACACACACAAGAGGCAATGCATTGAAAGTGATTGTTTTCACTTGTATAACTCAACACAAGAGTCATCACTTCTTTTTTGTTGGGAGAAAACATAACTAGGAGTCTCAATGATCTATACATATGACTATCACTTATGTACATAGACACACCATTAGTTGACTTATACAAATTGTGTGACTAAGGGTCACAACTAAACATAGAGAACTCAAGGCCATAGAGTGGAACCAAGAGCTCAGATACAATATGTAAGGACTGGACTTCTGACAAAAATTCCACATCAGCAATATCCATAAAATAAGGGAGTTGATCAACACAATCAAATGTTGAACTCACATATCGACAAACAAATAATTTTTATTAAAATTATAGTGAAAAAAGGTACATGGTTTAAGCAACTTGTCGAAAGAATAAATGCATCTACAATAGGAAAAGGGTTGACCACATTGTGGAACACACTAACAGTATGTCACAAGAGTTATTACATAAAGGTCATTAACAACTTTTACAACCCAAGACTAATAAATTATAAATAATTTTGACCAAGACAAACTTAATTTACCAAAAAAAACACAGAGATTAACATGAGTCATTGGTTTAAAATGTCATTATACTAGACCATCTAGTCGATGACAAGAAAGTATAATGTGATAACAAGAAGACCTTCCTGATAGGAGCTATAGACACCTATACCAAACAAACATCAGGGGTGAGAATATTTTAGGAGTGCATTTCCACCCTACCACAAAGCAATTATGCTTCCCCAAAATCTTTCCTGAAATGAAAGATACCCAGCCCAACTCGAGGTAGTCTAAACAAGGAAAACTGAGAGGAGTAATGGAATTGGTGGATATAAAATTAAAAACTTTAATTTCTTAAACAATATAATGAATTTCAAGCATTCCAATGTGTTGTAAAAAAAAATCTTTCTCTGATTAGTCTAAACATTTGCAAGTTTTCATTTTCATCTCATATAGAAAAATCAGAGATTGTTTTGAAATCATAACTGTGCAATTAGCATTACAATAGAGAATTACCAAAACTCATAAAGAATCATAATATTTGTCTTTGAATTACACATATAAGTATATCAAGGAATCCAAACATTTCCTTTATAGAAATATTCCTTTCATAACTAAGATAGGTCAATCAAACAAAGTTCATGGAATTCAAATGCAAATCCACAAAAATACTCATAGTCATGCAAAATTTATCACATTCCTAATAAAAGCTAAAAAATGATATCATGTTTCCCAGGTATAGTTATACAATAGATACCATCACCCTTCTAACATTAGTATAGAACACCTCAAGTTCTCAATTCCAACTCATATAGAAAAATCAAAGATAACTCAAGAAGTTCAACTATGCATTTAGTGTTTAGAATAGGGGTTTTCAACTCAAAATACTTTTTACAAGCCTATGTGTTTTAAAAAAACCATAAAGAGTAACAAATATTCATAACATTTCCTAAATAGGAACATTTATTTCTTGCTTAGAACAAATCAATCATCAGAGAGTTCATAAATATGTGAGAATGGGATGTAAGATTAATCAAATTCTATAAGTAGACTAAACACAATCTTTGCATAAAGAACTAGTATTATGCTCATATTAGGAATCCATTTATAAGGCCATAGAACATTCAGTGGCTTTGTCTCACTATTGTTAAAAGTATGAATATGCTAACTTGATAGATTTGAAAAAAATTAACTTATATGTCATTTATATCGTTAATAAAAGTTCAGCATAACTAGCGTTGCAGTTATTAAAGGTGATTGAAGCTATATTTCTCTTTCAATTCACATCGAGAAGTATCAAGTGGAAAGATAAATATCAAAATAAATAATTTATCTGATCTATCTTATAATAGAAAATAGAAGATTTTTAGTTGAACAGTCCATTTCTTCATAGGAAGAATCCTCAAGGAAAAAGATGGTTACTCATTTTCTCTGTTTAATAAAACTTCGTTTTAGTATCTCAAATGATATAGAAATAAAATAATTCTATACCTCTCTCTATTAATAAGGATTTATTACAAAATTTGGGTCTCATATTCTATACAAAAATAAAGATCAGCTATAAGACATTATTGAGGTAACTCGGAAGCCAACAAAACCACAGATTAGCTAGTTAAATAAGCCTTGGAAGAGAATCATAGCTTGAAAGTATACCACTAAATACATTATCAAACCAATCTGTACCCCCAAATAGATGGCCTAACAAAGAAATCAAGAATTTTACACATGAGAAAGGATAGATAAATATTGAAAGAATGTACATGGCAGAACATTATACAAGGAAACAAAATGCCCCAATAGCTAAAGTTGATACATTCCACATATAAGAAACCACTATGCATTCATTTTTGCCAAAAACTATTGTTGGCAATGAGGTGGTAGATGTGCATGCAAAAATTGGAAGCAAAAACAAGGTATGAGAATGTATGATAGAAAGTTTCAAGGATATGTCGGCTCAAAGAATGCAGTAACAACAAGTTTTCAAGAAAATAGATTTCCCAATTTGCAAAAACAAATTCTTTGCCAGTGTGCTCTTGACAATGGCATAACATTTAGAAAATGAACACTACATTCATCACAAAATCTTATGGATATAGTAGAATTAAAATGATAACCTTTAAAGAAGTTGTATACTAGGATCTCCTAAGAAATATTGGACTTTATTAGTTGAAGAACACACTTTATCAGAGCATGATGCATGTAGTAGTTCATTTGTTTGACACCTGTAAAGCCATTTGAATTCCACTTTCGTGCTCCTCCTAGATGGGTTTGAATGAGCACAACCGCCATGACAAAGTGCAGGTGGAAACTGTCTTTACATGTGCATCAATTGTATGTGTCTTGATAGTTTCTAAAGCCATTTCAACAAAGCCAGTACAATGTGAATATCCTCATCTTCCCAAAAATCCGCGAGCAATATTGTGGAAATCAGCTTCACACCCGCCAACTGCATTTGGTTTGAAAGCTTCTAAAGGTGATTCAACAAATCCTCTGCATTGTGGATATCCTCATGTGCATATCCATAACTTTTCTTTCAATCATTTTGTCATGTGCATATCCATTCATTGAGATAATAGATATCATAAGTATTCGATCAATCAATTTGCGTTCCTTCTCAAAATTCACCCACTTCATATAGAAATATATCTTATTTTAAATAATTATACCAAAAACGTCCTCGCCTCCAGCCGGTTTCATTTGTTGAATACAAAGTTAAAATTCCCTTGTCAATACTTCTCTTCTTTCTCCAACTTTATTTGTCTTTTATTCAACTTCCCCTACGCAGGTTGTGCATGCATTTCAAAAATTAAAGATCTTGAACTACACTAATTTTCTTGTTCTTGTTTTCTTTCATTTTTTCCTCAGCAACACTCTGCATTATAGCAGTTCTGAGCCTGTCATAAGTCGGCAACTTCTGAAGGGCTTCCCATCGAAGAGCTTCTTCATCATTATCAATTCTCTCTCTCTGTGATCCAGTTCCGCCATTGCTCAAGCTTCTACTCAAATTCATGATCATTCTCCTCCTAGAATCACCCACTCTCTCCCCCAATCAAGAACAAATTATCGAGCCAAAACAAAAAAAAAATGCCCAAATAGTAAAAAAGTTATTCTCCTAACTTCCTCGTTTCTTCCATGATTGTTTCATTCATTTATGGAAACTTAGATATGAGAATGAAATTTTTAACTTTTATTATAAAATTTGAAATCCAATTTTTTTAAATCAATAACTAAAAAATCAATTTTTGGATTATAAAAAATATTCAAAAAGAATAAATCTTTAGTTTTAGTAAGAAATCACGAGAAGAACAAAAACAAAGAGAGTTTTTAGAAGATATTCTTTTCATGAAATATATTACTAAGCTATTTAAAAATTCAAAATTACCAATATTTTCAAATAAATATATAAGAATTGATATAATTATGCAAAGTAGTAATTTTTTATGTGATAAATAATATATATAAATAGTGATTGTTTAGAAATGATTATAAGTATAAGATGTATTGGAAAGATATAACATTTTGTATCTAAATCATAAAATTATTTAAACTAACTATGAGAAAATAGAATTGGTGTAGTAGATTGTAAAAGAGTATATTAATATGATTTAATATTCTATGCCAATCAATTTATATTTACTCTATGTAATTAATGTTAGATTGTTATTAAACTACAAACATTTTGGTTGATGTTTAAAAAAGAGTGTAAGGGATGTGAACCCCTCACCTCATTATTTTTACAAATGTGAATATGGTCGTTTAGCGTTTTCATAGAGATAGCACATCACCCACTACCTTGCATTGTCGAATGCTTGTAGCAAAGAAATGCTTAGAAAGGAATATTTATCAGTATTATTAGTAAGAAAAAAATTGGTTGGGTTTTCGTTGTAAAATATTGGGCATTACAAGAGGTATCAGAATCCTAGGTTGCAATGCTAGGGAAATATTTGGGTCCAAATTATTTGTAGCAAACTTACAAGTCATTATGTGAAACTAGGTTAAATAGTACATGTTATTTTACATGAAGGAGATGTCTTCATTATTTCATAATTTGGATATAAAGTACTCCTGAACTCTTCCTAAAAATGTATAACTTCTATAAGTAAACTATATGAAGAACTTGGTAAATAATCTATATTAGACAACCCTTGGCTGGTTAATGGTAATGGATAAATATTGTCTTAATCATTTTTAAAATAATGAGAAAATAGGGTGGTAGAATAGATAAAACATTACATAAACTAGGAGATGTAACATGTTCTCTCAGAGTCTTCGTATAAAATTAGACCTTCTCACCATGGGTAAAATTGAGTTGTAGTTAGTAACTTTTTCGTGAATAACATTATTAAATCAAAGTAATATTTTAAGATCTCTGAGGTTTATGGAATGTAAACTATTGAAGTTTTATCAATGAATTAATTATAAAATAGGAAGGAAATATATGGGAGTATTTGAGAAATGACAAAAATCTTAGCATTGACTAGAGTGAAAGCAAGTATTTAAATAAAACAATAATAGTGCTAGTAAAGAGTGTTATATTGAGAGAATTCTTAAAAACATCTCATCTAGAAACAACACATGTAAAGGACACAATCACATGACTCTTAAAAATGACCACCAACATATTTTAAGCATTAGATAGATAGCTTTGATCCAAATTTGGTATCACTATTTTTTTTCTTGTGTTCAACCTAGAACTCCAATTACATATTTTGGATAATGAAAATCTCATCTAGTTCAATGTGGATTTCTATAAAGATTGAGAATTAAACCTTGAAAAGTATAAGACTTTGTCCTAATTGTAAAGATGAACCCACAAATTCCTATGGCATTAAACATATTAATGGACATATAGCTTCAAAAATGATAAGAAATCAAAATTTCCACAATAATTTCAAAATTAAATCATGCCAATAAAACTGTTTTCCTTCAATATGTATTGTTTTACTTAATTCTTTGTAGTAGACATGCATAAATTATCCAATAACTCCCTTCCTTGAATATAAACCCAAATTTAGTTTTGTGCGTAAACTTTGTCACACCTTGCTATAGTAATGAACATGTAGGTTGTGCCAATTGTTGAGAAAATTATGAATACCTAGGACTATGAGATTACTAAATTCCTACCAAAATATAGGTATTTTATTATCTAAAATATAAATAAAAGTTGTAGAACATGGTAATAAAGAATCAAGTGATAGAAAAATTTCCTAGGAGGAAATAACATTACCATAATGATGAAATTAACTAAATAGCATGTATACGCAATTTTATGTTGTAAACAAAATATAGAAATTACTTGAGAAGATGCATCGTTGAATTAGTAAATTGGAAGTTAGAATTTTATTCAAACCATTTGGGTATTATGATCTTATACATGTAGGTTTATAAAAATATTAATATAAGGGCTTTGAAATATTGACCTTATTCACTATTGATATTCTCTTGAAGGCATTAAACTTCTCATTAAGATCTAAGTATGATAGTAAGATGGCTTCATGGTGAGATAAGAGAATAAAATTGAATCCATGTAGCATGAATACTATGATTTAAAACTTGATATATTATTGTTTTTTTAGTTTTTTATTAGTACAACTTTGTTCATAAGATATAAAAGAAGTTCATTGATAATGGATTAACTTGTTAGGGAAATTGTACCCTAGTATAGCTCTTATATTTTGTGATGTTAAATTTTGATTATATGTATGTGTAAAGATTCATTATATATAGTATGATGATTCAAAATCATGTGTTTTTAAAGGCCACTGAGTTTTAAAACCTCTATTTTATTAAGTGTGTATACATTAATTAAATTTTTGTATGTTAGAAATAGATAACTTCTTATACCATGAAGGAGAAAATGTAGAGTGAAAATGCATATCTCTTGCGTAAATGTAAACATACCAAACCTACTTGATTGAATAACTCTATTTTGATCATGTAAAAAATGGTGAGCATTGATCTAGAGAATAAAACATATAATTCTAAGTGCAATACATCAATATGCAAATTATAGTGTGGTTGAACAAATGAAGGGGGGAGAACATGGACACACATGAGTAATGAAACAAATCTCATTAAAAAATAAATAAAGAAATGCTTATACAAAACTTATTGTCATAATTGTATGTGTTTGAACCTTGTGAAACCTTGTAAACACCCCATTTTGAGATGTAATATGGTATGTTTGAGGAGGTGTTGTATGTGTGGAAATAATTGTATACCCCATGAAAATATATGTGTAGTGACATGAGAAAAGACTAGTAAATGTGTTGTATCTCAAGTGGCTGATATATTTCATCCAATTAGGTAAGGGAAGAGTTATAGATACCATGGATGATCTACCTAAGTGTTCCCTTCCTAAAATTTGTGTATATCTAACAAAAGTTATGAATGTGTTATTGTTTCATGGTGTATTTATGAAGTACTAGTGTTGGGCAATGAATGTAAATAGTCATGTCTTGTATTACATTATATTGGTAGTAGTTCCATAGTGTATGCTATATGAGATTCACACCATGTAATTGGGGTTGGAGTGATAGAGGAAACCAATGGAGTATTATGGAAATTTTTTATGATGGTAGTAGCTCCATAGAAAAAAACAATTCTACTATATGAGACACATGCCATGTTGAGAGATAGATGACCTTCATTGAATACAATAATTTCGAGGATGTTACTCCCCATAGAATCCCCTAGATGTAGAACCATTCTTGTTGGTTCATAGTGTAAACTGACTCCATTATGTGTTTAAACATGGGTCAAGGATGGTTCCTATTATGGTAGTGATATATGAATATTATGGGAGATATATTAACTTTATTGAATCGATATTTTTATCTTTGGTTTAATCATTATTTATTGAGGCCCTTTATTTTTGAAAAATGTTGGCAAAATACATTTGCGATATGACTACAGTAAACTATCATACAAAAGAGGGGTTCTTGATAGGTTGTATGGGGCAGTTCCTGAAAAATTGTATGGGGGAGTAGATGCGCTAGGGAATCTATTTTCATTGTGAGGATGCGGGTACAAATGAGCCTAATATAGGGTCGTGTTTTAATTCATTCCCCCCTAGATCATGTATGTGATTTTTTTGTACGTACCTCTATAGGCTAACCCCCTTACATAAATAAAGGTAAGGTAATGGGAAAGGTATGGGGGGATTCTTATAGAAGATCATTGTGACATCATCCTTTTGTACATGCCATCAAAATTACGAATAACCATCCTCATAATACCTTGTGTGTATTTTGTTGTGTTAGTGCATTATAAAAACCTTGTATGAAATTGTATTAAACTATTGAATAAATATTGTGATGTTATATATGAATGTAGTGTGGAGTAACTACAACAAAAAGTGACATAAATTATATACCTTGATCATGAATCAATACTTAATAAAGTTAAAATTTTTGGGTTAGCAACATCATGAGTAAATGGTGGAGCCAGCACGGAGAGGGCAGGCACAAACCAGGCAAGAGGATATTTTAATTTCAAATATGGTGATGGTGGAATCCCTGGTGTCTCATAGGATGTATTGTCTTGCGCTTCTGCTGGACCCCAGTTGTAGGTCAGACAGGATGGGGAATACTCAACAAAAATCTTGGAAGGAGAGAATGATGCCAATGATGGGGACCCACATGATAGAGGTAAGAACTTCCATCTAAGAAGGATCAAAATACCATTGGTACCATAGAGGGAGAAAAAAATGGTCATCCCTGTTTGGAGTGAAACCCTCTAGGAAATCATGTTTTCCAAAAGTGGGAAAGTTATCTGATCCTACAAAGGGGGTCTTTACAATATTGATCCCTAACTCTCTCATTGATTTCTTAGTAGCTCAAATGACTCTTACCTTGGTTGGACATTTTTTTGGTTCCAGGCCAAACATTGACATTATGAGGAGCTTAATTAGGAGAAAAAGGATGCTTAAAGGTCAGGTGGATATTGTTGCTTTGCCTAAGGGTTTTTCTCCATTGTTTTTAATAATAATGATTATTTTGCTGAAAAATTATGTGGTGGGCCATGGAAGATGGGCAAGTCATCTTTTTCTCTTTAAAAATGGGCTCCTAACTTGGAGTTGATGATTCCTTTTTTAACTTTGTTCAAGTTTGGGTATGTCTCCTTAGTCTCCCCTTGGAATACTAGAATGAAAGTGTGTTCAAGAGAGTGGTAGAATATTTTGGTGAGCTTCTTTCTATTAATCAAATGATGGCATCCAAAAATAGAATGGTATAGACTCAGTTCTATGTTAACACTCACCAGGCCAAGGATTTTCCCCTTACCATTGAATTTGTTTCAAAACTGGGTAAATGGGTCTAGGCCATTAAGTATGAATCTCTTCCCTTTGCATGATTTTTATGTAAAAAGTTTGGTCACTAGGGTAAGGATTGTCCAAATAATAAGTCTAGGGACTTCAAGAAGCAAGACAAATAGAAAGAAAATAACTAGAAAGAGCTTTCTAATAAGAATCATAAACATAATGTGGAATGGAGAGTTAAAGAACCTAATGGGGACTTAAGCTATGGAGAAGGATTAAAG
Source organism: Thuja plicata (assembly GCA_018584345.1). Taxonomy (NCBI): domain Eukaryota; kingdom Viridiplantae; phylum Streptophyta; class Pinopsida; order Cupressales; family Cupressaceae; genus Thuja; species Thuja plicata. The sequence goes on along the minus strand of MU223489.1, from coordinate 1,221,158 downwards.
AATGATAGAGTGGAGTCTCAGACTAAAGAATACATTTTTACTTTTAGGTCCATAGAATCACTATGGATTCTCAAGCTCTAGTTATTTACCATAAAAAGCCATGTTCCCGTAAGGGGGCAGAAAATGGAATAAGTCAAAGCCAAGTGTTGTTATTAGGGGGAAGTCAAGAGTCAAAATTCCACTCCAATCAGTTGGTAGACTTCAAGTGAACCTATTTTAAGATGTTCATGTATGAAATGATTTAAATGGGGAAAATCTACTTTTAGAGGCCTCTACAATCCCCATTGAGGATGGTTTCATAGCCCCAAAAATATTCAAGAATCCTAAATGGAGTGAATTGTTAGTAAATATTGAGGTTATTAAGGAGGAGACATCCTAATCCTCGATTCAAAAGAAGAATAGAAAAGGTAATGATCTATCTCAGACAAGGATTGCAACCAAAAGAAAGTATAGGAAGGTAGACGTAGGAAACAAAAGAAAAACTTGGAAGACCCTCCATGAAGCCCACCAGAGGCAATGAAAGTAAGAAAGACATGGTCAATGGTAAATAATTGTCCATCCAGGATGCATTTACCCTTGGTAAAACATGAAGATTGTTTCTTGGAATATAAAAGGCCTCAATGCACCTCACAAACAAGATGTGCTCCGCAATTTAGTTAGAGATCATAGACTGGACATTGTGTCATTCAAGAAACTAAAATGTCCACTGATAAATTAGCCAATATCAAGAGAATAAAAAATGGTGGTGTTGTAGGGACGAGTATGATTGGTACCTTTGGTAGAACAATTGTCTTTTGGAATTAGAATTCTTTGTTAGGGTTTTTTGTGAATGGTTTGGACAATATGCTCTCGTTGTGCATCTATAATTCTAGGGATGATTTTTCCAGGGTCATCACTAACATCTATGCCCGCAAGACTAAAAGTTATATGACTATTTTTTGGAGTAAACTAGCTTGTTTTAGTGACCTGTTATCCAATAGTTTCTCGCTCATTATGGGAGATTTCAATACTCCTTTGAAAGAGGATAAAAAATATGCTAGTTTTCCCTCTCAGCTAGATGGGTGCCTTGACCTAATGGAGTTCATCAATTCCCAAGATATAATGGATGTAGACCTTTAGGGAATTAATTATACTTTGTCCAATAGAAGAGTGGTTAATTAATTGATTCATGTTCATCTTGATAGAGATTTGATTTCTTATGAATGGTTGGCTAGGTTTTATTGTTCCCTATCTACTCTTACTAAGATTCATTCTAATCATTTCCCTATCTCATTTTTGGTGGATCCTATTAATTTTGAAAGGAAATTTCCTTTTAGATTTGAAATAATATGGTTGTCTCACCCCTCCTTTGAACAATGCATTAGTGATTGGTGGAACATAGATATTGAAGGCACTATGATGTTCAGAGTCACCAAAAAACTCATATAGGTTAAGAGAAAAATTAAGAGTTGGAACAAAGAGGTCTTTGGGGATATATTCCAAATGAAAGCTTCTATCCAAATTCATATGTAGGAAATCAAGGATAAAATCTAGCAGGAAGTTTTACCTATGGATTTAAGGGAAAAGGAATCTAATACCCTAACTAAATATCATGAAATTATTAAAAATGAAGAATTTTTATGGTGGCGGAGATCTAGAGCTCCTTGGCTGGTGGCTGGATATAAGAATACTAAATACTTGCATATGACCATGCTCTTAAGAATATATCTGCCAACAAAATTAGGAAGCTCATGATGGATCGAGGCACATTGACCAAGGATGAGGACATAATATTTGAAACAACCAAGTTCTTTTCTTACCTTTTGACCTTTGATTTAAATCTTATTCCTCTAGAGTAGGAGAAACTTATTTGTTCCATCCCCTCTATTTTGAATGAGGACCATAACAAAACTAAGGTAGCACTTTCTTCTAACGAGGAAATTTAGAATGCAATTTTTTCCTTTGAAGGGGAAAAGGCCCCTGACCTTGATGGGTTTTCAATGTTCTTTTTTCAGAAGTTTCTGTCCATTGTGGAAAAAGACATTTCTAGGAATGTCAAATAATTTTTTCGCTCTAGGACTCTTTTGAAGGATATAAATACTACTTTTGTTGTCCTCATCCTGAAAGTTCATGGGGCTGAATCTCTAGATAAATTCAGTGCTATCAGTCTCTGCAATTCCTTTTATAAAATCATTTTGAAAGTCCTTACCATTAGAATGTTGGTGATCCTTCCCATGATTATCTCCCCCCAGAAAAATGGTTTTATCTGTAGAAGACAGATTCTTGATTCTATTATAGCGGTTAATGAGAATATTTATTCACTGGTTATAGCTAAGAGACATGGTTTTTTTAATTAACTTGATCTATCCAAGGCTTATGATATGGTGGTTTGGGGGGTTTGTAGGATATTCTTAAGGCCCTTGGTTTTGGTAACAAGGTGATTCAAATTTGCAACCAACTCTTTTTTTATGTGTCATCAATTGTGATTTTTAAATTCCCTCCTTCACATTTCTTTAAATCCTTGAGAGGTCTAAGGCAAGGCAATATTATTGTTCCTATTCTTTTCACTATTTTGAAGGAGAGGTTGGGTAGGTTTTATTAACAAATTTTCGGAGGAAGGGAAACTTCAAGGCCTAAGACCTACTTTTAATGATCTTATTTTCTCTCATGACAATTTGTGGATGATACCATAGCCATGGGGGAAGCCTCAAGGTCAAAGAATCAAAATCCATGAAGTTGTACTCCGTAATACCTATGAGGTTTCTATGGGTTAGAAGATCAATTGGGCCAAAATCTCTCTGTTATTGATTAATACTCTGGAGGAGAGGCAAGCTCAAATTGCTAAAATTATTGGGTTTGGTAAAGTGGATTCCCCTTCCACTTACCTGAAACTTCCTCTTGGTCTTAAACCTCTAGAATGTTTCTAGAATCACATGACTGACAGATTTAATAAGAAGCTTGCTGGATGGAAATGGGCTTTTCTTAGCTATATGGGAAAGGTACTCTTACTAAAATCCTGTTTGCAAATCTTGCCTATTTATGCCCTTAGTTTGTATAGAATACCAACTAAGTTTAATGAATGTATCAAGAAAATCCAAAAACATTTTCTTTGGTTAGGAGTTGAGGAAAGGAAAAATATTCCCCTCCTTGCTTGGGATAAAGTTTGTAAGCCCAAGATGTTGGAACGATTGGGTATCAGACCTATTTAGGTTATCAATAAAGCTCTTTTGGCTAAGAAGATTTGGCGTGTCTTAGGAGAAGATAGGTAGTGGAGTCAATTCTCGAAGAGAAAATATTTATACTCTCAGCCCAATAAAGAGGATTTTTTGGCTCCTTTTTTTCTAGTGAAGGGTTCTTTTATTTGGAACTTTGTCCAATTCTCTAAACATTTAGCTACCTTAGGCAAAATATCACAGCTAGGTGATGGAAAGAAGATAAGATTTTGGGAAGATAGATGGTTGTTGTATATTCTCCTCATTGAACACTCCTCTTTCATGATATAGAAAGACTAATGATCTACTGCCTTTGGAGTTTGGGTGTCTAATTACTGGAAGACTCTAATTGGGGCTCTCTCTCATGTGTGGCTGCCCCTTTACATGCCATTGATATACTTTTATCTTAGGTGGCCATATCCCCTAATTCTAAGGATTCCTTTGTTTAGGGTGACAACCTGAGTGGAAATTTCTTTGTGGCTTTTGTCATTTCTTTTCATTTCATTGAGAGGTAGTGGGCTTTTTGGGCAAAAGCTTGGATAAAAAGGTGTATTCCAAAAGTTAATATATTTTACTAGCTATCCCTTCAAAAAAATGTTCTTACACTAGAAAACCTTCAAAGAAGTGGGTTACCTTTCCCTAATAGATGTTTTCTTTATTGTAGGGATGTTGAATTGGTGCTTCATTTGATTCTCCATTGTTATTTCTTCAAACAAGTTTGGGTTCTGTCACTTAAGAAATGAGACATTTGCTAGACTTTCCCAAACCATCTGGAAGATTTTTTTCTCTCAATGGAAGTGTCCAGGTTCTAATGAAAATACCATTAAGCTTTGGAATTTCTCTACTCATTATATCTTCTCATACATTTGAAAGGAAAGAGATAACACAACTTCTAGAGAGAAAGCTTCTTCCCCGGGTCTAATTGTTGAAAAAATGATAGAGGGATTTTTTAATCTCTCAACTCTTTTGATTTAAACAACCAAAGGGCCCAATTTTAATTTTAGAAAAGATTGAAGATATCGCTTCACCCTCAGAAAAATCTTAACCCTAGGGAAGGGCTTGTTTGGTTATCCGTCCGCGTGGATGTCAAGGTTAACTTTGATGGGGCTTCCAAAGGAAATCCAGGGAAGGTAGGTTTTGGGGGAATTGTTGGGAATTCTTTTGGTTGATGTGTGGCTATGGTACCTAGTGCTTTGGGTACAAAATCTATTCATTATGTAGAATTTGTGTAGGGTTTGGAAATATCTTACTATTTCCAAAGATTTAAATTGTGATAACTTATGGTTGTAAGGGGATTCAATGAATATAATAAATTTGTCTTAATGGATCTAACAAACCATCTTGGTCTATTGATTCTATAATTAAACAAGATCATGACATCATCAAGTCCTTTAAAAGTGTGATCATTAAGCATGGCTACTATGAAATTAATGCTTTGACAGATAGGATTTCTAATTATGGGGTTAATTGCAATAAAATCATTATTTGGGAAGAGGAAATCTAATTTCCCCAAGATATATATAGTGTCATGCGATATGAAAGGAGCATGATAAAATTTGGCAATATCCTCAATAATTGCAATGATGTCAACTTGTCACTTTAACCATAAATATGGCATGTGTACATGCTTCTGTGGAGGTGGAGTGCATTTATATAATGTTAACTCTGACGCTTTGTGGGTGTTCTACATTGTATTTAGTTGGCATTTTTTGTTAATTCAAAGTTATTCTTCTGAGGTAGCTATTGTGATTGATAATTATGAGAGGATGGGAGATGATCTTTGTAGAGAGGAAGGAGATAGTAAATTAGTTGAGGAACCAAGAGTTTGGAAGAAATTTTCAAAAGGAAAGGTTCTACCTTTTATGGAGTGCTTGAGAGGGTATGATAAGGTCATGTCAGAGATGGTTGTTAAGAAATTTTTTGAGCGTTGGGCGATGGGCCATTTTTCCTTGTGTGCGTGTAGGTTTATGATCATTGTCGATCTCATCACTAATATTATGGGAATGTTGCACACTTGTTTAAGCTTCTATCATAATATAAAGATTTTGGATGGGGCTATGAAAACCTTTCATAGAGATGATAATAAATGGTAGCTGATGGGAAAGTTTAATTTTGTGTACTATGATACAGATAAAATCAAAGAGTTGTGGAAGTATGTTCTCACGGTCATCCTGGAGTATGTTATGGTTGATGGGAGGTTTATTAGAGGTCACACCTACCAGTTTATTCTCTTCAACCACTTTAGGCACAAAAAGAGGGTTTCATTGCCTTACTACCTTTGCTACTCATTGACGGATAACCTCAACAAACATATGAACAAGGTCAATTCCACTTTTCTTCACAATGGTCTTATTTTACTTATTTACGAGCACTGTAAAATTCTTGTGATGAAAAAAAAAAAGAAGTTTCTATTTTCACCGATGAAGGAGAAACATAAGTTTCCTACTGGGGAAGGGGAAAGCTCAAATCATTTTGAGAAAATGCTGATGAAAAATGTGAAAATTGGTAAGAACATTGAGAGGAATGAAGATACGAGCATGTATACAGTTGAGGAGGAGGATGAAAGTGGTGATGATGCTTGAAAAAGGAATGAAGAGGAAAAGTATGGGGCCTCATAGCAGGAGAAATGTGAGGAGTATTATGATGAGAAGAATGAGAGGGGCGATTATGAGGTACATGAATTGGAGAAAAATTAGGGTACAGAGAAGGAAATTGAAATCCAAGTGATTTTTGGTGGAGATAAGCTAGAGGATGATCACAAAAGGGATCTTAGCACCGTAGATGGTTTTCCCTATCTTTTTAAAGAGAATGAGGATCTAATAGAAAAGACTTCGGAGCTAAATGAGGCTAAGGACTCTCCCTCCCCTACTATTGTTGGCTATTTGGGGGAACAGTTTAACACGGTCAATATGGTTAACTATGACAAATTAATGGAGTAGGATAGCTAGCCATGGTGGAAGGGCTCCCATGCCTTGGTGAATTTGAATTTTTAAAACCCTTATTCTTTTGAGGATTCCAAATTCTAGTTGGCTATTTCTATTTCAAAAAAACTCTCAAGTATGATAGTTGGGTCTTCCAGAAAATTAAGGATTTTCTTAACACTAACCAAGATATGCAATATAAGGTTAAAATTTTAGATGGTAAGGATAAAAAAAAAAGGGTAGGATAGAAAAATTAGAGCAAAAGTTAACAAAGATGGCCAACTAGGTGGCTAACATTACTAAAACGATGAGGAAAACCCTCTTGGTTTACAATGAGGGTATGATAACTATGACTAAAATTATGGATTCCATTGTCAGCTATCTCTAAGGGAACAACCCTCAAAATCCATTATGAACTTAGATAATGATTCTGATGATAATGATGTCATGCCTCAAGGTTTGGGAAAGCACACTAGGGCAAGCCTGAAGAAGAATGAAACTTTTGTTTCCAATGATGTCTCTATTTTGTGAGAGACTGTGAAGAAATGTCTAAAATTGGGGAAGAGGTAGGGAAAATTATCAAGGGAATGTTGTAGGTGGCCTTTGGTTATTTTTTTTGGGCTGGGTGTTTTTGGGGGTGGTGTTGTTTTTTGGGCTGGGTTTGCTCGGTGTTGATGCTAGCTTTTTTGTTGGGTGTCTGTGTTTTTTGTGGTCTCATCTATTTTAGGGATTTAATGATTTGTCTTTAGTTATGTTCTAAAGGGTTGTAGGCCCCCTTAAAAACCTAATTTTTCTCTAATCCAAAACATCAAGATTAATTATAGGGGTACAGTTAAGTATCTCTTACCCAAAATGAGCCTTGTATAAGTATACTCTCATGTGACTTTATTTAAGACATTGATATTTGAATGATAATATTGTATATCATTACTTTGCAAAGTGAAGAATTATGTGAATGATGCAACCACAAGATACATTGTGAATGTTAGAAATATATTTTTTCACTGTATGGGATTTTATTCCTGAATTCTTAAACTGCCTAAATCAAGAAAACTATATCTTTAACATGTATTATGGTTCAAGCTCTATATTTCTTTAGATTAAAGAAAAGATGTATATGTTCCTAATAGATTTATGTATGGGCATGCGATTACTAATATAGGTACCTCATCACTAAGATTAAGATTTCAAACTTTCAATGATTTAAGAAATATCTAACCATGATAATTTTATCGCTAAATTTGACTCACTTCTAGGAGGAAGTCAAAAACAAGGGGAGGGGGATGTAAGAACCCACCTCATAAATGACTTGTAAAACCATGCTTCGTGAGAGATTAATACAACCATAATATGTTGTAATTATATTATTAAAGCTCATTAAGTGACTAATTATATGTGCGTATCATGATAGTAATATTCTTAATGGCATTAACAAACATGATGGGAGTTATGTATCTTTCTTAAAAGGAATATATTTAGAGTTGTTAAACTTATGAATGGTCTCTTATATTTTCCTTTTGGGAATCAAGACTTATTATTATTTTTTAATGTAATGAAAGTATATGCACATTTACATGACTTGAAATATCACTTTTAAAAAGAGGGGTGATAATTGTACAAAATTAGAATTTAATTTATTATTAACTAGGAATATTATTCACCCCAATATTATTTCTCCCCAGCGGAGTAATTTTTTCCTTGACACACAAATTATTGATTCTATAATGAATGTGCGCGAGGTCATTCACTCTACTGACTCGTCTAAAAAATTTGGTTTTCTATTGAAACTCAATCTCTCGAAGGCTTATGATCGGGTGGATTGGGATTTTTTAATCAAGGTTCTTCGTTCCTTTGGTTTCTATGATAAATTCTTGGAGCTGGTTTTCTAGCTCGTTAGTAATTCTATGACTGTGGTTATTGTGAATGTCTCTTCTTCTAGATTCTTCAAGCCTTCCAGGGGGCTCCATCAAGGTGATACATTTTCCCCTAATCTCTTTCCCATTCTGGTGGAGTGTCTTGGTCACTATTTTTAGAGACTAGCGATTGATGGATCCATCAAGGGTTTCACTCCTTCCTCTTCTTCTAGGTCATGCTCCCATGAGCAATTTGTTGATGACACTGTTATCATGGGCTCTTTGACCATCCAAGATGCTAGAATGATTAAACAAACACTTTCTAATTATTTTCAGGCTATTTGTCAAATTGTTAATTGGAATAAGAGCTCTCTATTTTTTATTAACATGTTGACAAAAATACATAATAAAATTGCTAGAATTTTTGGTTGTGAAATTTGTGCTTTGCCTGCCACTTACCTTAGTCTACCTTTGGGCTTAAGACCTCCTGAATATTTTTGGGCTAGGATTGTGGAAAGATTCAATAGGAAATTAGCTGGCTAGAAGGGAGCTCTATTAAGTCAAGCTGGTAAACTCCAACTCCTTAAGGCTTCTCTATAGAGTCTCCCTATCTATGCCCTTATTTTTTTTAAAATCCCTGGTAAATTTGCAGACATAATTGAGAAGATTCAGTGATATTTTATTTGGACAGTAGTGGAAGAAAGAAAGAGATTGGATTTAGTTGCTTGGGACAAGGTGTGCACTTTGAAGAAGTGGGGAGGGTTGGGGATCCGACCCTTAAGAGTTAGCAATCAAGCTGTACTGGCTAAGCAAATTTGGAGGATCTTTGGCAAGCAAAAAGAGTGGAATGAGATTATCCAAAATAAATATCTCTACTCTTTCCCTCATATATCAGATTTTATGATGTCTATTTTGAAGGTGCAAGGTTCATTTATTTGGAATTGAATCCAGCAAGCTAAGGAGATGGATTTCAAGGGAGGTAAGTGGTATTTGGGTAATCGTAGGAGAATTAAATTCTGGGAAATTTTTTGGCTTAAAGATTATCCTCTAAATTCTATTGCTTCCCTCCATCCTTTTATTAACATGTTCTTATAAATATTTGGTCCATGGGTTAGAGATTAATGGGGGTACCAATCTTGGGTTGATCTTTTTGTTGTTGATGTCTCTCTTAAGCCTCTGATGCTGGACCTGAATGTTTGGAAAGTGGACTATACTAGGGAGAACAATTTGATTTGGGGGGTTCTCCCTTCTAGAGTCTTTTCTGTCACCTCTTCCTCTAATATTTTATTGAAGCAGCCAAATCCTCCTCCCTTTTGTGCCCAGGTTTGGGATAAATGGTTAATTCCAAAAATTAACATTTTCTTTTGGCTAGTTTTGCAGAACAAGATTTTTATTATTGATAATCTCCAAAAGAGAGGCATGATTCTTACTAATAGATGTTTTCTATGTAAGAATGTTGAGGCATCAGTTTACCATATCGCTATAGACTATTGGTACTCCTAGGAAGTTTGGTGCCTCATTTTGCAATGTTGGAGGATATGCTAGTTTTTCCCAAACAATATGGAGAATTTTTTCACTCAATGGAGAAATGCTTCAAGGTTCCAATGGACATGTTGCTGTAGAACATCATTTCCCATCATGTTATCTAGAAACTATGGAGAGGATGCAATGATAGAGTGTTTAGAGACACTTCCCTTCCTCTGGTGGTGATACCTGAGAAGATTAAAAGAAGTAATAAGGAGAACTATAATGCCATGAATGGAGCTAAGCTAGATTGTTATGCTGGAGTTAATTCCACTGGCACCAAAGTGAACTGCTCATCCCAGTGGGAGAATGCCATCTAGATTTCCCCCTTCTAGCTAGATCAAAGCTAATTTTGATGGTGTGATGAAGGGTAATCGGGGCCTACTTGCAGTGGTGAGATTATTCAGGATGACATGGCTAACTATATTGCTATTGTGGCACTCCCTATTGGCGTCAAGACCAATCATGTGGCAGAGGCTTTGGCTCTCCTTCAAACTTTAAAAATAATAAAAGAGGACATGTCTTCAAACTTGTGGATTGAAGGTGACTCTATGAAGATTTTAAACTGTATCAAAGGGGTGACTAAGCCATCATGGTCTATTAAGGAAATTATAGAGGATGCTCTGATAATCATTAATTCTTTTAAGGATGTTATTATTTTGCATAACTTTAGGGAGGCTAATAATATAGCGGATGCATTGGCCAACATCACTGTTAGGGCTAAGGACATCATGACTTGTCATGGAGGAAATGATTTGACCATTTATTTGAAGGCCAAGTTGGTGTTTGATATAACTCACAAAAAAAAAACATATTTGAAATATCTTAGAAAGCTATGATGAAATGGCGCAAGTTAATTAAAGCAATTATAAGTGATACACAAAGTCTTGAATTTCCCGAGATGGTTGAGCATAGACACATGTATATTAGCATGGTGGTCAATTGAAAATCTACCATTTTTTTCTATATTTGTATTGCCTCTGTCATTTCTATTGAGAGTCTATTCTTTAAGGTCATTATGGGTAGAGGGCTTAACCGTAAGGCGCAAAAAAATTGAAAAAATGGAAGAATAAGACTGAGGTCTAGGAAAATCTTAGGAAGGGAGGGCTCACCACTTACATGGAACACCTTCACGGGTTTAAAGAAGAAGTCAAGACAGCTTTTGTTGAAAGCTAGAAGGATGACACTATGACTATTGAGGGAATGACTATGAAAACCACCAAAGAACTTATTGTGGAGGTGTCTAGGTTGAACATCAAGGGCATGAATTTTTATAGAGACAAGAAGATCTCCCAACTGGCTACTAAGCATTTCCCTAAAGACAAGGCAGAGTTTGGTGAAGGACTTTGGTGGCTATTATGGTGTGGATACTTTCAAGGAGATCTGGGCGAAGGTTATGACTGATGTAATGGAGTATATCACTCCGGATGGAAGGTATAAGCATGCTCACTCCTATCATTTTATCCTTCTTTTTCATTTTAGACATAAGGTTAGGGTTTCTTTCCCATTTTTTCTATTGCAGTCCCTTCACCATAACATAATTGATCATAGGAAGAAAGTAAGCAAGCCCATTATGCATGAGGGTCTTATCCTTTTAATTGTGGAAAATATTTAGAAAGTTTTTGTTAGTATCCTTATTATCTCCTTGCCCAGGGACTTTGGTTCTGCCAAGGCTTTGGGTAAATAGATTAGGGAGGGTGAGAGTAAAGAGGAGTTGACAGTGGGGGAAGGCATGCAAACAAATTCTGAAGGTGAGAGTGTTTATGGTTATGTGGATACTAAAATATTTCCCCACACCTAATCTAATAAGGAAAGAAAAGAGTCCCTGTGTACTTCAGGTAGTGATTCTAGTGAGGAAGATGACAAGGAAGAGTATGCCCATGAAGCCAAGGATAAATATGTGGATGTGGGTGGTCAGAAGGTCCCCATTCTGGTTAATTATTCTTTCTCTGAGGAACATGATATTCCTATTTCCCTGAAGATTAAAGTAGTCATGGAGGTGCAATCAGATAGGAAGGAGGATAATGAGATTCTTGTTTTGGAGATTGATGAGTGTTGGAAATGGGTTGAGTAATTGAGAGGGGAGGGATGAATCAGTTACCACAAAAACAAATCCAAGTCCCTTAGATTTCTTAATCAAACTTATCACTATTACTTAGTTAACAAAGATATTCTGCTATTACTCGGTTAACAAAGCAATCTTAAGATATTAACTGTGATTATCCTTTAGTGATTAAGTGCAAAAACATAAAGCATAAAGAAAATAACATGTACATAGATGACACCAAGATTTAACATGGAAACCCAATTTAGGAAAAACACCAATTGCAAATGGTTACTATTTTTCACTCTTTTGAAGTGAGCCCTATTAGGAGCCAACCCTGTTAAGGGTTACAAAACACAATGTTAGGTGTTACCCGGTTAAAGGATTTAATCACCCTGTTAGGAGTGGCCTTGTTAGAGGTCTTCGAACACATCAATGTAGAAATTCTACCTTATGAGAGGATTTATGAAAGACTGTTAAGTCTATTTTGTAAAGAGATTTGGATTACTGCTACAATTGTTAGAGAGTAACAATCGATTGACCTATTTTAAGAAGCAACAATCTTTGTTGATTCAGATCTTTGTTCTAGAGTTTTAAAATGGATCCTCAATGATCAAATATTCTATTGCAACTTGGTCTAGATGTTCTGTCCTTAATCAAAATTCCATCTTATTTCACCTTCACTCTTCATATCAAAAACTATACCACTTCTCACTTACATATTCAATCCAAAGTTGACCTTGTATATATATGATAAGCCTTGTCAAGTCAGCTTGAATAAACTTCCAAATAAATAATAAAACTTAAGTCTTTCAGGTGCATATAACCAATTAAACATAAAATGTAAACTACCTTTAGTCGGATGACACTAAATACATAACTCAGTTAACATTGTAATCCTTCAATGCCTAACCTTACTGAATTTCCTAAGTAAACTTGGTTAGAACTAAAAATCACTTTGGTTGATATATGAGTCTTCTTCAATTCTTGAGAGAGCTTGGCATACACTGACTATGCTCGGTTAGGTATAGACATTTGTGTAAAATCACTACATATGTATATACTTCAATGACAATACACAATTGAGTAATTGTCTTCAATAATCTCCCTCTTTGGAATTGATGGAAACATAACATGTCATAATACAAAGAATTTTAGAGAAATAAAAACAAGAATAATTTTTTTATTAATTTCCTTAGTTTCATTATGATTTTGAACAAGAAAACTCCCTCTATCTTCACAATCACTGAAATACAGATTTCTCCCTCTTACATCCATCTATGTTTCTAATAGAATTTCTCCCTCTGTCATCAATAATCTTTTCCTTTAATAATTTCTTAGGCATGACATCAATAATTTATCCCTCTTTGAAATCCAAATGTCAAAGACTCCATCCAATGAAATTGTAGTGTACCTGATGTACTAATTCATATGCAATAAGCTTTGACAATCTGCATCAACTTGTTAAATCTATTCTGTAGCTCGATTGATGCATCACTAATCTATCCATTAGTGATCTTGATTTAGGGGAATCACCCCTAGCTTTCCTCTAAGATACAATAATTCATCTTTAGGTAAAGGTTTTGTGAATATGTCTACAATTTGTTCTCTATTATTCACATATTCCACCCTTAATTCATTTTCTTGAACCAATTCACTCAAGAAATGATACTTTATTGCAATATACTTTGTCTTAGTATGCATCAAAGGGTTCTTTGAAATATTAATTGCACTAGTGTTGTCACAGTAGATAATGATTGGTTCTTTGATTTCCTCCTTCATACTTGATAGCAACTGTTTGAACCATATGATATTTGAACAATTTACTGCTGCAACAACATACTATGCCTCTGCTATAGACTGAGAAATGTAATTTTGTTTCTTGCTGGTCCAAGAGACTAACCTCTTACCAAGAAATAATGCTCCATCACTGGTTCTCTTTCTATGATCATCACTTCCTGCCCAATTAGCATCAGTAAAATTCTTCAAATCAAAATTTCCTCCTTTCTTATACCATAATCCATAATCTTTAGTGCCCTTAAGATATCTTAGAATCCTTTTGATAGCCATCAAATGATACTCTCTAGGATTAGCTAAAAACCTTGCAACAATACTAACTGCTAATACAATATCAAGTCTAGTGTGAACAACATATTGCAGTTTACCGATCATGGATCTATACGTAGTCTGATTTACCTCCTTTGAGTCACCATCCTTAGAAAAATTATGTCGAGTAGACATAGGTGTCCCAAATGGTCTAGAATCTTCCATTCCAAATTTCTTTAGTATCTATTTGATGTATATAGACTAAGTAATGTAGATACCATCCTTCATTTGATGAACTTGTAAACCAATGAAGAATTTGATTTTTTTAAATGTACACATTTCAAATTCCTTACTCATAGCTTCAGAGAATTCTTTGCATAAATCATCATGTCCAGTGAATAGTATATCATCAAAAATATCTCTACTAATAGTATCTTGTTCTGAGGTCCTTCTTTGATGTACAAGCTACTATTGTCATTAGTTTTCTAAAATACAATAGTTATTAGGTAACCATGAAATCTTTCATACAAGGCTCTAGGAGCTTTCTTTCATCCATACAAGGCTTTGTGCAATTTGAAAACCATATTCCTTTGGTTAGGATAAAAAAAACTTCAGGTTGCTAAATATAAACTTTCTCTTCTAGAATTACATTCAAGAATGCATATTTTACATCCATTAGGTATACATTGAATCCTTTATGTGTTGCATATGCTAGAAGAGTTTTGACTCCTTCAAGTCTTGCAATAGGAGAAAAAGTTTCTGCATAATCAATACCCTCTTCTTGAGCATATCCTTTACACACTAATCTTTCTTTGTTTCTTGAAACTTCACATTTTTCATTCATCTTGTTTCTAAAAACCTACTTAGTACCAACCACATTCTTGTCTTTTGGTCTAGGTACAAGAGTCTAGGTTTTGTTCTTTTCTATATTCTCAATCTCTTCATTCATGGATTCTATCCAATTTTGATCATTCAATGGATCTTTAATGGATCTAGGTTCAATTTTACTAAGAAAACAAGTACCTATAAGTTTGTTCCTTGTCATTATACCTTTCATCTGATCTCCAATTATTTTCTCAGGTGCAGGATGCTTTTTGACATATTTGGAAAGTACATGTTCCTTCCTCTTTGATTCTGGGCTTGCTCCACTTTTTTCACCATGCTCAAACATTTTGTTCTTCTCTTCCAGTTGAGACTCAGGTTCCACTATCTGAGACTCAGGTCACTCTATCTAAAACTCAGGTGCCTCTATCTATGACTCAGTTCCCTCTGTCTATGACTTAGTTTATTCAGTCTGAGACTTGGTTCCCTCTATCTGTGACTCAGTTTCAATAGTTAGCAGCTTGGGTTGTACAGGTTGCAACAAGGTTTGTGTTCATGAATTTAGTGGTTGACATGGTTGTTGCCCGATCACCATTGCCTGTGTCTTAGGTATAGTATCAGGTTCATAATGCACAAAGTTTATGTAGTCCTTAGGCTCTTTACTTCTGTTTTCTTCACTCCTCTCTACAAACTCATCAATCTTTACATGTACACATTCTATGACTTTATGAGTATCAAGATTCAAACATTTATATGCTTTTCTTTTACAGGAGTAGCCTAGGAATATACCTTCATCACCTTTTACATAAAAATTTCCATTTCTTTCTTCCTTAAAGATGTGACATTTACTTCCAAATACTTTGAAATAACAAACATTGGGTTTATAGCCATACCATAATTCAAAGGGTATATGGTTAGTAGCTTTCTTCAGTTAAACTCTAATCAAGGTGTGAATTGCAATGCTGATAGATTCCTTCCAGTATTTGGTTGAAACATTGTTTTCAATCATCAAGGTTCTTGCACAATCCATAATAGACATGTTTCTTCTTTCTGCTATCCCATTTTGCTATGGTGTACCTAGTGCAGATTCTTGTCTCTTGATTTCTCTTTCATTGTAGAAATTGTTGAATTCAATAGAAATGAATTCAACTCCTCTATCATATATTATCCATTTTAGTTTCTTTCATGTTTCCTTCTCAACTCTGGCAAGGTACCACTTAAACTTCTGAAAAGCTTCTATTTTTTCTTTGAGAAACATAATAGCCATCATTCTAGAATGGTCATCAATAAATAGAATTGAATACTTCTCTCCTATGTAACATGTTGTAATTGGTCCACATAGATTAGTATGCACTAACTCTGAGACTTCTTCAGTATTGTAATTCTTATTCTTGAAACT
Source organism: Thuja plicata (assembly GCA_018584345.1). Lineage (NCBI taxonomy): Eukaryota > Viridiplantae > Streptophyta > Pinopsida > Cupressales > Cupressaceae > Thuja > Thuja plicata. Next base: position 1,205,358 of record MU223489.1, on the reverse strand, counting down.
AGTTTTGCCCATCTTCCCAATTTAACATTGTTTATATATTGCCAATTCAGGTCTCTTCAGAATAGGAATAGCCCTCATTATTTTGTTCTTTCTTATATTGACTAGGTTATCAAAATTAACATGACACAATCTTTTATTCCATAAGTAGCTTTCTTCTACTTGTGCAATAAAACATAAAATTTCAGTGAGATCAAGATAGAATAGATTACCTTTTGTTTTCTTGTCAATTCCAACTAGATTTCCCTTACCATCCAAGAGCTTGGCCTTACCATTCATTAATTCTACCTTGAAACCAATGTTATTTAGTTGTGCCACACTTAGTAGATTATTCCTTAGTCCTTCAACCCAATAATAATTATCACATTTGATTCCTTCAATAAGAGAAATGCAACATTTACCTTTCATATAGAAAGGTTCATCATTCTAAAAACTGACACTCCCACCATCATAGTGTTCAAGATGTTCAAATTTATTTTTATCACCAGTCATGTGGTGACAACAATCACTATCAATTATCTAAGTGTCATTTTTTCTAATATGAGAGAAAAGTGCAGTCTTTTCATTTTCATCATTGTCTGACTCATCCTTAATAGAAATGTAAACCATTTCATCTTCATCTTCATCACTATCAGAATATTTTTCTATATAATAATATTTCTTACCTTTGTCCTTGTAGCTTTTATAGCTTTTGAAATCTTTCTTTCCTTTGTACTTGTTGAAATTTCTCTCACCTTTGTCTTCTTTGTTTGTTAACTTAGCAGCAATGTGACCAAACTCATCACATGAAAAGAAAATCAATAGTATTCTTCTTTTGCAATGTCCTTTTTCTTTGGTAGCTATCTTTGCAAGTAGTGCTTCAATGATTTCTAGATCTTCATCATCAGAATCATCATCACTATCAGTGTAAATCTATTTTTTGGTGCATGAGCACCTTAAGGTCTTATGAAGATCTTCAAACATTTTGGCTTGTAGGTTGGTTTAGCCAACCACCAAGGAAATAAGGACTAACTATAAAGTCCCAAGGTTTTTTTGGTGTTTCTTTAGTGGTGAGTGTGTTTAGAGTCTAGTTTTTTGTGTGATCAATTAGGCTATAGGGTCAAATTCCTAAAAAGTCAACAAAGGGTCAAAGTTTGTCCAAGACTCAAAAATGGAATGACACTTGTGATTTTGATGTTTTAAGTGTTTTAATTTCTTATGTAATGGTTTAGAGTCGAATTGAACCATTGAGAGTAGTGGAATGTCAAAGTGGAAAACATTGTAAAAGTTTCTCATGACAACTTTGCAACTTTGCAAAGCTCTCACAAAAAAAATTCCTAAAAGCTGGGAAATAAATTTAATGGTGTTCTAATCCTGACCTAAGGATCCAAAAAAGTGCGATTAGATTATATAAGGTCAAAAAAACCCTAATATAAGTGTTGGAAGTGTTAGTGTATAGACTGTGCTTTGAGAAGAAAAGAATTGACTGTATTTTTGTAATAGAGTGTTCATCTAGTCATTAAATGGATTGAAAGGATTGAAATAATGCATTGAGACTTTACTTTGTTTCATTTAATTACTCTATGTGGCATTGGTGTAGTTGGTTAGTACTATTGGTTAACATTTTGTAAACCTCTTCTATTTTACTAGTTTGTCGTCTAGTTCAGAGCCAGTCTTGTAAATATGAGCCCCACTTGAATTCCTGTGGTTAAAAATCCATGGCCTCTTGGAATCAAGTAAGTGACCCTGTATATATTGTAAATATGGTCTTTAGAGTTGTTGTGTGCAGGGGAACTAATTTCTTCATCAAGACCTAGGCGAGTGCAGAGTCATTTTGGTTAGAAGCTTGTACAGAACAGTAGCAAGAATGCATGCTATTTGGATTAGTTTGAACCAATCCATGGTGAGAGGATGTAGGGGTGTGTATCCTCGATAAGTGAATACAAGGAGGAGATTAGAGGAGTTGATTGGGTCATGTAATGAATGAAAAGAAACAAGATTTGTAAACATGCCCTTTAAAACCTTAAAAATATGGGTTTTGTGAAATTCCTATGTACGGACAGGGTGGGGGTCTAAAACCTAGAAAATCCTAGATTCTAGGTTGGACCTATGAAGAATCCATAATTGGTTCAAGGGGTTATTAAGGATAGTTTAGAAGAGATACAAGATTTCAGTGTTTAGGAGGGCTAATTAGGCCAAAAAGGCTACAAGGCCTAAAATCTTGAAAAGTATTAATTTGATTAGAAACCTTTAAAACAATCCATCCAAGTGGATTAGAATTGGTTGAAAGTGACCTAGGAATGGTCAGGATTCCCATTCCAATTGCAAAGAGAAAGGTAGCTCAATAGAGCCTATGGGTGCATTATTGGATTGAGAGGGGTATTAGAGTGAATTGAAGTTGGTGGTGAGTTCGAAGGGAAGTAGGGGATCATAGAGTTTTCCTCTAGATAGGGTAGAGAAAGTACCCTAGGAAGACCAAAGAAAGTAGAGAAAGAGTTCTCTTGTGGTTAGAGCTCCCCATCAAAGTGGTATCAGAGCCATTGAAAAGCTTGGGAAGTGGATAGGGTATGACAAAGAGAAGTGACTCCATTGGAGAAAGCACCATGGTAACCAATATAGAATTGGGAAGGGACTTGTCAGAGAAACAATTCAAGAATAGACTTCTAGAAGAAGCTATGGAGGAGATGAAGCTAAAGTTAGAAGAAGTTGCAAAGGTTGTAAATAAGATGAAAGTATAGATAGGAGAAGATAAAGAAAAGGGAAAAATTCAAGTTGAAGAGGAGGTAGAACCAGAACTGGACCCTCCATTACCTAAGGAACCTTTCCTCAAATCCCTCAAGGCATTAAGTGGCAAATCACTAGAAGGAATTCCAATATTCTCTAGAAAAGTGGATGCAAAGTTAGTGATGGAATGGATTAAGGGTATAGAAAACCATTTTGAATGTGATGGGATTACAAAGGCATAAAAGGTGAAGATAGCCAAATCAAGGCTAAGAGAACAAGAATTAACTTGGTGGAAGTTCTTGTAGGAAGAAAGAGAAAGAGAAAGGAAGAAGCCAATAGAAAATTGGAAAGCTATGGAGGCTAAGGTGAAGGAAAACTACCTACCAAAGGATTATGACTTCCAATTACACAAGAGAAGAAAGAATCTTAGAAAAATAGATTTAGATGTCACATCCTATAGCGAAGAGTTCCAAAAACTATGCCTTAGGTCAAGAGTGCAAGAGGTAGAAAGAATTAAAGTTTCTAGGTATCTCAATGGCCTTAGGTGGAACATACAAGAAGAGTTGAGCCTCTTTACTTTAACTTCTATCTATGGGTGTTTTCAAATGGCCCTTAAGGTAGAAGAAAAACTCAAAAAGAGACAATATTCCAACTATGGGGGAAGAGGAAGAGGTAGAGACTTTAGAGGAGGAAATAGAGGTGGTTCTAGTGGAAGGAACAATGATACGAGAAGCCAAGGAGACTCTAAGTTTGTTAAAAAAAACCATGAGTCAAGGAATGGGGGAGAATGTAACATAGGTAGATGCTTTCATAGTGGTGGAAGAGGCAGATCAAGTGGATTTGGAAGAAGCTCACATTTTTCTTCAATGAAGTGTTATAACTATGGCCAATTGGGTCACCCTTCCTATAGGTGTCCAGATAAGCCAACATCTTCACAAGGTGAGAAAAATATTACATATGTGCTAGAAGAGGACATGACTAAATAGTCTGAGATAAGTTTGGATTAAGAAAATGGAGAGAACCTCATTCTGAGGAGGATTTTGATCAAGGAACCTAAAAGGGATGAACACAAGCAAAGAAGGGCTCTTTTTAGGGTCAAGTGTAAGATTATTGGCAAGGTTTGGAGAGTTATAATAGACTTTGGATCTACTGATAATGTGATCTTAGAGGAAAAAATACAGAAGCCCAGATTGGTTAACATACCTCATGTGTGTCCTTACAAGGTAACTTGGTTAAGGGACATAATATATTGGTTAATGAATAAGTGTGGGTTGAGTTTACTTTTGGTAAGTATCAAGACAAGATACTTTTTGATGTGCTACCAATGGATGCATGTCATATGTTTCTTGGAATACCATGGAAATATAAAAGGGAGGAAGTTCACCATGGCAAGGAGAATAAGTACCCATTAAGAAGAATGGAGTGACTTACAAGATACATTCTTTGATAAAGGAGGAAATAGTGGAGAAGATGGAATATAATAATCTTATAATGAGTGGGAAAGAATTCCTAAAAGATATGAAGGAGGAAGAAGGAATTGAATATGCAATCTTGGTGAATCCAAAAGAGGAAGAGACACCTAAATAGTCACCTATGCCTGCAGAAGTAAAGCAGTTGTTAGGTCAGTTCTAAGAAATCATATATGAAGGGAATCCAGCTACACTACCACCATAAAGAGAAATCAGTCACAAAATTGACTTTATGCCAGGGGCATCATTTCCTAATAAGGCTGCATACAAAATGACACTAGATCATAACAAAGAGATTACAAGGAAAGTTCAGGAGCTTTTGGGCTAGGGTATGATAAGGAAGAGCATCAGTCCGTGTGCTCTCCTAGTGGTGTTGGCTCCTAAAAAAGAAGGTAAGTGTAGAATGTGTACTGACTCTAGGGAAATAAATAGGATAGCTATTAGATATAGATTTCCTATTCCTACAATAGAAGACTTAATGGATTTCTTAGGGGGTGCTAAGTACTTCTCAAAGATTGACTTAAAAAGTGGAAATTATCAGATTAGAATGAAAGAGGGTGATGAGTGGAAGTCATCTTTTAAAACCACAGATGGGTTATATGAGTGGTTAGTAATGCCACTTGGGCTTACAAATGCACCTAGTACTTTTATGAGGATTATGAATGAAGTCCTAAAAGACTATATAGGTGTATTTGTGTTAGTGTACCTAGATGATATCCTCATATTTATCAAAACAAAGAGGAGAACATGAAGCACCTAACACTTGTGTTAAAAAGACTACAAGAGGATAAGATCACAATAAATCATGAAAAGAGTGAGTTTATGAAACAAGAACTAGTCTACCTAGGATTTATAGTATCCCACGATGACTTGAAGATGGAAAAGAGAAAAGTGGAGGACATATTAAGTTGGCCTACTCCTAAGACAAGGACTGAAGTGAGAAGCTTCCATGGGTTGGCCCAATTCTATAACAAGTTTGTGAGGAGATTAAGTGAAATTTGGGAACCTGTCCTAGATACCATTAAGGGTGGAGTCAAGACAAAGTTCATATGGACCAAGGAAGCCAATGAAGGGTTTGAGAGATTGAAGAAAGAAGTGGCATTCCAACCAATACTAGTTTTGGAAAGTTTTGATAAATTATTTATTGTGGAATGTGATGCTAGAAACATAGCAGTGGGTGCAGTCCTAAGTCATGAAGGAAGACTAGTAGCCTTCTTTAGTGAGAGTCTTAATGAAGGAAAGTCTAGATACTCATCCTATGCTCTAGAGCTTTATGCATTGGTGCAAACTCTTAAGAAGTGGAGGCACTAATTTTTGCCAAAATATTTTTTGTATACACTGATAAATAGGCCCTAAGCTACATAAATACATAGGAGAAGCTTAGTTTGAGGCATATAAAGTGGATGGATTTTCTGCAATCATACACTTTTACTATCAAGCACAAGAAGGGGGTAAATAACAAGGTAGCAAATGCCCTTAGTAGGAGATTGCTTACCATCAAGGAGATATAGTTGCAGAGTACAAGGGTTGAAGGTGTTATGCCCTGCATTATCGTCCCTACATTTTGTGTGCAAAATGTTGGGTCCCCCCCCTTTTTTTTTTCTTTCTTTCTTTCTTTCTCTTGTTTTATTTTTGCTGCGGCTTTGCCTTGTCTTTCTTGTCCTTTCTTTTCCTTTTTGCTTTCTTTCTCCGGGGTTTTCTTCCCGGTGTGTGTTGTCTTTGTGGTTTGGTTTTCCCCTCTGGGATTCTGGTCCCAGAGGTTTTCTTTTGTTGGGAAGCCAGATTCTAGACTCACCTGTCATTTTCACATTTACCACGATTAAAATCTTCGAGCACTTAGAGCAAAATAGAGCAATTTTCAAAGCGATTAGCAGAGCAGTTACAGAAATTTGTGATAATCAAAGCTTAACACCTCCTACTGTTCTCAGATGTACGCTAGTGCTTCGTGGTGGTGATCTCAATGGCTTGACAATTTGAAGTTGTTGCAGATTTCTCCTGGTAATCTTTCCCTTCCTTCGCCTTCTACATTTTCAGGTTGGTTTTTCTGCTTCCCTCTCCGTTTTTGCTTTCGCTTTTCTGGTTTTCTTTGGGTTTGCCTGTTTGTTTTTGTTTCATTTCGCTTCTCTGTCATGTCTTTCTTTTGTCCCCTGGTCCTTGCTGCCCGTTGGTGGGTTGGCTCTGCCAGAAGGTTGTCTACCTTCTATGCGGAGGTTGTTTGTCTGTAAAGTTTGTAAATAGTGTGTGCATAGTGTAAATAGCTGTATATATTCATTTCTGCCTTGTCTAGTTTTCCTGCGGGAGTTGTCCCGTGTGTATATTCTTGTATATATGTGCTTTTCTATAAATATCCCTTGTATATCTCCACCCTTCCATGTATATATCCTTTGGCTCTGTGTGTATCCTTCTGGGTGACTCGACAAGCTTGTCAAGTCGCCTTCACTTCTGGTTTTTGCCTCTAAGCTTGCTTCAAGGTAGAAAACCACCTATTTGAAACTCGGCTCTCAGCCGGTTTCAAACAGGAAGTTTTCTCTCTCCTCCATCAAGGCTGTTAAAGCCTCATTTATTTCCCATGCACACAATCACTTTCAGCCAAGTGGCTTTCCCTTTTTGCACGTTCGAACTGTCAGCTCCGTCGTCATCGCCATCACATCTAATTAATGCCAACACACGTGGCGCCCACATGGGCTTGCCTTTACACCCTTCATTGTTAACGGTTATTTCTCCAGGCCTCGGGCCCCTTTACCACCCCTCATCCTATATCTTTGTCAAGTGTGATAAAATTTCCCGGACCTGGAGATATGGTGAAAATCCTAAGTTTACGATGTATTTTTCTTTTTCAGTATCTTTGCGTAAAACTGACTTTTCAGGAAAGCAAACATCGCGGTGGAAAGTTCTCTGGACCCCGGAGTAATTATTTTGATAAACATATTTTGACGGTCATCTTGTCTCGTAGGTTCCCGGACTTCATATCCTAGACATGTCTGAAGCATCCGCATCATCTGCGCCCGGAAGCCCGGAGCTACCAACCACGACAGAGACCAGGCCCACCGCAAAGTCAAAAATGGAGAAGGCCCTGGCCAAGCTGCCCCTCACCATGAAGTTTGTTCAAGAGAATGAGATTGTGGGTTCAAAGATTGAGTTCAAGGTGAAACTGACGACCGACACTAATGTCGGGACTTGGGCAGAAATGCAAGCCTTGGTAAAGATCATGCACATCCAGTGATAGGCTATAGATCCATTGGCAATTAACTTTGAGAACTCTGAAATTCTCTGGGTAGCTTACTTTCCATGCTCCGTGCAGTCCCCGGAGCTTATTTTAACATTGGCTAGTCACTACAACTCCTCTGTCCATGCCATCATGCTCGCGCCCGCAGAGCCCACTGGATATCCCACTCCACTGGTGTCTCTTGACCCAGTCACTTTCCAAGCAGGCATGGGAATCCCACAGTTTGCCAAGGCCTCAATGGTCACAAGGACTAACGCCTTAAAGCAGTTTACGCAGCTGGAAGATGCTGCACAGGTATACATGAATACCCATTGGCTCAAGGTCCCAAAGAGGGACCCAAAAAGAATGAGATAGGGATTCCCCGCTCTGAATTCAAAGAGAGCATCCAGATGGGGATGATAGCATTGGACTGAGTATTTGGGCAACCCTCCACCCAAGAATTTGTAAAGTGGATGTACTATTTCCTCCTCGGTATCGCCACCAAGGAGGGATTCTTTGAGTGGGCCACCATAATCTCCAATCACATCAATTTTGGGTTCCTGCAGCTGGACCAAAAGAAGAAGTTCTTCATGTCTTCTTATGTTTTCTGGGCCCTAGCGCAACAAAGGCCCCATTCTAACGGCCTACTCACTGATGAAGTACTCAGGATTGGCCCGGGATAAAAGGTGCCATGGGACCATTTCCCACAAATTCAATGGGAAGCCATTTTCCCTAGTTTCTATCGAGTAAATGACATATTCACTTACTATCATCTACTTACACCAACCTGGGATGCTGGATACCACCTGTCCACTGAGGTGATGAAATTGGTTAGTAGTTATGGGCACTACTACATTTAATTCTAGTAGCACACATACATTAGGGTCGCCGGCTTCTCCGGGAAACCCTACTTGTTGCCTAGGCATTGTGGGGACAAGATTGTGCTGCTGGAGTATTGCCAGCAAATGATAGAACTGCATACCTTCTTGGCCCATAAGAAGGTCCCCAACGTTTTGTTGCCAATCTCCTGTGAGAATTACACATGCAATCTGGCCACCGTGAAGAAGGAAGATAATGATTTGAAAAGTTACAACTTAAAAGAATTCTATTTGGCGCGGAAGAATTTTGACCCGCATGGCCGAATTGCAATGGCACTGCCCTGGGCTTCAGAGCCCCATCGAATGCATATGGAGGACTTCTGGGAAGATTGCCAAGATGATGTGGAGGTGCAAAGCAGGCACTATGTCACAATGACTGCCAGAATGATGCAGAACCTCCGGCTCTAGAAATTCCCAGCTGACTTCTCAGAGGTCGACCCCCACAGAGGATCCCTAGTACAAAGAAAAGGGGATCAATAAAAAGGCCCTGCCACCAATAAATTGGGCCGTACAGGAGGAACCCACAATTGAAGACTTCACTTGTGAAGTAGTAGAGTGAAGCCATGCCTACTTTAAGAGGGTGTGCCCCAGAAGTACACGTAAGGCAGCTCAACCAGCCCCAAAGATAACACCACCACCTCCACCAAGATTGACCCCGGGGGCCGGGACTTCTTCGTAGAGGGTAGATAAGGGAAAGGAAATAGATACATCCCCTTCTGCACAAGGAGTTCCCATTACGGAGCAGATAAAATAGTCAGTGACAGCCTCCCAACAAATGAGGGAGCAGTTGATTACACAGTTGGCCACTCTGCCACTGATGATCGAGCTGCTTCATCCTCCTTCCTCCCCATCATTGGCAGCCTTAATGGTCAAGGCAATAGGGGTGGATCCGCTAGAAGCAGTGGCAAAAAAAGATGCGAGACCGCCCCTAGTCACTCAGAGGAAGAGAAAGCACATCCAGCAGCCAAAGGCAGAACCGGCGCCGAGGGCATCCCTCCCCAAGGATGTAGAGATCCTTTCTTCTAGTTTGTCGAAACTGGAGAAAGAAATAGAATAGGCGGAGGTCCCGGCCAGTCCCCCTCTGGAGGAAGAATTTGATCTATTTGCAACTGATGAATTCAGAAATTTGCAAGGGGGCAACACACAAGAAGAGACTGAGGTCCCAGAAAAATAACAAGGGGTCGTAGACCTAGAGAACCTGGAAGAAGCTGCAGAACAAGAGCAGCAGACAGAAGAGCCAAGGCCAAAGATTGCCTCTGGGGCTCAGGCAGAGCAAGGTCTGGGAGTGGACCAACAACAACTTGAACAAAAGGCATCCACTGGGGAACCCAGACCCGGACCTTCAGGAGCAACCGTACCCCTAGCCACCGCGTTCCAAGGGCCACTCTCGAGGGCGACCTTTGGGTAGGTAATCACAGTGGCCCAAACTCTAAATATCGGCCTGATACCTCCCCTACTGCCAACGGATGAAGAAGAAGAGCAGCTTGAAAAGGAAATCCCCGAGGAATCCGACCAGGGTCTGGACCCATCAATTAACATCCAGGACTAGGCTGAGGAGATGAAAATTGAGAATGTTGTTGCAGAAGAGGTGCCGACAAGGAGAGAAATGGAGGAAGCATATGTTGAGGAGCAGCCGCCACCAGACATCGGGAGAGAATCCGAGGAGAAAACTCTGGCATGAAGGTCACCTCTCCCACCTCCATGGCTGGTAGAAAGCAGAAAAAGGAAAGTCCAATCCACTCTAGTAGTCCCTCCCTCCCTGGCCGAGATGATGGCCTTAGCTTAGGCCCTGCCAAAGGTGAAGAAGGCCTAGACAGTTCATACCCTATGAACTGGGTCAGGCGGAGAAGCAATTACAGTGGTGGCAACACCTCCTGAGACGTCAATGAAGTGACTGTGGACCCTACAGATTATAATATCGCAGAGGTATCCCTAGGTAAAAGAGAAAAGAAGGGTGAAGTAGACCTGCTGAAAGAAGCAACGAGGGCAGTGGAGGCCCGATATGAAAAAGAGGCCCAGAGGCTCAAGACAGAGAAAGAGAAAAATGCAAACCTTATAGGGTTGCTTACGAAGCTGGCTCGACCCATCAACATTGTCCCTCCACAACCTCGACATTAGAGGAATTATCGCAGAATGACATAGACTCCCTACGAGTAATAAAAAGAAGGCCCAAGCAGTAGATGAATGGGTCACTTTGCAGATAGGAAACACCCGACATTTCCTAGTGTCCACTCTCCCAGACCTATACACGGCCTGGCAAGTCATTCATCAAACAGAGGTGTTGATTGAGCAATGGGAGAGTGACGCTGAGAATTACCAGGCGTGGAAGGTAGAGCTCGAAGAGCTCCTCACCCTGGGAGAAGACATAGTTTCCGAATCTGGAATTCTAGGTGAGGAATCATTTAATTTCATAAGGGCTCAACACTCCAGACTAGACCTCACATTGGAGGTAACCAAGCAACTGGTAGAGTCCTTACAAGAAAAGGTGAATACAGTGAAGACTTCTTCCAATTTATACAAGTCTTTTGTAATAAAAGCTTCCGGGGTTGATCCCCTTAGTACAAGTACTTATACTCCCGAGGAGACAGCTTTGGAAAATTTTGATGAAATGATGAACTCCCGGTATCAATCCCCGGAGGGGATGGACGGGGACTAGATGATAAAATTGACCGAAATGGTGCTAAAGGGCCATGACGCTGCAAGAATGGTGGATGAATTCAAAAAAATGTTTTAGACCTGGGGGAACAAGTTGAAGTGGCCAGATACAGAAGGGCCAGCCTAAAGAAAATAGATGAAGATGACATTTCCCCCCTCCTCCAGGATTTTAGTGACAATCAGCAGCCTTAAATTTTCTCTGGAGACTGGGAAAAAACTCATTGAGTATTCTTTATTCTTTCGAAGACGTAAGTTCCCGGATCTCGGAGTCACAGATCCAAAGTTTTGTATTCTTTGAAGTGATCCGCGTCCCAGTCCCCGAGGTCGACCGGTCACTTTCAGAAGCAGTTAATAAATACTATAAGAAGGTAGTTGGAAACATTAACAGGCATTGGCTCAGTAGTTGGTTTCCTGACGGGGTGGTATTCTCGAGGCACAGTTCAAGGGTACACCTGGCACATTGGAGACAGGGCACTGCTTTTCCCATTTATGAGGCATGTAGCCTCGGTACCCGGGGGACTTTCTTTCTTCTTTCTCTTCTCTGGCTCTCTTCTCGAGATAGATTCTTCCAATGTATATTCTTATCTTATTCTTCTGATATGACAGACCTATTTCGTCTCTAGGTCTTTTGTAGGGTTACGTAGGTTGTACCGGCCCCCAGATATTATATTTTATTGAAGCACAGTGAAATAGGGTTAGGGTTAAAGAGTTGTATAAATAGGTAGATCGACCCATTTTCCAGGGGTCGGCAAAATTGATGATTTTGTTGTCCATATCAATAGCAAAAGTAATTTCTGAGTTTTAGTTGCAGAGCTCAATGCTCCATTGTTCTGTTCTTGACAATTGAATGCTCCCTTGGAGCCACCATTGTATCATGCACCAGTGCTTGCTAGAAAGAATATTAATGAAGAAGGAAGGATTCATGGGAATGATGTTGTTAACATCCCTGCTTTTGAGTTGATGGTATTTCATGTTTTAATGTTCTGTATGTCCTTTGCTCTGAGTATGTTAAAGTAGATTAACGACCTCTTTATTCCCGCCACTGATAAAATGTTAACTGATGGTTGTGTATTTCTTCGGTATTTAGTGTAGTTTTTCAGAGTATTGTTGATGTTCCAGATATTTTAGCATGACTGTAGTTAGATGAAACGTTTCTAACCCTGCAGGATCTTTTTTGTTTTATTTGCTAAGTGTGGAATACTCTAAAAAACCCCCTTTACTGTATTGAATCTCTGGGAGAACGAGTTGAAGTAACCAGATACCCCCCTTGAAAATAGTCACCTCTCCCAACCGAGCCCCGCACCATCGTGACCCGATACCCAGGTGCTTGAAGGCTCAGAGAATTTATTTCCCTGGACAACCTTTGTAGGCGGAGTTGGCCGATTTCCCCAGAACCCGGTGACAACTTATGACTGTTGGTGGACCCGGTCAGCAAAACCCCGTCAACAAAAACTGGCTCTAGAAGGAGGGCATGAACTCCTCCCCTCCCAGAGATTCTAATTTTACACCTCCCAAGGATTCCCCGAGTGGTAGTTTTAGGAAACAATCCTTTAGTGGGATTGGGTCTTTTTTCCCAGTTAAATTTGAAAGATTCCTTAGTTCTGCCCCTAATCCCAGAAGGTTTGTCAAAATCGAGCCTCCTGCTTGAAAGAAGCAGACATCGAAAGTCCTACTAGCCACTGTAGTCTGGGGATCCACCATATCTTTGAATACTCAAACTCCCCATATGGTCCCGGGAACCAATACCCAAACTAAACATATAGTTCCTCCAATGGCTTCATATTTCAGAAATACTGGGTCCCCAATGGGCACTTTTCTAGGTGCAACCAATGATTTACCCTCTCACCCAGAGAAGATATGCCCACGATACGAGCACTTAGGCTCACGGACCGCAGAAGAACACCTACAGGCATACAAAGATGCCATGAACCGACACCGGATCTAGCATGAGGATGTTGTGACTCGGATGTTTCCCTTGTCCTTAGGACAAAGCGAGTTAAACTGGTACTTGAACTTTCCTGCCAACACCATAAACACTTGGCAGGATATGGAGGACGCCTTCCTGGATGCCTTTCGCGTGCACGTGGACCCAACCTGGTCCCATAGCCAGTTCATCTCCATCAGAAAAGAACCCAATGAACCCCTCACAACATTCAACCATAGGTTCCAGTGTGCCTTGAAGCAGTGCACGGGCCCCTTTGTTCCATCTCAAGATGTGACCATACAGACCTATCTTAACGCAATGGACCCATTTGTTGCCACCCTCCTCTAGAGAACGACCACTGCAGGTGACCGAGACACTTTGGCAAAAGTTTACAACCTGGCCTTGGAGCTATCTCATGGTCTCAATAAATCCCCTGGCAGGATTGGGCAGAGCACACCCTTCAATATGATCCTTGGCAGAATCACATATGTTGGTGGATACAATCCTAATCTGGCAATAGGTGCCCCCTTGATGGTGGTGAATCCTCTGCCACCTGGGATGGACCAACAGGCACGATATGTTTACCCAGTCCAGACCCAGATAACTCTGGGTCCAGAAGTCTTCCCTTGGAATCAACCTCAGCAGACACAAAAGACTCAGATGTAACTGTCCGGAGTGCCCTTCTTCCAGTCGTCTGTGACTGGGGGATTGCAGCCCTTGACTCTGGCCAATACTGCTGCCTTCCTAGGAAGCCAACCATAAACACAGCCGTCACATTGTAACGCTAACACTCAGTTGATTGCCGAGGTTGAATCCCTCCGACGAATGCTGTCCACTTTGACTATGGACATAGGTCAACTGAAGGCGGGCTCCTACGCACCTCAGAATTCAAATTCCCAGAGGGGAAATATCTTCTTCGGCCAACGAAACAACAATGCCGAAGGAAGAAACTTTAGCAATGGGCCTAGGCCCAATCAGCAGTGGAACAATAACACTAACAATGGAGGCCCACCTCTGAACCAAAGCGCCAACTAAAATGGCACTGGACCATCCCATTTGACACCAGTCACAGACTTCTAGCCCATGACTAACTGGTGTAGACTACACAACACAGGTTCGCACAATGGAGTAAATTGTGCCACTTTGGAGAAAGTCATAATGATCTCCCAGCTGGACAGGCAGCAATCGCACGATACCGCTCCTCCAGAGTCCCCTATCCAAGAGAAAACCCACAGTGCCTTCACCTGTGACATCATTTTCTTCGAAACTCCCAGGGAAGATGAAGAAGAATCTAAATTGCCAGGATTTTTTGATGAATCCATTCTGCCTTTTGAGGCCAATGCCTTTACCAACCCACGGACTCCATACAATACTCAGAGTCAGGCTGGTAAAGGACCAGCTTACACATCTATACCTCCTACCAAAGATACTCCTCCCTGGAACAATGTGACTGATCGACCCATCCCTCCAAAAGGTCTTAGTCCTAACCAAGAAAAGGACCCCATAGAGGAAAATCACCCATTCCTGGGAGGAAGATTTGATATTACGAAGGCATTAGAGCAGACCACCACCACCATGACCTTAATGGAGGTTTTGTTAAATTGTCCTCAACATAAGAAGTCTCTTCTGAAGCTCTTAAGAAACCTGGAGGCCATTGGCAACCCACCCAAGACCATCTCCTTTGAAGATGCTAACGCGATTGTCTTCCAAGGAAATAATGAGGATCCTCCCTTTCTGCTAGGCCTGAATATTTATGATAAGAACATACATAATTGCCTAGTAGATTCAGGGGCTTCGGGTAACATCATGCCCTTATCTATTTGTTAGAAGCTCGGACTCCACCCCACCCCATCTAATGGCGCAGTAATCCAACTGGATAAGACTGCTGTAAGAATGGTGGGGGAACTGAAGAATGTCTAGATACACCTTATCTAGGAACCCAGGATAGCCAGTATCATTAACATCCAAGTGGTGGATATTTCAGAGACTTACGGGATGTTACTAAGTTGGAATTGGTCTAAGTCCTTAAATGGATACTTTTTGACCGACTTCACCCACTTATGGCTTCTGTGGGAAGGAGAATCAAACAAGATCCAGGTCAAAAGTGAACCCCGGATGAAACAGGCCCTTACTGAAGTTGGGAGGGTCAATGAAGTCCTCTTCTCTAAGGTTTCTCTGGGAGTGTACTACCCTCTTGAAATCTTAACATTCAATTTCATCCTCGGAGAAGATCCCATCATGCTACAAAGAATCCAAGATTTGGAGGAAAAGTTGAGAACTAAAGTTAACTCACAAGGCACTGAGGCAACCCCTGCCACACTCCTGTTCGGCACTTGGTGCCGAGTACACTACCAAAAACATTCAGAGCTTGAGTGTGAGCCATGCCTCTCGGTCACCAACTGATAACTTGACGCCTTCCGGAATAAAGGCACAACGAATTCTCCCGGACCTGGTACCCAAGTCCAAACACCTCCAAAAGTAAATCCTACTACCACGCCGATAATCTAGGAGAATATCCCCAAGTCTCCCAACGATAATCCAAAGAAGCCCCTTTTTTCCCAGCCCCAGATTACAAATAATGACTTGTGGACCCTGAAGTTTGATGGGTCCTGATCCAAACAAGGCTGTGGGGCTGGGGTAGAACTAATCAACCCGCGAGAAAAATCATTCCTCGCATCCTATAGGCTATAATCCAACTATACAAACAATGTCACGGAGTACGAGGCTTTGGTTCTTGGACTCCTATTCGCGCTAAGGAAAGGAATCAGCCACCTCCAGGCTCTGGGTGATTCATAGTTGGTTGTTAAATAAATCCAGAGTCAATATACATGTCATGACAAAAGGTTGGCCGCATACTGGAACCGGGCTTGGAGCCTTATTGAGGATTTTGATGCCTTTGGCATTCATCTCATTCCCCGACGTCGGAACTATGTCCCAGATGCCCTAGCCATTTCTGCCAGCACACTTGAGCTGATGGCCGGCTCACGAATCTGGAGATTTTTAGTTGAAATGGTCCCCGCCCCCTCCATTCTAGATAATGTCACCCACTTTCAGGTTTTTGAGGATGATCAACACATCTTGCCCTTCATGGCGAATGTTGGTGTCTTTGAGGACCAGATAGTGGAAGAATGAGATCACGACGATACTGGACAGAGTGATGAAGATGACAGGACCATGGACTTGCCCACCAACAACATCCCTAAGGGGATGGTTTCTTTAGAATGAATCTTCGACTCGGACCCTCGGGCCTGTGAGAAGGTGTCATCTTCCCCCGAGGGAGAAATTTTTGAAAAGGTTAACATCGGGCAGCCTGGTGAAGAAAAGATCATTCACATTGGAACCTCCTGCTCCCTTGAGGAAAAGGAGAAGATTCTCGTAGTTCTCCGAGAATACATCGATGTAATTGCCTGGGGTTATGAAGACTTAAAGACATATGACACATCCATCATGATCCATACCATTCCCCTGAAACCTGACGCTAAGCCCTTTAGGCAAAAGCAAAGACTAGTTAACCCCCTGATAGAGCCTCTAATTCGTCAAGAGGTAGAAAAATTACTGTCAGCTCGGATTATCTTCCCAATCTGACACACTACGTAGGTTGCCAACCTGGTCCTAGTGCGAAAGAAGAATGGTGAGATCCGCCTTTGCGTGGATTTCTGAAATATGAACAAGGCATCCAAAAAAGATAACCACCCTCTCCCCTCATTGGATGAGGTGTTGCAGATATTGAATGGATCCTGGATGATGTCTTTCTTGGATGGATATTCAGGATACAACCAGGTCATGGTCAAGTATGAGGATAGAGAGAAAATAGCATTTACCACTAAGTGGGGGACGTTTGCATACAGAAAAATGCCCTTCATCTTAATCAATGTGGGGGCTACATTTCAGAAGGCCATGGACATTGCGTTCGAGGGCCTCGTAAACTAATGCATAATCATCTACATGGATGATTTGACCATCTTCTCCCGGGACAGGTGTGATCATCCCACCCACCTCGTTCAGATCTGTGAGAGATGTCGCCGGTATGAAATATCCCTCAACCCTAAGAAGTGCATATTTGAGGTCACCAAGGGGAAATTGTTAGGGCATATCATCTCTAAGAAAGGTCTATCCATAGACCCTGATAGATTCGAAGCATTGCTAAACTTACAAATGCCTGGAAGTAAAAAGGAAATGCGATCCTTCTTTGGAAAAATTAACTTTGTGTGACGACTCATCACAGGATTTACAAAAATAGTCAAACCACTCAATGAAATAATGAAAAAATATACCAAAATTGAGTGGAGTCCTGAAGCAAAGTGGGCGTTCACCCAGATCAAATTGACCATAATGGAGGCTCCTGTCCTGGCTAGTCTGGACTACTCCCTCCCGTTTTATATTTACTCGTTTGCTTCACCGCATTCTGCCGTGGCTGTGTTGACCCAAAAGGTTGAAGGGGAAGAAAAACCAATAGCTTTCATGAGTTCCCCCTTTAAGAATGCTGAGGTCCGATATTCGTCATTAGAAAAATAGGCCTTTGATTTAGTTCACGCTGTGAAGAAATTTTGGCATTACATTCTCCGAAGCAAAGTACACACTATCATTCTGGACCAAGCCATCAAATCTCTGCTGATATAGAGTGAATTGGGTAAGAGATGGGGGAAATGGATGGCCATCCTCCAGGAATATGACTTAGAGATGCAGCCCATGAAAATAGTCTGAGGCCAGGGTCTAATTCGGGCAATGGCAGAAGAGACTCCCCACATAGAATGTCAGACTTATATAGTGGAGTCCATTACTCAAGATCCATGGTATACCGATCTGGTATACTTGCTGCTAAAAAACAAATGCCCAGAGGGATTACCTCCCCACAAACACCGTGCCTTGCAGATGAAAAGTGCCCATTTCATGATAAAAAATTTTGTGCTTTACCACCGAAATTATGAGGGAGTGTACCTCCAGTGCGTTGACAGAGACCAAGCTGTGAAAATAATTGATGAATTCCACGGATAGCTTGGAATGGGGCATGGCTTAGCTGATGCCACTGCCCACTAGATACTTTGGGCCAGATATTATTGGCCCTGCATATTCAAAGATGTCTACGCTTATCTCAGGAAATGTCATACTTGTCAAACTGTAGCGCATTGTGAGCGCAACCCGGCCATGCCTCTGCAGCCAATCTACGAGGCTAGACCCTTTGCCCAGTGGGAATTTGACTTCATCGGGGAAATCAACCCCAATTCGTCTGCCAACCACCAATATATCCTTACTATGACTAATTACTGCACCTGGTGGTCTGAAGCTATACCCTAAAAAAACAACACGGCAGACGTAGTCATTAAGTTCTTGGAAGAAAACATCGTCACAAGATTTAGAATGCCCTTCGCTTTAGTATGTGACAATGGTCTGGCATTTTCTTTAGCACAGTTACTCGAATAGACCTACAATCGGAAGATCACATTGAAGTTCTCCAGCAACTATTACCCCCAGGGGAATGGCGTTGCTGAATCAACAAACAAGAATCTGCTTGAGGTGATCAAACATCTGTTAGAAAAAAATCACTGGGATTGGCATCAAAAGTTGAAATTCGCCCTCTCAGCAGATCGCATTTGCATCAAGGCCGCTGTGGGGACATCCCCATTTCACCTGGTTTATGGTCAGAACCCGGTATTCCCAGTCAACTTATAGATCCCAGTTTTACAGTTTATGCAGGAATTCAACAATAGGGATAACGTCGTAGAGGTTCAGCTCTTAAACTTGGTAAGAATGGAAGAACAACAAGACGCAACCCTTGAACATTTCACGCGTCATCAAGCAGTGGTAAAATGATGGTTCGACAGAAGAGCCCAATACAAGGCTTTTCAGATCTCAGATCTAGTCCTGTTGTGGGACAAGGCCCAGGAGAAGAAAGGAAAGCACACCAAGTTCCAACGACTCTGACTCAGACCATACTTAATTTTGGAAATATGCGGGGCAAACACCTACCGCCTTAACACCTTGACTAGAGAACCTGTTTCATTGTCTGTTAATGGACAGTTTCTCAAACACTACTTTGAATAAGGGTAAGTTTGTCCAAAGTTATATTTTATGTAAATATCTGCTTGTAAATATCTCTTCTGGGTGCCTCGTTGTGAGGTACCCTGCCTTGTAAATAGTCCTGTCGGTTGTCCTCCAGGATAGTCTTTGTTTTGGCTTTTGGTTTTCTTTTGGTCCCGACATTTTTGTTGCGTCTTGCAGAAATTGGAATGCTTTGCATAACTTTGGCCTCTGGTACAATGCCTCCGGCATGGTGAACTTTAGAATCTATCTTTAGTACAGTGGAATCTACCCGGTCTCTGGGTTTGTTTTACGGATCATGGCACATTTTTGAGCAATCTCCATTAGGTGTTGTTTCTGGGAGTCTGGCAATCAGTGAATAAAAATAATATAAGGAACAAGTAATTGGACACGCCAAGGGTAGATCGATTGTACTAATTGGTTGACCCACGTCTGAGAATATAACAAAATTCTTCCTGGGTTCAGAGTTTTATCCTCTTCAAGTATCTAAATACAGGTGGATAGGTGAAAGAAGTATTTCCATTTGATTTTAGCTAAGCTTAAGCTCAATGGTGAAAGAAGTACCACCTTTCCTACCTGGAAACAAATGAAATAATAAGAGGAAGCGGGACAGAACTCTGATCTCCAGGGGAAACAAGCAAATCAACGACTGGTTTGATGTGATTAGTGCCTCTTCTCTATTTCTCCCAGAGGTCATCGGCTTGATTTCTTTATAAATCACACACGACACCACTGATGAAAGGCTACGGACGGACTCCTGTGTGGTCGGGTTCTCTCAGATATGCTGCTCTTGGCCTGTCAAACACTTCGGGAGGCAGATTTATTCTAGTTGTGCTAACCAGAGATTCTATGGTTCTCAAATGCACTAAGGCATTTATCCCAGATAGTCACCATTTGTTATGCCCTACATTCCCGTCCCTACATTTTGTGTGCAAAATGTTGGGTCCCCCCCCTTTTTTTTTTTCTTTCTTTCTTTCTCTTGTTTGCTTTTTGCTGCGGCTTTGCCTTGTCTTTCTTTTCCTTTCTTTTCTGTTTTACTTTCTTTCTCTGAGGTTTTCTTCCTGGTGTGTGTTGTCTTTGTGGTTTAGTTTTCTCCTTTGGGATTCTGGTCTCGGAGGTTGTCTTTTGTTACGAAGCCAAATTCCGGACTCTGAGATTTGTTGCTATGATGTTCTTAAGTCTTAAGAATATCATCATAAGAAATTCTGAGGCCCAGAGTCCAAAGGTTTCGCCTAACCTGAAATCGCCAGAAGGAGGAGGATTACCTTTTACCACGGGTATAAATAGACTCACCTGTCATTTTCACATTTACTGTGATTAAAATCTTTGAGCACTTAGAGTGAAATAGAAAAATTTTCAAAGTGATTAGCAGAGCAGTTACAGAAATTTGTGATAATAAAAGCTTAACACCTCCTACTATTCTTAGACGTACACTAGTGCTTCATGGTGGTGATCTCGATGGCTTGACGATTCAAAGTTGTTGCAGAGTTCTCCTAGTAATCTTTCCCTTCCTCTGTCTTCTGCGTTTTTAGGTTGGTTTTTCTCCTTCCCTCTCCATTTTCTCTTTCGCTTTTCTAGTTTTCTTTGGGTTTACCTGGTTTGTTTTTGTTTCGTTTTGCTTCTTTGTCATGTCTTTCTTTCATCCCCTGGTCCTTTCCACCTGTTGGTGGGTTGGCTCTTCTAGAAGGTTGTTCGCCTTCTGTGCGGAGGTTGTTTGTCTGTAAAGTTTGTAAATAGCGTGTGCATAGTGTAAATAGCTGTATATATTCATTTCTGCCTTGTCTGGTTTTCCCGTGGGAGTCATCCCGTGTGTATATTCTTATATATATATACTTTTCTATAAATATCCCTTGTATATCTCTGCCCTTCTATGTATATATCCTTCGGCTCTGTGTGTATCCTTCCAGGTGACTCGACAAGCTGGTCGAGTCACCTTCGCTTCTGGTTTTCGCCTCTAAGCTTGCTTCAAGGCAGAAAACCACCTGTTTGAAACTCGGCTCTCGGACGGTTTCAAACAGGCAGTTTTCTCTCTCCTCCATCAAGGCTGTCAGAGCCTCATTTATTTACCATGTGCGTAATCAATTCCAGCCAAGTGCCTTTCCCTTTTCGCGTGTTCAAACAGTCGGCTCCGCCGTCGTTGCCATCACATCCAATTAATGCCAACACACGTGGCGCCCACGTGGGCTTGCCTTTACACCCTTCATTGTTAACAGTCATTTGTTTAGGCCTCAGGCCCCTTTACCACCCCTCATCCTATATCTTCGTCAAGTGTGATAAAATTTCTTAGACCCGGAGATATGGTGAAAATCCTAAGTTTACGATGTGTTTTTCTTTTTGGGTATCTTTGCGTAAAACTAACTTTTCAGGAAAGAAAACATCGCGGTGGAAAGTTCTCCGGACCCCGGAGTAATTATTTTGATCAACATATTCTAACAGTCATCTTGTCTCGCAGGTTTCCAAACTTCGTATCCCAAACATGTCTGAAGAATCCGCATCATCTGCGCCCGGAAGCCCGGAGCTACCAACCATGACAGAGACCAGGGCCACCGCAAAGTCAAAAATGGAGAAGGCCCTGGCCAAGCTTCCCCTCACCATGAAGTTTGTTCAAGAGAATGAGATTGTGGGCTCAAATATTGAGTCCAAGGTGAAACTGATGACCGACACCAATGTCGGGACTTGGGCAGAAATGCAGGCCTTGGTAAAGATCATGCACATCCAGCGATAGGCTGGAGATCCGTTGGCAATTAACTTTGAGAACTCCAGAATTCTCTGGGCAGCTTGCCTTCCATGCTCCGTGTATTCCCTAGAGCTTATTTTAACATTGGCTAGTCACTACAACTCCTTTGTCCGTGCCATCATGCTCGCGCCCACAGAGCCCACCGGATATCCCACTCCACTGGTGTCTCTCGACCCAGTCACTTTCCAAGCAGGCATGGAAATCCCATAGTTTTCCAAGGCCTCAGTGGTCACAAGGACTGACGCCTTAAATCTATTTACGCGGCTGGAAGATGCTACCCAGGTATACATGAATACCCATTGGCTCAAGGTCCCAAAGAGGGACCCAAAAAGATTGAAGATAGAGATTCCCCACTCTGAATTCAAAGAGAGCATCTAGATGGGGATGATAGCATTGGCCCGAGTATTTAGGCAACCCTCCACCCAAGAATTTTCAAAGTGGATGTACTACTTCCTCCTTGGTATCACTACCAAGGAGGGATTCTTTGACTGGGCCACCATAATCTCCAATCACATCGATTCTGGGTTCCGGCAGCTGGACCAAAAGAAGAAGTTCTTCATGTCTTCTTATGTTTTCTGGGCCCTGGTGCAACAAAGGCCCCATTCCAATGGCCTACTCACTGATGTAGTACTCGGGATTGGCCCGGGACAAGAGGCGCCATGGGACCATTTCCCACAAATTCAATGGGAAGCTAGTTTCCCCAGTTTCTGCCGAGTAAATGATGTGTTCGTTTACTATCATCTGCTTACACCAACCTGGGATGCTGGATAACGCCTGTCCACTGAGGTGATGAAATTGGTTAGTAGTTATGGGAACTACTACATTCAATTCTAGCAGCACACATACATTAGGGTCACTGGCTTCTCCGGGAAACCCTACTTGTCGCCTAGGCATTGTAGGGACAAGATCGTGCTGCTGGAGTATTGCCGGCAAATGATAGAACTACATACCTTCTTGGCCCACAAGAAGGTCCCAAACGTTTCATTCCAAATCTCTTGTGGGAATTACACATGCAATCTGGCCACTGCGAAGAAGGCAGATAATGAGTTGAAAAGTTACAACTTAAAAGAATTCTATTTGGCGCGGAAGAATTTTGACCCGCATGGCCAAATTGCAACGGCACTGCCCCAGGCTTCAGAGCCCCATCGAATGTATATGGAGGACTTCTAGGTAGATTTCCAAGATGATATGGAGGTGCAGAGTAGGCACTATGTCAGAATGACTGCTAGAATGATGCAGAACCTCTTGCTCTGGAAATTCCCAGCCGACTTCTCAGACACCACCCCCATAGAGGATCACCATTACAAAGAAAAGGGGATTGATAAAAAGGCCCTGCCACCAATAAATTGGGCCGTACAGGAGGAGCCCACAATTGAAGACTTCACTCGTGAAGTAGTAGAGTGAATCCATGCCTAATTTAAGAGGGTGCGCCCTAGAAGTACACGCAGGGCAGCTCAACCAGCCCCAAAGATAACACCACCACCTCCACCAAGATTGACCCTGGGGGCTGGGAATTCTTCGCAGAGGGTAGATGAGGGAAAGGAAATAGATACATCCCCTTCTGCGCAAGGAGTTCCCATTGTGGAGCAGATAAAATAGTCAGTGGCATCCTCCCAACAAATTAGGGAGAAGTTGATTACAAAGTTGGCCACTCTGACACTGATGACCAGGCCACTTCATCCTTCTCCCTCCCCATCATTGGCGGCCTTAATAGTCAAGGCAATGGGGGTGGATCCACTAGAAGCAATGGTAATAAAAGATGCAAGACCACCCCTAGTCACCCAGAGGAAGAGAAAGCACATCCAGCAGCCAAAGGAAGAACCGGCGCCGAGGGCATCCCTCCCCAAGGAAGTAGAGATCCTTTCTTCCAGTTCCCCGGAACTGAAGAAAGAAATAGAACAGGCAGAGGTCCCGGCTAGTCCCCCTCCAGAGGAGGAATTTGATCTATTTGCAACCGATGAATTTAGAAATTTGCAAGGGGGCGACACACAAGCAGAGACTGAGGTCCCAGAAAAAAAACAAGGGGCCATAGAGCCAGAGAACCTGGAAGAAGCTGCAGAACAAGAGCAGCAGACAGAAGAGCCAAGGCTGGAGATTGCCTCCGGGGCTCGGGCAGTGCAAGGTCTGGGAGTGGACCAACAACAACTTGAACAAAAGGCATCCACTGGGGAACCTGGACCCAGACCTTCAGGAGCAACTGTACCCCTAGCGACCGCATTCCAAGGGCCACTCCCGGGGGCAACCTTTGGGCAGGTAATCACAGCGGCCCAAACTCTAAATCTTAGCCCGATACATCCCCTACTGCCAACGGATGAAGAAGAAGAGCAGCTTGAAGAGGAAATCCCCCAGGAAGCCAACCAGGGTCCAGACCCATCAATTAACATCTAGGACTAGGCTGAGGAGATGGAAATTGAGAATGTTGTTGTAGAAGAGGTGCCGGCAGGGAGAGAAATGGAGGAAGCATATGTTGAGTAGCAGCCACCACCAGACACTGGGAGAGAATCCGAGGAGAAAACTCTGGCAGGAAGGCCACCTCTCCCACCTCCATGGCTAGTAGAAAGTAGAAAAAGGAAAGCCCAATCCACTCCAGCAGTCCCTCCCTCCCTAGCCGAGATGATGGCCTTGCCTCAGGCCCCGCCAAAGGCGAAGAAGGCCTGGACAGTTCATACCCTACCAACTAGGCCGGGTGGAGAAGCAATTGCAGTGATGGCAACATCTCCCCCAGACGCCGATGAAGTGACCATGGACCCCACAGATTACAATATCGCAGAGGTATCCCTGGGTAAAAGAGGAAAGCAGGGTGAAGTAGACCTGCTGAAAGAAGCAGCGAGGGCAGTGGAGGCCCGATATGAAAAAGAGGCCTAGAGGCTCAAGGCAGAGAAAGAGAAAAATGCAAACCTTATGGGGTTGCTTACGGAGCTGGCATGACCCATCAATGCCATCCCTCCACAAGCCTCCACATTAGAGGAATTACCGCAGAGCGACATAGACTCCCTGCGAGTAATGAAAAAGAAGGCCCAAGCAGTAGATGAATGGGTCACTTCGCAGATAGGAAACACCCGACGTTTCCTAGTGTCCACTCTCCCAGACCTATACACGGCCCGGCAGGTCATTCATCAAGCGGAGGTGCTAATTGAGCAATGGAAAAGTGACGCCAAGAATTACCAAGCGTGGAAGGTAGAGTTCAAAGAGCTCCTCACCCTGGGAGAAGATATAGTTTTCGAATCCGGAATTCTGGGTGAGGAATCATTTGATTTTGTAAGGACTCAGCACTCCAGACTGGACCTCACATTGGAGGTAACCAAGCAACTGGTAGAGTTCTTACAAGAAAAGGTGAATACAGTGAAGACTTCTTCCAATTTATACAAGTCTTTTGTAATAAAAGCTTCCGGGGTTGATCCCCTTAGTACAGGTACTTATACTCCTGAGGAGACAGCTTTGGGAAATTTTGATGAAATGATGAACTCCCGATATTAATCTCCGGAGGGCATGGACGGGGACCAGATGATAAAATTGACCAAAATGGTGCTAAAGGGCCATGACGCCGCAAGAATGGCGGATGAAATCAAAAATAATGTTCCGGACCTGGGGGAACAAGTTGAAGTGGCTAGATACAGAAGGGCCAGCCTAAAGAAAATAGATGAGGATGGCATTTCCCGCCTCCTCCAGGCTTTTAATGACAATCAGCAGCCTTAAATTTTCCCCGGAGACCGGGAAAAAACTCATTGAGTATTCTTTATTCTTTCAAAGATGTAAGTTCCCAGATCCCAGAGTCCCGGATCCAAAGTTTTGTATTCTTTGAAGTGATCCGCATCCCAGTCCCCAAGGCCGACTGGTCACTTTCAGAAGTAGTTAATAAAGATTGTCAGAAGGTAGTTGGACACATTAAGAGGCATTGGTTTGGCAGTTGGTTTCCTGACGGGGTGGTATTCTCTAGGTGCCATTCAAGGGTACACCTGGCACATTGGAGACAGGGCACCGCTTTTCCCATTTATGAGGCATGTAGCCTCGGTACCCGGGGGACTTTCTTTCTTCTTTCTCTTCTCTAGCTCTCTTCTCGAGACCGATTCTTCCAATGTATATTCTTATCTTATTCTTCTGATATGACAGACCTATTCCATCTCTAGGTCTTTTGTAGGGTGGCGCAGGTAGTACCGGCCCCCAGATATTGTATTTTATTGAAGCATAGTGAAATAGGTTTAGGGTTAAAGAGTTGTATAAATAGGCAGATCGACCCATTTTCTAGGGGTCAGCAAAATTGATGATTTTGTTGTCCATATCAATAGAAAAAGTAATTTTTGAGTTTCATTTACAGAGTTCAATGCTCCATTGTTCTGTTCTTGACAGTTGAGTGCTCCCTTGGAGCCACCATTGTATCACGCACCAGTGCTTGCTAGAAAGAATATTAATGAAGAAGGAAGGATTCATGGCAATGATGTTGTTAACGTCCCTACTTCTGAGTTGATGGTATTTCATGTTTTAATGTTCTGTATGTCCTTTTCTCTAAATATGTTAAAGTAGATTAACGACCTCTTTATTCCCACTACTGATAAAATGCTAACTGATGGTTGTGTATTTCTTCGGTATTTAGTGTAGTTTTTGAGAGTATTGTTGATGTTCCGGATATTTTAGCATGACTGTAGTTAGATGAAACATTTCTAACCCTGCAGGATCTTTTTCATTTTATTTTCTAAGTGTGGAATACTCCGGGAAACCCCCTTTACCATATCAAATCTTCGAGAGAACGAGTTGAAGTAACCAGCTATCACCCTCAAAAATAGTCACCTCTCCCAACTGAGCACCACACTGTCGTGACCCGATACCCAGGTGCTTGAAGGCCCAGAGAATTTATTTCCCCAGACAACCTTTGCAGGCGGAGTTGGCCGATTTCTCTGAAACCCGATGACAACTTATGACTATTAGCAGACCCGGTCAGCAAAACCCCATCAATAGAAGGATTCAAGGATCTTTATCTAGAAGATTTAGATATCTCAAAGATTTATAAGGTGTACTTATTTTGAAAATCACTTTCATAGTGAATATGAAGACTATACCTTATAGAATGGTTATTGTTTAGAGGGAAGTAACTATGTTTTCCAAGGGGTTACATGAGGGATAACATCATCCAAGAGAAGCACAATGGAAGTTTGAGTGGATACTTTGGGTTAAATAAGACCCTAGACCTAGTAGAGAGATTCTACTGGTGGCCTAAAATGTAGAAATATATAAGGAGGTATGTTGAGAAATATGGAGTATGTCAGAAGTAAAATGGGACATAATCAAATGAAGGTCTTTACCAACCATTTCCCATCCCAAATAGACCATGGGAGTGCATAAGTATGGATTTCATAGTGGTACTACCTAGGACACCAACTGGTTTGAACAGTGTGTTTGTGGTAGTAGACAGATTTAGTAAGATGAGTCATTTTGTTCCATGTAAAATAACACATGATGCTAGTTACATTTCCCACCTTTTCTTCAAGGAGATATTAAGGATACATATCTTGCCAATGAGCATAGTTGTAGACAGGGATGTAAAGTTTATGAGGAACTTTTGGAAAACCCTATGGAAAAGGCTTGGAACTAATCTTTCTCATAGTTTTGCATATCATCTCAAATGGATGGTCAAACAAAGGTAATAAACATGGTTCCTGGAAACTTGTTGAGTTGTTTAACCAAGGAATATGGGAAAGGATGGGAATAAGTTATTCCATGGGAATAATTTTCCTATAAGGATAGCAAAAATAGGAATACATGTAAGAGTCCATTTGAAATTGTATATGGATTACGTCCAAGAGGTGTTCTTAAGCTTAGAGACCTAAAAGGTTATGAATGGATTAGTGGACATGCAGATGATTTTTTTCAATCAATGAGAGATGTTCATGAGCAAGTAAGGAAGAAATTAATAGAGGATAATCAAAAGTTGAAAGCTAAAAAGGATGAAGAGAGAAGAGACTTACAATTTGAGGTAGGAGAATTGGTGATGGTATTCTTGAACAAGGATGGATATAGAAGGGTATACCAAGGAAACTATAGATGAAGGGTATTAGACAATATAAAGTGTTAGCCAAGTATGGCTCCAATGCCTACAAGATAGATCTACCCAAGGAGATGCCTATTTCTCAAATTTTCAATGTGAAGGACTTGATTCAATACAAAGGTCCAGATATAGATGGGGGAAAGTACATCATAGATGTGATTAAGGATGTGGAAGAACTCCAAGTACTTGATCAGATCAAGCCACATCTGGAGAGAATCATTGATTCAAGAGTGAAGAAGAAGATTAGAAGTAAGAATTATATGGATAATCTAGTCAAATGAAAATAATTACCTGAGTGAGAGGCTACATGGATAGCAGAGAGTGACTTTAAGAAACATGGAATCAACATGGAGTTTATCACAACACAGGTAACTTGATCTTATTGTTGTAGGGGGGGATGGTGAAGGAGAACCTTAAGGTCTTTTGAAGATCTTCAGACATTTTGGCTTATAGGTTGGTTTATTCAACCACCAAGGTAATACATACTAATTATAAATTCCCAATGTTCTTTTGGTGTGTGTTTAGATTCTAGTTTTTTGTGTGATCAATTAGGCTCTAGGGTCAAAGTCCTAGGAAAGTAAACAAAGGGTCAAAGTTTGAACAAGAATCCAAAATGGAGTGGCACATGTGATTTTGATGTTTTTGAGTGTTTTAAGGTCTTATTTAATATTTTAGAGTCAAATTGAACCATTGAGAGTAGTGGAATGTCAAAGTGGCAAAAGTTGTAAAATTTGCGCATGACAACTTTGCAACTTTGTAAAGTTGTCATGACAACATTTCCTAAAAACTAGTGAAATAGATTTAATGGTGTTATAATCCTAACCTAAGGGTCCAAACAAGTGGGGTTAGATTATATAAGGTCAAACAAACACTAATCTAAGGGTTGGAAGTGTTAGTGGATGTACTATTCTTTGAGAAGAAAAGAATTCACTGTATTTTTGTAACAAAGCCTTCATCCACTCATTTAATGGATTCAAAGGAGTGAACTAATGAATTGAGACTTTAATTTGTGTCATGTAATTAATGTGAGTGGCATTGGTTTAGTTTTTTGTACTACTGGTTATTATTTTGTAAATTTCTTCTATTTTACTTGTTCATTGTCTAGTTCAGAGCCAGTCTTGTAATTATGAACCCCACTTGAGTTCATGTGGTTAAAACTCCATGACCTATTAGAATCAAGTAGGGGACCCTGTATATATCATAAAAAAAAATTTTGGAGTCGTTGTGTGTAGGGGAATTAATTTTTCCATCAAGCCCTAGGTGAGTGCTGAGGCATTCTGGTTAGAGGCTTGTGGAGAACAGTAGCAAGAAAGCTTGCTAATTGGATTGGTTTGAACCAATAAATGGTGGGATCATGTAGGGGTATGTGTCTTTGATAAGTAAATACACAAATAATATTGGAGGAGTTGATTGGATCACCTAATGAATGCAAAGAAACCAGACTAGTTCACATGTCCTTTAAACCCCTAAAAATAGGGGTTTAGTGAAAGTCCTATGTACGGACAGGGTGGGGGTCTAAAAAATAAAACATCCTAGAGCCTAGGTTGGACCTATGAAGAATCCATAATTGGTTTAGATGGTTATTAATGATAGTTTAGAATAAATCCAAGATTTTAGTGTTTAGGAGGGCTAATTAGGCCAAAAAGGCTACAAGGCCTAAAATCTTGAAAAGTATGAACTCGATTAGAAAACTTTAAAAGAAATCATCCAAGTGGATAAAAATTTGTTGAAAGTGACCTAGGAATGGTCAGGATTCCCATTCCTATTTCCAAGAGCATTTATGGGAGAAAGGTGTCTCAATAGAGCCCATGGGTGCATTGTTGGATTGAGAGAGATAATAGAGTGAATTGAAGTTAGTGGTGAGTTCTAAGGGAAGTAGGGGATCATAGAGTTGTCCTATAGATAGGGTAGAGAAAGATACCCTACAAATACCAAATAAAGGTCTTATTTAGAGAAAGAGTTCTCTTGTGTTTAGAGATCCCCATCATTTTAATTTTTAGTTTCTATCCATCTTACCAAGCATTAATTAAGCTTTGAATGCAGACTCAAAATTGCTAGGATTAGGAGAATAATTGTCAAAATTGTCCAACTCAAAAATTGTAAGCCTTCCAACCAATGTATCTAGAGTTATATCATTACTGCACCGTATCTCTTGAATATCTGAAACTCTTATTGCATAGATAGAAAGTAAAGATCTAAATACCTTACTACCACTATTTTGTCTTCAATTGTTCCACTGACATCTCTGATGGCACTAACACTTTTCTTGATTCTTTCTCTGTACTTTGTAATGTCTTCTCCTTCTTTCATTTTCATCTGATCAAACTGACCTTTGAGACTTTCTTCTTTGGCTCTCTTTGCATTTACATCTCCTCCATGGATATCATGCAGTTTGTTCAACATATCAGAGGCACTAGTGCAGTCCTTGACTTCATCAAATTCTGAATAGCTGAGTGAAGAATCTATATCAATCATCATTACGATATGATTCTTCATGTCCACCATCTGATCCATGGACAAAGGTCTCAGTGGTTCCACATATTTGTGGTCCAATAATTGCAAACCAGTATCTCCAATAGTAGATAGATGTAGCCTCATCAACTCTTGCAATGAATCAAAGTTTTATTTGTTAAGATTGGGAATCTCCCTTCTATAAAAAATCTCTGATATTTAGCTTAGGCCTTGAAACCTTCCCTAAAAGAACCAAAATCTCTGATACCAATTGTTGGAAATAGGTTGAGTAACTGAGAGGGGAGGGGTGAATCAATTACCATAAAAAATATCCAAGTCCCTTAGATGTCTTAATCAAACGTATAACTATTACTCAGTTAATAAATATATTATGATGTTACTTGATTAACAAAGCAATATTAAGATATTAACTATGATTATTCTTTAGCGATTAAGTGCAAAAACATAAAACATAAAACAAATAAATTGTACACAGATGAAACCAAGATTTAACATGGAAACCCAATTTGGGAGAACCACCAATTGCAACTAGTTACTATTTTTCACTCTTATCAAGTGAGCCCTATTAGGAGCCAACCTTGTTAAGGGTTACAAAACACACTGTTAGGTGTGACCCAGTTAGAGGATTTAATCACCCTGCTAGGAGTGACCTTGTATGAGGTCTTCAAACACTTCAATATAGAAATGCCACCTTATTAGAGGATTTATGAAAGACATTTAAGTCGACTCTATAAAGATATTTGGATCACTGCTACAATGGTTAGAGAGTAACAATGGATTGACCTGTTTGAAGAAGCAACTGTCTTTGCTGATTCAAATCTCTATTCTAGTTTTAAATTTAATCCTCACTGATTGAATATTCTATTGCAGCTCGGTCTGGATGTTCTGTCCTTAATCAGAATTCCATCTTATCTTGCCTTTTCTCTTTATATAAAAAAATCTACCACTTCTCACTTACATATTCAATCAAAACTTGACCTTGTGTATATATATATGACAAGCCTTGTCAAGTTGACTTGAATAACCTTCCAAAAATATAATAAAACTTAAATCCATCAGCTGCATATAACCAATTAAACATAAATTATAAACTGTTGTTAGTCGGCTGACACTAAATGGTTAACTCGATTAACACTATAATCCTTTAATGCCCGACCTTATTGTATTGACCGAGTGAACTCGGTTAGAACTAAAAATCACTTTGGATGAGATATGAGTCTTCTTCAATGCCTGAGAGAGCTTGGCATACACTGAATGTGCTCGGTTAGGTATAGACATTTGTGTAACATCTCTACATTTGTGTATACATCAATGACAATACACAATTGAATACTTGTCTTCAACAAGGATAAGGGTAATAACCCTTACAACTCTAGGATATGGAAGACAAGATTATTCCTCCTTTTGGTGTCCTCCAAATGGTGAAGGCGATGTTGATGTATTCATTCTGCCTCATGAAATGGGTTTTCCAGGAAATTAAAATCCTCAATCTTAGTTTTCGCTCACTCTCTGCCAAAGTTAATCTTCTTCAAGGGAATTTGGATACTGGGACAGCTAGGATGGAAGTCTAAAATGAAAAAGAGGATGAGAAAAACATGAAGGATATGCAGGACAAAATGCAAAATTTGGAGAACACTCTTAAGAACAATATGTTGGATAATAACTGTAACATAAGAAAATAGATATTGTTTTGATTTTAGGGTTTTCTATTAACCTATATTACATTTGAAAGATTTATTTGATTGTTTATTGAAATGTAGGGGTAAATAACTTGCTCTCCTTCTATCCTTAGATGTAAAAATTGAAAGATCCAATTTGATTAATCCAAAATGCAAGAATCAATGCATAAATGAATCAACCATTTAGAAGTAAGGACAAAAGGAAGATCTTAAGTAACCATTTAAATATTTGAATGTGTAATTTATTTAGATAGATAAATAACCTTAATTGAAATAGATAGGAGAAATGTACTAACCTTGAAATATTGCAAATCTGAAGACTGCTATTTTTTGAAGCCTGTGTTGAGTTTCTGGAAAATCTAAGACCAGATCTGGAATAGAAATGTAGAGACAAACAAAACCCAGAAATATTTTCCATTCTAACATAGTTCCAATTTGTAACCTCAAGTCAATGTCACCATTGACCCATAATTTATGATTCTGACCTAAGGCAGAACAGACCTAAAAAGTCTCAGACTGAAATTATGTTTTTGGATCCCGAAAGGTTGCCAAAAAGGGTATCTGAATCTACACCTTGATATGTTGTTCCAAACCTGTACCTAGAAGAAAAATGGTTTTTTTTTTGGGGGGTAGGGGTTTTCCTTGGTAAAACCCCAGTTTTGGAATTAACCCTAAATTATAATTGAAATTGCATAAATAAAAATGAATTAAATGCACAAATTCACCTTGCTTGTAGAAGTCCTTGTGACGGATTCGAGTCCATGAATCCACAAGTATGTATGCACCAAAAAGGATGTAGAATGTAAAATGTAGAATGTAAGAAGTATTTAATCAATTTCTTGTTGATCTTGAACACCAATCTTGAATGAGTTTTTGAATTGGAAGAGGCCTAGAGGAATGTGGATGGAGAAATCTTCAACAAGAGGGCGCCATGGAGCTTGAATCCTTCAATGGCCACCAATGGATCTCCTTGATGAAAATGAGTGCTTGATAATGGATGAATGCTTCAAAACTTGCTTCTTTACCTTTGGATCTCACTCATCTAGTCTTTGAATTCTTGCATTTATGCTTAGTTGATCATGGTGAGAGAATTTGAGGAGAAAGCTTCCTTTTATATGAAACTAGGGCTCAATCCTGTAGAGAGGCTGACATAGGATAATTAAATTCCAATTGGACCCATGCTCCTAGAAGAGGACCTATATTAAATATAATTTAAGATTTGTTGTTTCGAAGACCGAAACAGCCAACCCGGAAGCGGGAATCAACTTTTTCCAAAGACTGACATTCAAAAACCCTGAAATTCTAAAATTTGAATCTCGGGCCTAGAAAAGGTTGATTGTGACCTAGGTCAAGGTCAAGGTCGATCTTGACCCTGAGGTCAAAGTCCCATTTTTTTAGTCTAGGGTGCCATAAATAAGTTGGAAAAAGAGGAAATGGGGCAGAACAGGGGGATGAAGCCAGATCAATGTCAAGAACCCATTCAAGGTGCTTGACATGACCCCAAACCACTTACTCAGAAGGCTAAACTAGTCTACCATGGAAGTTCTTCCATTTTCTAACTATACAATAACCTTTTTATGGGTTCTATGATGGAATGCTTCAATACCATCAAGTCTAAGTTGGATGCTAAGTATCCGAATGTGAAGCTTAAAGATGACAAATATGATGCAGGTTATGCAGGTCTAGGAAAGCGTTCACGGTCAGCAAAAAAAGAAAATGATCCATGATAGGATCCTAGAGCTTTCAGATATTAATGCAATCATCATGAAGGTGTCTAAGGATAAGAAAGAGGTAGATGAAACTCTTCTAGAGTTTTCCTAGGTCTTTTTTTTCCCCTGTTTCTATGCTAGTTTGGTTTTAGGTTTTCTGTTGCTGAGTGTTGTTGTTGGTTTTTGGTTTTTTGGATTTTTGTGTTGGTTCTAGGTTTAGTGGGCTGGTTTCCCATCCTATTTCAGTTTAGTGGGTTTAATGTCTATTCTTTTTTGTAAGGATTGTAAGGGGTTTTAGATCCCCCTAAAACCTTTTTTTACTAGTAATAGATAAACTAGGAACATTATTCACAATTGGGACCATGAGAATTTTATTATCTTCTATGTTGGATTACTATAGGGTCTTAAGTATAAGTTATTGTTATGATATGCAAGAAATTAAAAAGGAGAATAGGAGGATGAGGAAACTTTAGCACTAAACCAACTACCTCTTGGATAAGTATAAATTTAACCATTTTTAAGGAAATATAGCTTTATTATTTGATATCCATTTATTTATGAGTTTTATCATTTTGGATCCCTAATGAGAGTTTCTTGATAATTTTCCATGTTAGATCAACAAAAATAAACCCCCATGGTCTATACCCTTGAGGTGGGGGCCAATAGGATGCATTATAAATCTCAAGTAATTCATTTAACCCTCCAAAAGTCCACATTAAGATGAGTGATGTGTTTGGAGGATTGGTTGGGTTAGATGGAGTAAGGGGATGGGTTGTCCTCATTTTTATCCAATCTTAAATCAGTAAAATACCTCATAAAGGATAGGATGGAAAGGTGACAAGGATAGGATGGAAAGGTGCAAGTTTCACCTCCCCATACAATTATTCCAAATTAATCTTCCTTATATTGAGTGTGGGAAGGGTGAATAGGCTGTTATCCACTTCTTTATTTTGATAATTCTTGAAGAATTTGGAGAAAGAATAAATTTTGAGAGAAGGGAGTCTTGCATGAGGAGGTGGAGACCAATGATGCATAAATTTAGAGAGATAAGTATTCCCTACTATCTCAATCCATCTTACATATTTTTTGAAAGATAAAGGTAGAGTTGGAAGGTTCATCTATAGTTGATAGAAATAAAATCTAATATGAGATGTTTAGTGATTAGAAAATTCTATATTTATGTGAATCGTATTAGTGGTCATGTGAGAAGTTGCACATATGCTATCTTTTATAATTTTCAAATATTTGAGAAGACTCCATAAATCTAATATGGGTCTATTATAGTTTACTTTCTTAGGGGTATTACTAGAGCACCTGCGGTTGCATGACACCATTACAGAAGGGTGGAGAGCAAGACCTTCTATCATATTTTTCCATTTGCATAAATCTAAGATGACCTCTTGAATATTTAAAATTAATAATTGAAGAAAAGGTTATTTCTTAATGCCTTAGTGGAGAATTAATTGTGTAATGAAATAGAAAGTCATAATGATGTTAATTTTGCTTTGGAATACCATAATGAGGGATGTATATCTGTGCTCAAATGCTAAAATAGAGGAAACTTCATGTTTTCTTTAAAATTTGAATGAAAGAATGGGTTAATGTGCTTAATATTGTATGGTCAGAATATGTAATGGGTTTGTATACTTGAAAACATTATTGGAAGAAATGAGTATCCATACTTAGCATAATACTAATCAATATTAGTTGTTACTTGATGTTTTATGACAAACCACTACATAAATGACACCACTTATTTTAAATGTAATATGTTTATATGTAATCTTCACTTGAAAGGAAAGTAGTCATGCATTTAAATGGTGACTCATGATGATAAAATAATTCATATAAAATTCAAAATGCTTAAGAATGAAATAAAATATTTCAATATAGGGTATTTGAATGTGGAGCGGGATATTAAAAAGGTTTTATTTTAATCTTATGAATTTTTTTTGAATAATTATTTAAACTATGAACAAAGAGTTATTTAGAAGAGTATTATAGCTGCCAAATTTTATTTCCTTATTTCTATTTCCTAATAAGATTGAATGCTACATCTATGGGAAAGTACTAATGTCCTTATTACACATTATTATAAGGTGAATCCTATCTTATAAAAATTGAGAACAAATGTAGACTTCTTATATGCTTATTTCAATTATAAGAGAGTTAAATATTTCTTTTGTAATAAAACTAGTCATGAAGAACATGAATGCATGAAAGAATAGATTGTGCACCTCACTTTTCTACTCAAAAAGAATAATATTGAGGTAAGTGATTCTATCAAAGCATCTTATTCAAATTAGGATATTACTAAGGACAAACAAAAAATGAAAGGAAAGGTCTTTTTTCTCAAGTGATTATAGATTCTCGTGATACATGTCATAAGGGATCTCATTCAAATCCTAATTTGTCATGCCCAAAAGTTGGGCAAAAACACAATAATTTTTTTTTTAAAACCCACTAAAATGAATGGTTAAACTACCTCAAGGGTATAGAAATGCATGCAAAATCGTGCAGAGGTGAAATAGTAACCAGAAGGGTCAAACCGGATAGGATATCTCTTAGCACTATCCTACAAGGATCCCTAATTGAAAACTTAGATCACTACGCAAATCAAGATAGTTGACCAAAAGTCAACCTAAGGTGGCCAAAAGTCAACTACACTCTGAAATACATGAAAGGATGCTACAAGGATAGAATAAGTCCTTGGGAAGGCCTAGACATGCAAATCGAGATGGTTGACTAGAAAGTCAACTAATGTTGAATAAAAAGTCAACTATCTCTGAAAGTTGTGAAAAAGAAACCCTAAAGTCTAGAGAAAGTAGGGAACACCTGGTTTGAATATCGAGGCAAACAATCAAAGGTTGCCCATGGTTGACCAAAAGTAAATTGTGCACGAAAAAGGTCAACGAGAAATGAAAATGTCTAAAAAGGGGATAAATCAACACCACAAGGGATGGTTTTAAACCGCATATCAATAAAAAATAAAATTAGCTAATAATTTAAATAACGTGTTAAATATTCCCTAAAAAATCCACTTAATAAATTTTCCCTTTATTTAAAACTTAAAATCCTGATATTAAAATTAGCTATCATAGCTTAAAGTTTATAATTTTAAAAAATAATCCTAATGTTGAAATAATAATTAAACCAATATAACTTACCTTTAAATAAAAGTAAAATTTAACCCATTTAATTTGCATACAGTAAGTATGTACTTTAAATTATAATATCATATAATCAATTAAATCAAATCTTATTAATTTTTACTTCTTTTTTTTTTTTACCAACTAATTTAAATCTAATTTTTAACTTTAAATATACCAAGGTAAGCTTAATGCTATATTTTTTTTAAATCATTTAATCAACTCGAATTAAAAATCTATTTAATAAAAATCTAAATTACTAACAATTTAAATGTAATTTACTAATGGGTAAATTTAATCAAATAAAATCTGATTTTATCCTACATAGAATCTAATCTAAATCTCTTAAAAACTATATTAATAATAAAAAAACAAATCATATCTAAAAATTATATCTATAGTCTAAAAGCATCTTTGCAAGGAAAGTCTATTGAGTGACTTAAACTGGAAAATTCTTGTATACATACATATCCTAAAGCACCCATATTAAAAATCTAAATTCAATCTTATAACCCAGAACATTGTATAATATTGAAACCCTAGCGATGAAATCTTTTGCTGCACAGGAATGAAGAAAGGGAGGGTCAGTGACGGAGAGTGTCACATACAGGAGGCAGCATAATTATTTTTATTGCCACATGGCAGCTTCACGTAGGGGGAGGGCCAAGCAGTGGTGGCCGTAGGCAGCGACACCACTGCCCAAGGTGGTTGGCATCAGTGTGGGAAGGGGACGTTGGGACGACAGACCCTCCCCACTATGCAAAGCACAGAGGGTGGGTTGTTTCCTGTGTGATTCCAACCCTAGGGTTTCTGTAGGTGGGGAGGGCTTTGGCCCCCAAAAAAAATTGATTATTTTTCTATTTAAAAAAAAAAAAAACTTGCATCATTTTTTTTGTTTTAAAAA
Source organism: Thuja plicata (assembly GCA_018584345.1). Lineage (NCBI taxonomy): Eukaryota > Viridiplantae > Streptophyta > Pinopsida > Cupressales > Cupressaceae > Thuja > Thuja plicata. Next base: position 1,167,798 of record MU223489.1, on the reverse strand, counting down.
TTGATTTTCTATATATATATATATATGAAATATGTAAACAACAATGAGAAGATAAATTTTACACTAGTAAAACAAGGGCATGCTACCCATATTCTTTTTCAATTTTATTGCTTAGTTATAAAGTAGAATTTATTCCTAATACTTTGTAGGAAGCTGAATTTTGATTTGGGAAAAAATAAATTCAAAAAACATTTACACCACCGCCCAAGGTGGTCGGCATCAGTATGGGAAGGGGACATCGGGATGACAGACCCTCTCCATTGTGCAAAGCACAGAGGGTGCGCCGTTGCCCGCATGACTCCAACCCTAGGGTTTCTGCGGGTGGGGAGGGCTTCGGCCCCCTGAAAAATTGATTATTTTTCTATTTTAAAAAAAAAAACTTGCATCATTTTTTTTTGTTTTAAAATTGGTTTGTTTTAAAATTAAAATGTCTAATAAATCGATTATTGCTCTTCTAGCTTTGTGTTATGAACCTTCTCGTAATGAAATCTACTTGTATAAAATATTGAAGTTACTTATACACTTTTATTTTGTAAAAGTTACAAAAGGGATAATTTAGTAAGGTATTTTAACAACATAATTTCTCCAAAATTCTCCAATTTATATAATAAATATTGTTACCTTATTGATGGTCTTTCATGGCAGAATATAGCTTAGGAGTTCAAAATTAGTATAAGATTTACAATTTCATAATGGTTTCAATACAAGTTGGAACAATGAAGGACTCAAAAAAATGAGGGTTACAAAACTTTCTCAAGGACTCAAAACATTCTCTGAATAAATGAAAATCCTTATTACATCATAGGTTACAATTGACAGTTTTCCAGTCATACCCATCTTTCACATAAGGGTATCTTGCAACTTTTGCTTCCACCAAAAACCTAATTCAAGACAAGGTTGACCATGGAGGCTCACCTCCCAACCTAGGCCTTTACAAGGCTACCCCTAAGCTTTGGGATCCAATATGGAATGGGATACAAGCATACAATACTCATCTTTCATAAAAATAACACTCACAAAAACTCACAAATAAGAAAGCTTCCCAAAATAGGTTTGAATTTTAGGAAGGTCTCCAAGAGGCCTTCCTAAAAATAGGGGTAGCAATAGACCTCATAGTAGGAGAAAGCCAAGCATTAGAATAAAAAAAAAAGCCACATATGGACCTGATATGACCATCTCCACAGGTTGTAGTCATGAAATAACCTCCTTATGCCCCCCCAGGTGCCCTTAGGCCCTGCTTAGCATTAGTATCATGAAACCCCAAGTTTTTCCCTCCACATATGGGAGACTCTACACTAAACTAGAATCATTTCCTACTACCCCTTCAAGTTTACTCTTCCCTACAAAGGGTGAGTGTGCCTTGAAGATACCCATTCAAAATCCAACACAAAATAAAAACACCATAAAAACAAAACAATAAATTTTAACTTTGAAAATAACTCTAAAAAATACATAGGAATCCATTAATGGAGTTTCAATCTCAAGAAAACTAAAGAACCAAGAAATCTATCACTAAAGAAGACCAACCTTGAATCCAAGATTAAAATGAAATGTGGGTTGGTGTTGAGCTATCCTTCCCAAAGCTTCTTCTCTAAAAGGTCCATCAAACTGAATGTCTCTAAGGGTAGAGAGTGGGTGAACACTCAACTCATCATCAATCCTTCCCTAAATAGGCAAACCTCCAAGGCTAACCAAAGGAGTCAAGACCATAACAATCCCTAACTACCCACTTGCCTTAAATCTCCATGGGTGGAGTCAAATAAAACTTGGGGAGAAGAGAGGTTAACCAAGGTTACAATCCTCTTCAAAATTCTCTCAAGTCTGAACATGACACTTTATAGGTGCAATAAATGAGTTTAGAGGTTCATTAATGACTTAAAATGAACCCTCACCCCTAGGGTACCAAGTTGGGTAGCTAAAACTTACCCTGGTTACCTTCTGGGAGCCCAAAACACCCTCCTAAACTACCCCTACAGTGAACCCACGGATTTCTAAGTCAAGTTGACTATCTAGAAACTTCTAACCTTGGGGTAAGCTTGGGTACTACTCCAAGGTATCCTTTGTTAACCCTAATCTTAACCATGGTTCCCTTTACTAGCCATGTCAACATTAAATTTCAACAATTGCCAAATTTGGCACAATGAATTAAAACAAAAGACATGACTTATTCACATTTAATAATTACTAATCTAAATACACACCTGCAAACCACATTTATGAATAAAACACAGATACAATGAGGTCCATGTTTCTTTTTATAAATAGGACCTTGGAATGTGTGAAATAATACATAGGTTCCAATACTGGGTCCCCGATTTAGATCCATGGTCAACTTTCCCTGCACACTCATTGCACACATTAGTAGGTCCAAAATAGGATGATATAAAAGCATAACAATGATAACAATGATATAAAAGCATAACATGATAACAATGATATAAAAGCATAACATGATAAACATGTGATACCTCAAGTGTACCCTAATTACATAATCAGGTACTGAATACATAGCATAGGATTCAATAGATCCTTGAATACATAAAACTCTTTGATAGTCAAAGTATGTCTAAGCATAAAACTACTGAAAGCATGAATAACAAAACAGTAAAACTATGAGAGTCTAATGTAGGCCTCACACGATTCTATTCCTCATACTTCAGATGATTAAGTAAATGATAGTCATAATCATGTATATTTTTAGGAAGGGCCTCATGTTCTTCAAGGTGTACAGTCTACATTAGTAACATCATCATTCTTTATGGGTGCCTTATAGGCTTCTTCATTTTTTGCTCTCTTTTAGAGGATAGATTTTTTCCATTGGGTTTTCTATCCTTCTCCACTTTATTAGAGATTCCATTGTACATGGGCACCTGATCAAGAAAGTAGGCGGGACTCATTTATTATCTTGTCCTCCTAAGTTATATGTAAGGAGGGGTGCTAGTGTAATTATTTATTTTATTACACTTAGGGTTATTAAGCATACTTAGTCATCCATAGTTGTTTGACACTTTTCAACATAATTCATCATCTTTTAGGATTCTAATAAAGATGTGTTGAGTTCATTTTGATAGATCATCCTAGTGTCTTTAGCAATATTTCCACCACTCCATTTCATCCCTCCTTTCATGGTTGGACTTGGTTGCACCTATGCCTATATGTACTTGACCTAAACATTTAATCAAGTGGTCAACTTTGTGCTCTCATTTGTTATTGTTCTTAAATCTAATCTCTTAGATCTTGAGAAATATTATAATTAGTAATTTATTCAATTACTGGTTAGTTTTTCTTTCATTTTTAGGCATAATGAGTAATTTTTATAAACCAACAAATTTTTGGTGACTTTGATTGTGAAACAAAAGATCAGTGTTTTGTTCACCAATAAATTTGAGAGTGTCTCCCCAAGGACATAGGTTGGCAACTCTATGTTTTATTTAAAGATATCTTTAGTAGTATAGTTCTAATTTAAGTTATGGCTTTGATTGTAGCCTAGCCATGGGGATCTCAAATTGGACCTTTACCTTTTCCCCGATACACAATCTTACCTAAAAGATAAGGAAAATACTTTCTAAAGTTTGCTATAGATAAGACAAAATATTCTAATCATCACATTAAATCATTTACTATTGCCTATAGAATTCTTTGAGTTCAAGAAGAAGATGTGTTTGTGCGATTTTTTGTTGGAACCTCATTGGAAAAGTGACACAATAGTTTTAGAATTTGAAGTATGGATGTATTACCATTTGGGACAATTTAAAGGTAACATTTCTTGAAATATTTAAAATGAAAAAGAAACAAGATGAACCTATTAGAGATTTTATAGAAAGATTTAATTGGTGTTTTGGAAATATTCCCCAAGAGTATCAACAAACTATAAATAATAAGTTGCTTATATTCATTACTACATTACATCCCAAGGTTAAATTCATGTTGAAATGTAAAAAGGTGCAAAGGTTGAAAAATGCACAAAATAAATTTGTTGAAATAGATGATGATATGATCACGACTAGAAATAAATGCATAAGGAAATGTGCTACAAAAATTATAGAATTTTAATTTCTCTTCCAAAATAAGAAATTTTAGTCAAAAAAGAAGCTTTTACAAAGAATATTGTTGAAAAAGGAGAAAAACCAATGTATCCTATATCCTCTTGTCAAAACCTAATGGTTTTTAATGAAACATATTTCAAAGAATCTTTTAAAATTGAGGTCTCCAACTCTGACATTGCAAGGAATTTATTATATATATGTTGATGAAGTTGAACCCTGTAAAATTGCAAATAATCATTTCACTCAACTAGAAGAATTAGTGACTTTCCTAGCTACAACCTCTATTCAAAAGAAGTTTGATTTCATGTGTGATGATGAATTAAACAAAAAGTTTTCTTGAGAAATTTTCTTTCTCAGATTTTGAATCTTTCACATTTGGAATTTTCGATGCAATTTTAGAATTCTTTTTAATCGAGCATGCATGAGAAACAAGCATAGATAATAAATTTGTAGCTCTATGTAGCTAGAGGGTGTCTCTCATGTTGGTAGACAAAAGTAATATAAATAATTTCAATTGATTTGAAAGCATAATGATCAAGAAATGTTGCAATCTGAGTGTATAGAAAATCATAAAGTTGTTGGAAAAACAAATTGAATTCAAAGAATCATCAACTATTGTAGCTCACATGTAATCTAATTTTGAGACAATCAAATTCAAAGATGAAAATTATAACAATAAGCCATACTTATAGGAAGTTGTTAGAATGTGATGTTGATGCTATCATTTTTTTTGTCATTAATGTTTTTTGTTGATGTCAGCATATCTAATGATTTGAGCTGGATTGGATGTTTTTGTGATATGGTAGAATCTTATTCAAATGGTATGCCATAGAGATTTATCTTTAGTTGTGTAAGTGCTTCCCATCTATCTTGCAATATATTGTGGTTTACTTCTTTAGGCCTGGTCCTATCAGGGAAGTGGATTTTGTGCTTCGGTTCAAGTATTTGCATTTTAATGTGTAGATCCTATTCATTCATTCTAAAGAGAATGGTGATGGTGTATCATGCTATTTAAAGTGATCTGTATTGTGTTGAATGATGTAGTCCACATTTCATTCCTTACCACCATGGGAATGTTTCAATATGACCTATTTCAAATTGGCTTAGGTCAACCTTGCTGTTGACATGACTTGGTATAAAAGAGGGATGATTCTTTTTATTATGGCATGCTTCTATTCGAGAAATATGTGAAGTAAATGTGACACTAATAAGGAAATATTTATGTATTGATGAGTAAGTGAGTTGGTTCAAACTGGTAGTTGACTATTACATCATTTATGTGTTACTAATTATTGGTGATAGTGATTTTAGTGTTGGATTCATTTTTTTGATATATTTTGGTAGTAAGACAATTTGTAGTAGTGAGCCTATTTATATCGAAAATGAGCCTCTTTATATTTTCTAGGTAGTTAACCCGACTGACAGTGAGCCTTACTTGTGAAAACAAGCAGTGAGCCCTTGTTAAAATTTTCTTAATTGGTGTCACCTTAACCAATGTTCTTTTCATGAGAATTAATTTCTCTATGATTTTTCTCATCTTGGGTTTCCACGTAATTTCGGTGTTCATGGTGTTGATTTTTTATGCTTTCATGTTCATGTCTGGTATGAGTTTCTGATTTTTTTAATTATTTACTAGTTTAATAAAGTTTATGAAAATAATTTTACTATAAATAATTCACTCCCACTCTCGTTTATTCATTTTATTCAACAATTGGTATTAGAGCTTTAGTTCCTTGGAGAGAGCTTAACTTCTTGAGGTAGATCTTATGACATACAAATTGTCTATTCTTATATTTGATGGACTTGATTACAATTTATGGAATGTAAAAAATAATAAGATAAATGATTTCAATCAGCTACACTACTTAGAAATGTCTAGAAACAAATAAATTTTTACCTAATTTTGGCCCTACTACTCAACTAGATGATATTTCAACCTATGAAGAAAATGACAAAGGTATGCAATTTTTAGTGCTTTATCCTTTAAAATAAGTTGTGGGTGATCCCACAATAGTGGGTTACACTTTTTTGGAGGAAGAAATTCCTCACAAAATCTGCAAGGGGGAGGATTTAGTCAAGTACATTTGATAGAAAGGACTTGATTGTTTCGATCAAAACATTCTTAATTTCGATCAAAACATTCTTAGTTTCGATCGAAACATTCTTAGTTTCGATCGAAACTACCTTTTTGCTTAGTTTCGATCGAAACTAACTAGTCAAAATTTTGCTATTTTTTTTGCCCATATGCATGTTAAACTAAGAAAGTAATTTTGATAGAAAGTAGTTTTGATCGAAACTAATTAGTTTCTATTGAAATCCTCTAAATAGAGGCCATTTGGAGAGGCTAACAAAAATCTATAGTTTTCATGGCTTCGGGGCTCAAGCACGGGGCTCAAATAGAAGAATGGGGAGACATCCTTTTTCATCACTCAAGTACTTTGAACGAGCTTTCTAACAAATATAGATTTTACAAATTTTGAATTAATTAGGTCTATGTATTTTGACGTGCATCGGATCTAGGTTTTTTATCGAATATAAACTTCCAGGTTTGATGTTCAATGAAAAATAGTAGAAAATAGAAAAAAAATTGAAAAATAATAGTGCCCTCTGTCTTCGAGTCTTCTTTCTATCAATTTTTTTTTTTTGAATTTTGATAAGTACACAACAAGTTATCAGCTACGCAGTCAAGGTATGTTAAAATTACGGTTGACTCTACTTCAAATGTTCATAGAATATGCAATAATCATGATAATGTCATCAAACCAATTTCATTCCCTCCGTATGGATGTTAGAAAACCAAATTTGAAAGAAGCGCATTGATATCTATTTTAGAAAAAAAGTTATGTTCTATGAAGTCATTGTACCTTTTTGAAAATGACATTTTCAGCAACATAGTAGTTTTAGTGGGAGAAAAAAAAACCATTAAAATCAATTCAAAATATATATATATTTAGAATCTAGACAAAAAATCCTAAAAGACTCTAGTTTACTTCATCTTTTGATTTCAAACAATTTAATGATAATATGCATCCGAATGTGAAAAGTTTTCTCAAAATGTAGACTTTAATGTCTGTTTAGGCAAAAAAGTGTAACCCACTATTGTGGTATCACCCTTGTCTAAGGTTATTTTGTTGAATATTGCCTATGAAATTTTGCAAAACTTAAAAGAGTTGTATGAAGGGAATGATAGAGTTAAGTTATCTAAGATATTAATTTCTAAGTATCAATATGAGAAGCTAAGAATGGAAGAAGGTGAAGATATTGCAAGTTACTTTTAGAGGGTTGACAATGTAGTGAATGAATTCAAGGATCAAGGAGGTACAATCATTGTTGAATATGTGATGGAGAATATCTTGATGACCTTATCAAAGAGATACAATGAAAATATATTGGCTTTTGAGGAATATCCAAAGAAGTTTACCAAGGAATAGTTGTTTGGCACACTGAGCATGTTCGAGTTGCCAAAATTGGAAAAGAAAGAGAGAGAATCTTAGACAACCTTCAACACTAAAAATATAGAGGAAGATCCAAATGATAATGATTCATATGAGATGGAAGCAAAATTTTCACGTAAGATGAAGAAAAGTAATAAAAAATACAAAGGTATATTACCCCTTATATGCTTTATATGTGAAAAGATTGGTCATTTAGCAACTATGTATCTGGCAAAGGCAAATTGACAGAAGTTTAAAACATTCAATAACAAGGCCTACAATGTTAATGAAGATGCTAGTATACCATATGATGAATCAAATCAATAATAATGTTTGTTTTTTGTATAATAAGAGAACACTATATTTGATATTTCTAACATTTGCATGATATTTGATGATAATACTAAGACTGCATCATTTGTTAGAAGAAATAAGAATGAATGGTCTTTTATAGTAGATGCTCAAATCATATGACTGGTGATAAAATAAAGTTTGTAACTCTTGAGAGCTATGATCGTGGTCCTATTAGTTTTGGTGATGATAAGGTAACATATATTGTTGGAATCAGCTCTATTATTTTGGAATAACTGATTCACCACACCTCTCAATTATTTTGCTTGTTAAATAGAATCAAGCAACCATCCAATATTGACATCTTTCCATTATTAAGGTGAAACTGTTACAATTTTACCTCATAAGATATCCCATGAGACATTTAAATTAAAAAAAAATATTTAAATGATGGACGAGTTAATGACTTAAGCAATTGAATTTGATGATGTATGTTTTGTGAGAAAATATCCAAAAGATTCAAATTCAAATAATAATGTTTTTGAAAATTATCCTCACAATTTTTGTGAAGGATTCCCCATTATAATATTTGTTTATTTCTCAAGGAATCATACTAAAAATACATGTATTCTTAGTGTATATTTAGACCACCTGAGATAACACAATGTCAACACATTATAGTGGGTTTTATAAATTTATAACTTAGGATATCTTTTTGGATTCAATTTTTTATTGGAAGAAATTTTGCAAGACATCATTGTTGGATCTTTTCTCACAATGGTCGTGAGCTGGCAGTTGAGAATGATGCTTTTTTTTTTTTTTTTTTCTTGTAAGTCACTTTTCTACACTATAGATATTGCTCTCAGTATTTTGATGGATTTGCATGATCAATTTTGGGCATACTTTGTGGTAGGGTCTTATGATCGTGTATATATTTAGGGATTTTTGTGTGTGGTTAGTTTGGTTTCCCTTTTTTTTCCTAGTTTTGGAATTTTCATTTTTGGCTTGTGCTTAGTTCCCTTGTATCTTTCTGCAAGCAACACCATGTACTCACGCTATCACTTTGACCTTGCTACCCAATGAATTACAACACCAGCATAAATACTAGAGGTTTCATAGATTCTCTACATCTTATTCAGTCCTTATCCCCCTTCAAGTCATTTTGTTACTGTAAATTTTAAAATTCCTCTTTCTCCTTTTTTAAAACTAAGTTATGGTCCACATTTCGCACTTAGTTGGTACCATCCCTCCAATTTTTCATTTATCAATCATCATGATCTAATAGTTCTTCAATCAACCAAATCTCATGACCTTTATCAACATCGCCTAATACTACATAGTTATATGGAAGCTTGCAATAGTCTATGAACAAGTATTATTTCTTGAAAAAATATAACTTTACAAATTATTATGAACATGAATGGTCTATTTGACATGCAAGAAATATGTAAAAATGTAGTCAAAGCCATCATGGTTCAGGTATTATAGATAGAAAGATTTTGAGAGACATATTTATGAAGTGTGATAGCATAGACTCATGCTTATAGTAAACATTGGCAAACCTTTTTTAATAATATCTTTAGAAAACACTGCAATGCCTATAGATGTTGAAATGCAAAGAACAAATCTTAAAAATTTATAGTCTTCAATTAATCAAAATTTATACCTTATAAAATAATTTCATTAATTAGAGTTTGGAAAGTTCTTGAATCTAGTTATTTTTTGGGTCCTATCATGGTTCGTAAATAATATAAAGCTTTTAGTAATGTTCAATAAGTTTCCAAACTATTGTAGACTCGACTTCTCTTTTAAATGAAATTGTGTAACGGGATTTGTAGTCGAAGGTTTACACATTTTATGAACCATGTCTTGCAATTCTAATTGCATCTCGACTCCGTCACATTATCTGAAGAATATTCAAACACTCAACTATCCTTATAATACTGCATATAAAGTGTGGAAATCACCACTATTCCACAAATATTGTTTTTTATTAGAGTCAGTAGGGAGAGGGACCTAATCCCATAAAAATAGAGTAAACACTAAGAAATAAAATTGGAATCCCTACTCGGGGCCATCAAACTTTACGATCACTACTACTGATGTTACCATCATCATAATTTATCACCAACATACATATTAAAGAGTTTATAATCCTAGTGATTTTACATAAACTAAAAGAGTGCATCGTCACAAATTTTCCATATTTTAAAAAACAACAAACATGTTGTGATAACCAAAAGACCCAACTTAAGTTTAAATAGGCCATTAAATGAAAATAGGGAAAAAAATGAAAAGAAAAAAACTAGCAGATCTAGCGATCATTAAAGCTATCAATTCTCTCCCCGTGTTTTGATAGACTATTAAGAGAGCCATGCCAATCTTTGTTATCATCCTCATGGTATTCAACCTCACTGATCCGGTCCTCTTTATACTTCCTTGCAACTTTCTTCAACCTTCTCTTACCTGTAAACACTTTGAATAGGGCCTTCTTCATAATCCCAAAAACCACCTTACAAAGAGAATGAATGACATTATTGAATTGATTTTTATCTTTGATGGATATAATAACATAATCCTCAAGAGAAATTATTTTATTTCTCATTTTTTAACTCTGAGCTTGGAGGCTAGATGGAGTATTTTTCTAATCTTGAATAGGGGAACGTGGAACATTCTCTAGCGCCTCATTGCCAGTATGGGTGCGAGAGTTATACACTATATTCACCATACCCTCTTGCATGAAGTATATTATTAGTGTCTGGTGAGTAGAGAGTTATCATTCTACAAAATGCAATGACAAAATTTTGACATTGTGCTTCATTGAGACATTTTTATTGAATCAAATGATTTCAAGATATGAAGATGAATATTTGTTGAAAAGGATTCTAAAATATTATATTCAAGTTGGCAACAATGTTCGTGAACAAAGAACCCATGTTTCCAAATACACTCTAGCCACTAACATGCTTCTTTCAAATGGTCCCATGGGACTCTAGACATAGAGAAACTCACAGAAATATTTATGCTTTAGACAAAGCAATTGTGCTAAATGATCCTCTTGAGCCCACAAAATTTTTTATTATTACGTAACATACTAGAGTAACAAAGCACTAACATATCAAAAGTCAAAATTGTAATATTTTTAGAAGCATAGTGTTTTTTCATCCCTGTAGCCAATACCATAGGAGAAGGAACATTATTAGTTAACTCAAGAATGGTATGCTCATATGTGAAATGTGAAAATGTATTCAATTCATATAATTTAGATTGTTTCAAAGGTTTCTATCAGATTCTATAGTTGGAAATGTGTAGTTGTGTGATCTTAGAAACTCAAATGAATCCTAAGACAATATGACATCTCAAGGTTGTAAAATGTAATATTTGTCAAATGAATGTATACATCACCTTGGAATAGATTATGGAGATACATCAAATAGTATCAGATCAATTATAAAAATGTAGAAAAGAGTGGATGGAAAATACCTTTTATTTTAGATATTTATTCAGGTAAAGGCATAGAATCTGCTTTGAAAATATTTTTTGGAACTGAAAGTGTTAAGAACAGCAAGTCTTCTAAAATTGTGGCAACTAAATTATTCTTCAATGGAAAGATTGAGATACAAAATAAATATAAAATATAATACATGATACTTTCTCATAATCAGTTGCTGATGTAATGTGTTCACTAGTATGATAGCTTTAATGACTATGCTTCTTGTTCTTGGTGCCCAAGTCAAAGTTTCTTGGTTCAATGGAATGGACTCCGTACTATCAATTTTTCAGATGCCTAATCCAAATGTAAACACATATATCTCTCTATTGGACTATATGCAAGAAAAAAAATGGCTGAAGAGGCTCAATTTTGTGTAGCAGACACATCTATAATGAAAGATGTCCTTTGGCAAGGAAAAGAAAGAGGTTTCTCATCAAGAATTGAGAACTCTTGGGAATTGTAAAACTAGATTGTATTATTGTTGGCAAGTGCTTTAAGAATCTTTGAGCATTGGTGGACATAAAAATGAAAATAATATAGACGTGGAAGCAATTATCGATCTAAGACAAACATGGCATCACTGACGTCTCTATAAATAGTGCTTCGCATGAAGATAACAAGTTCTAGAAATGCATCTTTAAAATAATCAAATGTTAAGTAACTAGATTTGCTTCACCTAAAAAATGAAGCCAAGGGAGTGGGTTTAACAAATTTCTCAAGGAATAGAAGAAAGAATGTTGATAGGGACCAAATGTGAAATTGGGTAAAAAATTTGTTGTAAGTTTTGTAACAATATTTTCTTATAAGTTTGATGAATTTAAAATGGTGATGTAAACAAAGATTTTTTGATAAAGCAAAATCATATGGCTGAAAAGTGTGTACACTATAAAATTGAAACAATGGATCAAGTTACCTTTCAAACTATCATATGGGGATAACTATTTTCTTTAGGCCAGATAAGTTATCTAGATTATATTCCTTTGTCAAGAGCAGTTATTCCATAAGATAAAATTATTTGTAAATGAATACAAATAGTTTATTTTTCCTATTATTAGGGATTAGTCCTAAAATGAAAGGAAGGAATAACCTTTTGAAGATTTAGTTACAAAAACTTAATGGACATCTCACACTATTTAAGGAGTTCTTATTTATGTATAAAAAAGGGAGAGAGGATCCAATTTTCTGAAGCCTATTCTTAGAGAGAGGAGGAACTTTCCAATTTTAACATTGTAAAGGGAAGAATTTTCATAGTATTTTCTTTTAGTGGAAACGTGATCTATTTGTGCAAGGGATATAAAGTATTTGAACTCTCTATTTTTTTTTTCAGGAGTAGAGAAGAATTTATAAAACTTTGTGTTCTTTATATTGCTTCTCGGTTAATATTTCCTTATGTTAATTGTAGCTATCCTTAGATGATTTCCTCTGCACATCAAATCATAAGTGTGGTTATTTTATAAAATACGAGTCTTTGATTAATACAGCCTCAAGGAAGTTTTTTTTTTAATTTCCTAACTCTCTATAGTGGGTGTAGAAACATATATAGTTTGTGTCATTTTCCTTCAGTCCCATTAGTTTTTAAATCAACATTCGTATTTGAATCATAGCTATGTGCAAGTGTTATTTTTCCTTCTCTACTTTTTGGTTAAAATTATAAACCAAGAAAAATGCCAACTTTATCATATGAGGGATTTTTATCTCTAAATTTCAAAGGAAATTTATTTGTTTAACAACTTCTCCAAGTATTGATTTAGTTGTCTTTTATTTTTTGGCATAATGAGTCATTTTTAAAGATTTATTTTAGAAGGACAAATATGCAAACTAAATTTTTTTAAAAAGATATTTCTAAATTGAAGATGAACATAATTCAAAAAATCATTGATTATTCTAAGGATTTGGTAAAAACATAACTACTACCATTCAAGATCAACAATATGATCTCTTGAGGAAAAAAAGAATCAAATGAGAAAGGATGTGGTTCTGTTTATGATTGCTTTCCTCATCTAGAAACTGCAAAAATTACTTAAACACACACTAGAGAATACCTACTACTCTCATTAGGATAATATTGTTGTTGGCTTCTCTGCTTGGTCAAATGGGATCTATTTTTTAGAATGTTTGGAGTTATTACTAAAATAATGGAAAGACAGTAAGGGCTTGAAGTCCCTTAATAATAGCTAGATATTTGTTGGTATTTTGTTTGTTTTCTATTTTTTCTACATCTATTCTAGGTTCATGGCTTTCCTTTTTGTATTCTCGCACCATATGAGATCTGTAATTTTTGCCAAGATGACAAACTTTTAGTAGGTCTGAATCTTTCTTGTGGTTATCTAGTAAAAAAATATTTACTTTAATGTATGAGATCCATTTCAAAAATACCCAAACTGAGTTTTTTTCTATCACAAGGTATATTTCCTAACAAAATATGTAAATAATAAATCCTCAATTTTAGTAAAAATTGAATCTTTTCTATATTGTATAATAGTATCATAGTTCCAATAACATTAGATTAAAATAATCTATATAGAATCCCTACATAAATAGAAAAAAAATTATATACACAACTTAATCTTCCCTGGAATGAATCTCCAATTCATTTCACTATCATACTTGAAATATAAATGGAAAAAATATTAGCATAATTACCCTTTCTACCTATAATAGCTCATGATATATCTTTCTACCCCTTTGGTGAAGCTTATGCAGCCTATATTGGTTTTAAAATAGGAATGGATAAAGGGTTTACTAAGGTTTTCTTAGAATGTGATTCTCGTAACATTTTTTTTAGGAAAAATGACAGAGCCAATATATTGATTAATATAATTATTACACTACTTCCAAAGAAGCTCAAGGGGGAGTGAAGCAGGGAAGAAAACCCCCCATCCCATCCCCATAATATGATAACCAAATTACTACAAAATAGCCCAGTCGGGCCAGCATTATAACCAGAAATTTTTCAAAACCTAACAACTAAAACTACAGAAGATACACATAAAAAAAGTACTACAGCTATACAAGCTGAAAATGGCTGAACAAAACCACAACATGCACCGAGAATATGACAAAAATGCTGCCAAATATCGCCAATTTGCAAAACCCTGATTACGGGCATCGTGATTCTCACAACATTATTAGTTACCTAATTGATAAATCCATCCCTAGTTGGACAATTAAATAATTAATATTGGATTGTGTCTCAATGCTAAATTATTTTGAGGAACATATGGTTACACATGTTTTCCAAGATGGTAATCATCTGGCAGATAGATTGGCTAACTTGGGGGGTTAATTATCCACATATGATGATTTAAGAATTTCATGACAAGATCCTTGAAGAAATCAAATTATTTGTCTATAATGGTAATGGTTATGGAGAATGATGAATTCAATGAATTTTGGATATGATAAATTCAAGCACATGAAGAAATGTATTGATGTGCCCTCCTTTATTACAAAGAATTTGACTTGTCTTATTTTTCTAAACCTCATTTTTCATGTTTGGTGCCCTAGTCTTCTTCTTCATGTTCTTCTTGTCTTCATGAGAAGAATGGGGGGATAGGAATAGAATTGAGACTATTAAGTATCATAAATGCTAAAAGAATAATATTGTCTATAGTGAGATTTCTACTCACAATATTAATGGTTATATGGAGAGATTGCATGGTGCAGAACCTAAGGTTACAAAATCTTTGAAAGAAGGAAGGAGTGATGAATTTTTGAAGGTGTTTGGTCTGGAGCTTGACATCACTCAGGAGTTAATTGCCAGATTTTGAAATACTTTGATTGAGGGGATAAAATTCTATAGAGACATTAAATGTGTGAATGAGGCTTTGCGGATTTTCTTCTTGAATGGAGAAAGGGATGAGGTCAAAAGACATAGAGACAAGGATTATGAGAGATGATCCATCAAGGCTCCTTGTGTGGACGTAGCTGAAGTAATTATGTAGTATGTAACCTTAGATGGAAACTTTTGTAGTCTTTTTAGCTATCATTTTTATCTTGAACCATTTTAAACATAACAAGTTCATTTTTTTTTCTTTCTATTTGTTGTCTTCATTGTGTAATAGCTTAAAGTCTCATGCCAAAAATCCCTCTTCCCCGATCATTCATGAAGGTTTGATTTTTCTTATTATAGAATATGTCAAGCCTTTGCCTCTCTAAAAAAACCCTATCTCTAAGATTGGCATTGAATACCAAAATAATTTTCAAGTTCATTATGAGGATTTATCAACTGGTTCTAAGGATAGCCTGTCAGATGGTGATGTGGTTTTTTATTTGTGTATAAATGAAAGAATCTTGAAAGAAAAATGAGGCTCATCATAAAATTATGGTTTTTGATTATGATGACTCGGATTATAGGTCTCCTTGTGGGTTTGGGTCTAGATTTGTTGCACCCTAGTGATGGTGATGTAGGAAAGGGTAAATCTTGTATGTTGATCTCTACTAAAGCAAAGGGGAAAACCCTTCTTGGGTCCCTTTCAGTTTAAGGGGGGTCCTCTTAAAAAGAAGAAATTGAAAGCTCAAATGATGTTATGCCCACTCTATATTCCTCTATTTCCCCACGTCCCAAGATGGGTGTTTTCAGTATAGGCATTCATGTTGATATTTATTTGGAGGTGGGAAAAGAAACTCCAACTCTGAAGGGCTCCTTTGTTGCAGAGAATACAAATCTAAACAAGAGTGTTAAAGATGTGATGTATAGCTAGAATATGCCTTGTTCCAGTGGATTGTAGTAGAAATAAATACCATTCAAGACAAGGGCTCATTGTCAACCCTAATTCAAGGCTTTGACAACATTGTGACTAGCACTCATACCTTCACAAAGGGCATCAAAGAATTGAAGGAGGACCATGAGATTCATATCAAGAATTTGGAGGATGTTATTGAAGCTATATAGGAAAAAATTAGGGTTGTGGTTGTTGTAAGTAAAATTCCCATGGATAATACTACATAGGGGCATAAAAATCTTAAATCTCAAGTTGAGGTTGTGCAAGGTATATCCAATGGAATTCATGCGCAAGATATAAAGGTGGCAAAAAATACAAGGATGTGGTATCTCTACCATGTCCCACTATAAGAATCCAAAATAAGGATAAGCGGGCATCCCCCGTTGACAACATCATGAACAAAATCAGAAGTATAAATGAGGAAATAATGCATACAAATGGTGGTTTGGTAAAAAAATTGTAACGACCTTTGGGGAGTTGTTCCCCTTATTTTTGTTGTTTATCTGATGGTTAATGATTGATCTTTCTACTTGTTGGATTTTTTTTTAAGGACTTTTGGTCCCTTCAAAACTAGTTTTCCTTTAATAATAAACTAGTGATACATCTTTCTGTTTTGTTTTCAATATTAAATACTCCATTAGAAATCAATGTGATATAATTTTTCCTATCAATGAAATATTAAGTAATTTAGGAAATGATAAAAAATATAAATCTATTACTTCTATTTCTAATTATAATAAACGTATGTGGTCGGGATAATGGTATCCTAACAAGAGGCCTAGTTTTTTTAATCAAATTGTGTCATTTGTTAATTTGTAAATGTACTAATAAACTATTTTCAAAATGGGAACAGTAATAAATAAGAAATATTGAGGTTGTACAAGTTTCATTATTGTAACTATATGAAGTTGTAATAAAAGCAGTCTAAGGATTCATTTTATATGTTATTTTATTTTTAAAAATTTTATATAGATTATTTTGAATTATAATTTAAAATATATAATCATTCTAACATTTATATATTTATTATTAAAACCATGTGGATTATATATATA